>JAVJIF010031497.1:0-183414 GCA_038442645.1 Agave tequilana
GTGGATGACTGCTCCCGGCGTTGAAACCGTATATTGTAGTAGTGGTTGCGGACAACCTGTACAATGGTATGCTGAGGAAGTAGAGAAGCCTTTTGGGGATGATGCTGAGTGCAGACCCTGGATCGACTTGTATCCGCTCAATGCATGTTGAACCGATATATCCGGTGTAATACAGAGGTCGATCATGCTTGTTGTCTTTGAGAAGCATATCTTCCGCCGTGAAGGTAATAGCGGGAACTTTTGATTGTGCATGATGACATTCTGGGCAGGGAGACTGGGCGTCATCATTAGGGATCTCAGGCATGCATGTCAGAAAGGATTCTGAATTGGCTAGCGCATCCCTGAGTGCTTCTCTTATTTCTTTCGAGAGGCGAAGGAGCTCGTGTATAGTGATACGAGCTGGGATATTGGCCAGCTGAGCCAATATGTCAAAGCGAAAGGGTGTATCAAACCCTTGGCCTGGGGGTTCTTCAACACGTGGTCGAATCGTACCTCCTTAGGCTTCTCTTTTCCCTTGGTTGGGATTGGAGTGGATGCTGGTATTTGTACTGACGTCGTTTGCTGTTGTGTCTCGTCAGTAGACTTTTCATACTGCCTCAAGTATGATTTTCCAGATCGGGTGCCCGTCTGTTGAGGCGCATCGGCTTTCGCTGTGCAAGCATGCTTTTCTCCTTCGGAATCACTAAGGGAAGCCGATGTAAGATTGCCGTCGTCTGGCAGGATGGAGATGACATTGCAAGACTTGCCCTTTGAGTTGGGCTGCTTTGGATCCTGCTGTACGTCTTGGACGAGGTCCGGATGTATCCACATGACTTCTCCTGTCTCCAATGTTAAGGGAACAAGACCCTTATTGTTTTGAGCTGTAGCTGGAAGATGCTTGACTTCCAACCGTGGCGGCAGGGACGGAATAAGTCCCGTCAGGAATTGTGGACCTTGGAGCTTTGCCGAACTCAAGAGTCACCATATTGGCAGTGACTTTCTTTTGCTCCGTCTTCAACGTCAGAACTCCGGCGTCGACCAAGGCTTGAATTCTATCCTTGAGAACATAGCACTTGTCAGTAGATGGGGACCATCCTGTGGTAGAGGCAGTATTTAGGTCGTTTGTGCGCCCTATCTCATTGGGACGCCGCGCATCCGGCAGCTTCATTTTGTTCCCTTGTGGAGCAGATGGAATATGGTGACCACCTGATCGTCTTTGAACGAGTACTGCTTTGGAGGGAACTTAGGCTCCTGATTGTTGGAGCCGCTCTTCTTGGCTTCGACTGCACATCTCCGGATAACTCCACAGACATAGTCTCTTTGCCTTTAGCTTAAGAAGGTTGCGGTAGGTCGCCACGCCCTTTGTTGTTCATCCCCCACTTGCCTCTAGGGGCGGATGGTTCGAACTTTTTAGCCGATTTCTCGGCTATCTCAGCTTGTTCGACCAATTCTTTCAAGTGTAGGCTTTAACAGCCCCCATGCGAACTTCCACTTGGTCTAGAAAGTTGTGTCTGCATGTCTGCAAGAGCATGGGTAATGGCATCCCAGCTGGGCACATCAAGGATAAGTTTCTGAAACGTTCAATGTAGTCACGGACAGATTCGCCCTTCCTCTGCACAGTGGAGAGGAGTTTGTCCATGGTCACTTCAGTATCGTCCTCATAGAAACGAGAGAGGAATCGAGTTTCCAGGTCGATCCAAGAGTTGATAGAACCCGGGGGAAGACTTCGGAACCAGTCAAATGCCACCCCCTTTAAGGTGCCAATGAATAGCCTAGCCATGATGGCGTCATTGCTTATAACATTACCAGTCTGAGACGGAAATAGTAGATGTGCTGATTTGGCGAGCTTTCCATCAAGGTATGCAGCGTTGGCGGTTTGAACTTCGATGGATATGGCACCGAATCCCACTCCAGGGATAAGGGCGGACTGCCCCTACCTTCTTTAATTCATCCCTTTGAGCTAGGGATGCGATTTGAGCTTGGAGGCCCTTAAGGACTTCGGCGTCTAAGGAAGAACCCTCCTTAGATTTCTCCGGCTTTGGTTGCTCATTGCTGAAGTGTTGCTCCTCATCGTGATTGCTCCCGGCATCATTATTATTCCGGTTATTGAGGAGTTGAGCGAGCATCTGTTGAATATTGTCCAGGGCTCTTGCTGAGTTCTGGAAGTTTGCTCCTGAGCTTCCAGGTGCCGACGAAGATCGTCGTTGACGCTATCAGCCATATTGATGATGCTCTGTCTGTTCGCACCGAACTGACTGTCGCCGAAGAGGCGTACCCACTGTCTTCATCTTCTCCGTCCGATGATCGGAGTGATCTCCTGGGCTGTGACGAGGCTAGGGCCGTCGAGAAGAAGGCTGTTCATAAGTGTAGGGTATCGCCACCCTGGATCTGGTGTTTCGGAAAACACCTTCCTCATGCACCAAGACTTCGCCTAAGCCTGGGCTGTAGTCTGGATCTGGGGACTCTTGTCCTCTTCCGGTCATGTTGACGGATGCGGAAGGTAGAGATCTCGCGAGATGCTCCTTTTGCGATGTTTCACGGGACTTGTACCGATAGTCGATCAAAAGCTGACCGTCGTCTTGGAGGCGTGGTGGAAGTTGGTCCCAGCGGCAATGGCCGAGTGGAGTGTCACCAGCTGACATCCCACTTGTCGACAACAGGGGGAAGAGATTTGTTTATCCGCTAACAATTTCCTCAGATCAGACCCGGTTGGTCATTGCAATCGAGCGCAAAGGCTCTTTGGATCGCACATAGGGCGATGTCCTGCTTCTTTTATCCCTGCAGACGGGATTAGCACTGGAATAGTGCTTTGGTTCTAGCTTTGCCATCAGACGCGAACTTAGTGCTTGACGCACTGGAAAGCGGAGCACGCTGCGGTGCTTTACCCGCTATGCTGCTGCGAAGGCAATTAGCCTTATATGGTACTTTGGCTTCGGCTTTGCGGTCATGAACCCTGCGCATACTTTGTGGTACAGTAGCTTCGCTCATGAGAACGAGGCCGGCGCGAGGCATCGCTGCTCTTGAATTGGACAACGGTATGATTGCGTTGTAACTTTATGATTGGAGCAGACAGGCATATTGCCTTTTTCTTCACGAGAGAGGCGCGGTTTAGGCGTAGCTACGCCTGAAGCTTCGGTCGAAGACTTCTGTTTAGGCCTCCATACCCGCCTTGGCAGAGGAACTTAGGTTCGCAAGGAACCTGATTAGCCACACACGAGGCTGAGGGGTGTTGGCAGAATTCTGCTTCCGGTTTCTGATTTGAAACCTTGGTCGTGGAAACCCTCCTATGCTTCCGTGCTCGAAGCGTTGGGCCACCCCAGAGAGAGGACTTCTTCAAATCTTCCTTGATCGAACTGAACCACCAAGTTCTCACAAGTAAAGGAATCAGACTGCGGACGTGCTCCCTGTTGCGCCAAATACCGCAGTAGGTCCGTAGAGAACCTTTTCAGTCTGTATAGAGACTTTCCTTGAAGATATAGCCAGAGGAGCTCTGGCTGCACCGGCTTTTCTGAATTCAGAGTTAAACCCAAGGTCTGTTCGTCGCATTGCGACACTTGATTCTCGGCAGTGGAGAATTTGTTCCCCAGCGGAGTCGCCATCTTGTTTTCCATTATGTTTGCAAAGGGGAAAACTTACAAAAAAGGGTTGAGGAGCTAAATTACAAGTATTCTTAAAAAGATTACAAGTAGATCTCCTCAGATTCTGGAGAAGTGTGCCGATAGGAGTCTGGTCACGCGCGGACCACTTTGTCCCTTTGACGATGCGAGCGATGAGATTCCCTTCTCGCCTGGTTCGGGGAATCAGAGAACAGAAGGTTGGTAGAACCCTCTTGCTGCTTCTCAAAATCGCCTTCAATAAGGAATTCCTTCTCGCCTGGTTCCGGAGATTCCTTGAGAAGAAGGACGATGTTAGGGTATCAATACCCTGGATAGAGAAAGCATTCTCTAAAAGGTCTCTGAATTCGAGAGTGCACGGTGCTTTGTGAAGAAGCCTCTGCTTGTGGAGCTCTTCTGCGCGTCTGTCTGCCTCTATTGATCTCTATTGATCTCTCTCGATTGATCGATCTCCCTCTCGATTGATCGATCCTCTCTCCTTGTACCCCTGGCGGGCTATTTATAGGGAGAGCAAGGGTATAATCGTCCCTTGAAGATATGGAAACAGATTGAATCAAATCTGTTTAAATCTGGAAATTAGCCTTGCTGCGAGGCTAGGATAGCTTCTGCGGAGCTAGAATTGGCAGGTCGGTTGATCCTCTTGATCTGTTTTGATCCTTTCCATATCGTTGGAGGATTTCCCCTGATCTTCTTACTCGTTTTTTAGAAGAGTCAGGAGATTGCGGCAATCAACTGCCAAATTTGATCTCTGATTTGATCTTAATTGGATTTGATCTGATTGGATCCGATCTCATCCGGAGATTTGATTGGTCAAAGGTTGACTGTGGCAGATCAATAATGGCGCTGCCCGCATTGAGCTCGTGGCGGAGCTAGAGGCAATTCTAGGCGAAGTCCGAAAAAGAGGCTTTTTGGCGAAGCTGTCAGTTGGCTTCTTGGCGAGGCTTTGGATGGCTTCGAGGCGAAGTCGAGTGATATTAGCCTCTCAAGCGAGGCTATCCCTTTGGGCTCATGCGATGCTAAGTGCTAGCACCTTAGACCTGCTGAGGTCTGTTTAGAAACAATCCGGGTTCACTGTCTGCTTGCTGGATCAGTGGAGTCCAAGTTGCTTCCTTGTTCCTTGGAGATGGGTGAAAAACTGGTCTTCAGCTCGTCTGTCACTTGTCTTTTGTAAATGTCAACAAGTTTAGACATTGTTCGGACCAATAAGAATCTTGTCTTTTTTAAGTGTCAACACCCCCGAGTCTAATTTTCAACCAACTTGTCCTCCTCCACCTAGTCCACAATATTTTCAAGATTCATACTCAGTTCCCCAGTCCAAAATAGGAAACTATCAATTTTGGAAATGAGTATGCGTGAGTCCAAACAAAAATCCCAAAATCTGATGGACTCACAATTTCACCATCAATTCAAAACACTTCATCTTTTCAACAAGACGATGAACCATCAACTATGAAAAGATGCTTGAAGCCATGACTCAAGCTCAAAACGCTCGTAATCGTGACATAGATATGATGGTCCAAACTCTACGTTCTCACCGTTTGACCAGTTCTGATGTCACTAACCATTCTGTTCGAGCCGAAGAGTCATGTTGTTTTGGAAATCAAGGTTCCATTTCAGAAACAATTATTTGAATTGCCCAAACTCCAAATTTTGAAAAGAATATCGACAGTTTGGCAAGTTATCCTTTTCCTGAAATCGAACTTGAAAATGAATATGATCATGAACCTCAACTTAGTGATTCAATTCTACTTCCCGATTCAATAATGACTCCGGTGTCTTCACCTGATTTCAATCTTTTCCCGAGTCAACATTGGATCCTGTGCCTATTCATCATGAAATTGAATCACCCATCTTTGAGGATCATATTGAACTTGACCAATTTTACACTTTTGAAAATCCTATTGGCAAAGCAAGTTCTCATTTTATGACATTGAACTCAATGAGAAATGTGACCTAGATTCTCAAATCTGTGATCCAGTTCAAACTCCGAATCAATATTGACTCCTGTTTTGTTACCCGACTTGAGTAATATTTTAGAGTCAGTTTTGATTCCCATGCCTATCATTCTTGAACTTGAATTACCAATATTAAGTCACATTCCATTGTTGGAAAATAAGTGTGGCTTGAGTTTCAACTTCTTGACTTGGACCCACTTCCTGAACCAATTTCGACTCCTGAACCTTTACTTGACTTAAGTCACCTTCCTGAGTCGGTGTTAGTTCCTATACTTCTTGAGTCCAAGTCAATCATTCTATTTTTTTCACACTCCATTCTGGGACGAGGTGGTTAACAAATTTGACTCCGAAATTAGTTATGAAATTTGGAATTAGATGGGGTTAAATTTTTAATAAAAATCCTTCATGGATACATCATTTAATGGGTTATATTAAAGAGATTTTTGGTGGGTTCCTCCGAATCCCAAGAAAAGTCGATTGGGCGGCATTTCGTGGACCAATCAGACCTCCACCGGAACCACCACCTTAAGGTAATATTTTCCTTCCTTTCTTCTTTTTCATGCATCTATGCATAATTCATACATTGAGGACAATGCATGAGATAGGTGTGGGGAGGGTTCTAACATAACTTAGGTTTTTTCTTTTTATTTAAAAAAAAATTTTACATTTTCTTTGCTTTTAAAAACTTTTTGAAAAACAGAAACAATATTTTGACATTTTTTTGTAAGAAATTAAGTTAATTTTAAGGAATAGGAAAATCCAAATTAGTATTTCATAAACTTGGTCAAAATAAGATTATTTATTTGATTTTAGGGTTAGGAAGAAAATTTGTCAAAGTAATTTAGTCTTGATCTTTACCTTGATGAAATATGCACACTTCATACACTTACACGCTTAGGGTTCAAAAACAAAGATTCTTATGCCTTATAAAAAAATTAAAAAAATAAAAAAAAAGGAAAAAGAAAGAAATAAACAAATCTAATTATTGATTAGCTAGGTGCTTTGGCCTAAGTAAGCCTTAGTATTTATGCGAAAGATGATTAGATAAGTTTGAAAAGAAAAAATATATATATAAATCCTCTGATTAAGCTGGGTATTTGTGCCTAATAAAAGCATAAGTATTCACGCCTAAAAGAGGTTCATATAATAAAATCCTTAGTTTTGTCGCCTTGTTTGCTCGAGTCCTTAAGTCCTTGGGGTGTTTTCTCACCCAGTGCCCTAAGACCGTTTGGTTTGGGAGTCATCGATTAAAGGCTCGTTACATGGGCAGATTAGAAAGCCTAATAGAACTAAGGAGTAATACCACAAATATATATATATATATTATATATATATATATAATATATATATATAATATATATATATATATATATATATATATATATATATATATATATATATATATATATATATATATATAAGGCATAAGAGTTAGAGTTAATGAACCCTTAGTCAAAATTTTCACAATCACAAGGTGCATATGACTCAGGGTAAAGTAATAGACTAGATGAGAAGTACAATTTGACTCCTTACTTTGATTGATAACAAATTTTTGAATAGAAGCTAAGTTTAGGAATGAAAAATTCAGTTTTCCTATAACTTATAGATTACTTAAATCTTACAATTATATTTCAAATATTTTTCTCTTTCAAAATGCTTTTCGAAAATACTAACTCTTTGTTTCTCTTTCTTTATGGATTTTGTGGGTGTAATCCACTGAAAACCCTCACGAGACAAAACTCGTCCTCTAGGGAAACCTAGAGGTTTAACGGCTTTTTGCACATGCTCAGTGCAATCGCGTGACCTGCGAAAGTGGTCTAATAATCCTTAGTATAGTTTAGTTGTTTTGCTCGAGGACGAGCAAAAGATAGGTATGGGGGTGTGATTGGTCAATAATATTGCACATTTATTATCATATTCTTCTACTTATTATAGAATAAACTCTGCAGTTTCCTAATTAAATGTTTAATTATTTGCAGGCCCATTCCTAAAGGAGAGTGAAGAGAAATGAGCCCAAAAGCCATCAAATTCTGAATTAAATCAGAATTAATTCGAACTCAGTAAATCAGGGCAAATCAGATCGGTTTAGATCGGTTGAAAAACAGTTAGAACAAATCCCTACAAATCGATCGGTTGAAGCCAAGGATCAAAGGCCATTTCGTCAAAATCTCGGACTTAAACGAGAAATCCAACTGAAGATAAAGCCAGAACGCGAAACCAGGGAATTCCACCAACAGGGTGTGGCCACCTGGCCACACCCTGGCCGCGAAAACGCGGCCAAAGCCGCGTTTCCGCGGCTTTGTTAGGGAGTTAGGGGGAGCGTTTGCTCCCCCTATCTTCTCACACCTCTCCCCTCTGGGTTTTTGCCTATAAAAGGGCAGTATTTTCACTGAAAATGGGACGACCAAGCAGAGATAGGATTTAGCCAAGTTTTCCATTTCTTAGTGTAGGTTTTTCTTTTTCTTTTTCATATAATTTAGTTTTCATTTATGTAATTCAGAGGAGATCAGACTTTCATAGAAGAACAAGAATGAAGCTTGTGCTGAGAGTGACACGGTATAAGGTTTCTTTCTTTTCTTTTATCGTTATGAAATCAAATCTGTATTCTCTCTTTGTATGTACTTCGTTTATTTTTTTTCTTCTTCTTCTTTTCTACTTCACTCTTTTTGGTACAATTGTCTTCCAAGTGAGTCTAAAAGCATCGAAAGAGCCTTGCCTTTGCGAGTGCCCCGATAGCTCATGACGATGGATGTGAGTCTTTCTGTATCATTTCATGCTTGAGTTGTCTTGATGATGTAATGTGGAAGAGACCAATAATCAACTCTTATGGGCTATGCGCTGATTGCCTCCACTTCAAGGTAACATCTTCGCTAAAGACTCAAGGTAAACTTTTGGTAAAAAGAAGGTAAGTAATTATTTTTCTTCTTTTCTTTTATTTCTGTAGATTAAATCACCAACACCACATCTTCCAAATCTTTCTTTTCCAATTCATTTGTACATAGTCATTTTCTGATTTTCTCCACCTTCTCATTCTACCGTTTTCTTTCTAGCTTTAACATAACTCGTTTTCATTTTCATTTCTTTAAACAAAGAAGAACTTTCGTTTGTCTTCATAAAGATTTCAATAAAAAACCTTGAATGCTTCTATCGCAAACCCTCCTTGTGGATCACGACCCGCATAGCCACTTGCTATCGCGGTTAGAATTGAGCACTTGCACATGTTTATTCTTAAATCTGAAATTCTTTATTTTGTGTGCAGGTAAAGCTTCAATCAGGTACCAAAAGCCACTCCTATTCTATTTGATGTTGGTGTTGGCTCTCACTTTACGTGAGGGTACTGGTGCCTTGATGGTGGATGCGATCCGAGCCTAAAGATCATATTTTTGGATGATCACTTTCAAGAGATGTTTGGTGGGAGGACCACCAAGGTTTGGAGAAATAGAGACTAGCCCTACCGGTGTTGGTCACAATCTCTAAACTCCTATTTATATTACTTGCTTTTGTATTAATGTTTTAGCATGTCATGTTTTCAATGTTCATTATGTTTAATGCAATGTTATTAAACATATGATATATATAGATAGTCTTTAAGATACACTCATGTTTGTATGAACTTATATTTTGTGTTCTCACTTTAGTTTTGCTATTGTGCATATCCTAGGTGAACACACGCATTTACCCTATTGATCATATTTGGTTATGCTTTTACACTTCATGTTTTGATTACATGTTTAAATGTAATTTTATTAAAACTTGTGTTTATGCTTGTACAATTAGTGAGCCACATTTGATTATTATATGTTTGTACTTTATTACTCATTTGTACCCATTAGATGTACTTGTATAACCTTATTTTGATGATTCTTGCATCTTCACTTGTTTCCCTATATTTGTACATGTTTTCATAAAAATGTGTTTAGCTTCATGTATATGTTATTTTTGTACAAAACTAATAGATATACATGTATATACTAGAGTCATTTGCCTTCGTGCAAAATTCTAATATGAACTCGTTTATGTTTGGGATATGTATGTATACTTTTAGTTTCAATAAATATACATATACCTTGAAGCTTTTTTAGTTTTAATGAAAGAAATTTTAATTGAGCTTCAATGCTTTATTTCCATGATTTTGTTGATGACATGATTTTTGTACACTTTATATATCTTTTATTTACTCATGGTTTTGATTCATGAGCCTATATGAGCTTCATCAATTTTGAGTGTCAATTCTCGTGTAGTTTTCATATATTGTGGAATATATATTTGTTTTATTCCTACTTGAAAGATTTCGTACTAGTTTTCAAAATTTCATAAAACTAGTGTCGTTGTTCTTCAATTGATAGTGATTTTCAAATATGTTAATATTTTCAAATCTTATTTTTGAAAACCCCTACCATCTAAGGGTGGTTGGATGGAGAGACCATGTCTTGTATACCCTTAATTGAATATCTTTCAAACATGTGCATGAATAGGGTGGTAGTTATGAGATATACATAATGGTAAATGAAATTTCATTTTGTATACTTATGTTTCTATATATTTATGGATTATACCTAAACTGACATTATATTGCTCTAATATATACATATAGATGTTTTCTTGTGCGTTAAACCTACATATCCATACATTTTTTAACACAAATTATTTCTTACTAAGGTTGATTTAGTCTTATTGTCAATTGTTTTCAATTGGTATCCTATACAAGCTTATGCATTATTTTTATTGGTATTTCATAAAGGGGGAGAAAAATTCTTGTATTATCTTTCAATTGGTTTTATTTTCAATTGGTATCTTGCTCTCTCTTTATGATAAAAAATATTTTATTTTGGTATATGCTAACATTTTTAATATTGGTATCAATAATCTTAAATTGATATTATTCTCAATTTGATATCTATATTGTAAAATGGTTTTAGTGTTTACTTAAAAAAATTGGTTTTTACTTTCAATTGATAACATGTCCTTCTATTGGTATCAATTCATAAAAAGATTATTTTCTTTCAATTGGTAAAAAGAATTTTTATTTTTCAATTGATAAAAAATTATTTCTTTCAATTGATTGTTTTTTATTAGTAACAAAATTTTTTTGTTTAAAAAATATTTATGGGTATTGTTTATTTGTCTTCACCCCTTTGTTGATGAGTGACAAAAAGGGGGAGAAGAATTTAGGATTATATATGCATGTTTTATTAAGTGTTTATGCATATATATATATATATATATATATATATATATATATATATATATATATATATATATATATATATATATATATATATATATATATATATATCTTGTTTTTATTTGGTATTTATGAGTTACATTGCATATTTTTATGTGTTTATTGATTATGCATGAGTTAAGAGGGAGCTTCTATGAAGTTTGTTCTTAATCTATGCATATATAATCTCATAAGTTTTGTCATCATCAAAAGGGGGAGATTGTTGGCCCAGAGGCCTTTCACCTTAGTTTTGATGATGACTAACTTATGAAGCTTAGTTTACTAATGATCTTGTGTTTATATAGTTTCAGTTATTGATCAAGATCTTAGTAGGTGATAAGCTTCAACAAAGGATTCAAACTCATGTTTTGGAGCTAATACATGATGATTCAAGAACTCACGCGTCAAGATCGCATCTTACACTCGGTTGGAGTCAAGCTCATTTGGATCGAGTTTTAATCGAGTCGTCTTGAAGATGGAGATCAACAAGACGACTTTGGCTTGTTTTATTTTATTTTATAGTTCAGATCTTGTGTAAAGATAGTTTTGATATGCTCAAGTACACACACAAGTTCAAATAGTTTTTAATTTGGTTTAATCGTTTTGGATTTTCAAGGGCATATCTTTCGCTTTCATGATTAGATAGAATCAAAAGAAATTTTACATGTTTATATGTATATTGGATTTCATCCATATACATTAATAGTTCATATTGTCTAAAATCTTATTTTGATGATTCTAGTTCATGTGTTTTAGTTTTGTTTTTAATAAAACTTAGTTTTGGATTTAATGTCAAAAACATAGATATATCTTTTATATGTGTATTGGATTCTATCCATACACACTATGCTTCAAAATGAGTTTAAATATCTTATTTTTGTATTTGTACAAGTTTATAGAAAAGCCGTATTTTTCTTTAGAAGTTTGGTTTTTAGAAAATATTGTTTTCGGTTTGAAGCTTAATTTCAATACCACAAAAATAGTTCAAATTATTTGAAATATGTGTTGAATTTTAGTCACACATATTTGTTCTTCATATATTTATAAGAACTTATTTTTGTGAATTTTATGTGATTTTATGAGATTTTATGGGTATTTAAAAGACCAAGTTTTCAAACCCTATAACCCAGCCTGAGACCACTGGCGGTCAACCGACCGGTCGACCGGACCAGATCTCGGTCAACCGGGCGATTGACCGATGTGCACAAAATGTGCACACTGCCTTGGCCTATGGGCCGGTCGATCGGACAGTGGACCGACCCAGAGAGCTTGCTCTCTGGATCTGGCCCCGGTCGACTGTGCGGTCGACCGACCAGAGAGTTCACTCTCTGATTCTGGTCTCGGTCGACCGGGCGGTCGATCGATAGGCAAATTGCCCGGGTTAGTCGACCGGCGGTCGACCGGTAAGCCCAACAGTCAGAAATTTGACCGTTGGCCGGTCGAACGGCGCGGTCGACGGACAGGCCATTTTGGGCCTGTTCTGTAACCTAACAGCTATATTCTGGATCCCCTATAAATATGGATTCCTTTGGCCAGTTTTCACCAAGATTTCTAAGTGCAATTTTCCCACCTTCTCAAGTGTTTTTAACAAAGTTTTCAAAAGAAGTTTTAGTATCTTTATTTGTTTCAAAGTTTTTGGAAAATCAAAAGAAAAAAGTCTTGGGAATTTAGTTTTGATCTTCATTTCTATATCTATTTAGAAGTTTTTCCCAAATATTTTCTTTGTTGTTTCTTTTCAAAATACTTTGTTTTCTCATATACTCTATATATCATCTCAAATCTATCTTTAGGATCTTTGTATTGTGAGAAAATTGTTGTGATCCTTTGAGATCATCAAGAGAGGGCTTGTGATCTTTGGATCTCTAAGTTTTATTTCTTCTTTACTTTGTGCTAGGTTTTGTGCCTTCTCTCTTGTGTAGAGGTGATTGTGTTTGAGAGAGGAGTTGTGTACTCCTGGTGTAGAGTTGTAATTTCTCAGTGGAGGTCCCTTTGTGGAAAGTCCTATATGGACATAGTGGAAATTCTTCTGTATGAAGACGGAGACGTAGAGCAGTGACTCGAACCTCAAAACATATCTTGGTGTTTGTGTTTGATTCCCTATCTCTCAATTCTATCTCTCTTTATATTTTGCATTGCTTTACATTGTTCATATTCATATGCTAGATATAGTTTGTGTGTGCCCACACTTGTGTTGAACCAAGAAAGTTTCTAATAGCACCTCAACTCTTAATTTAGAGGAATCTCGAGGAGTACTTTCAAAGCCCTTCACGGGGAATTCAGGCTCACTCTTGATTACACATAGTGTGTTTACAATTAAGTTTTAATTCCGCATCATTTGCCCTAGATTAGCTAGTACACCTATTTACCCCTTGTAGGTGCACTTTCAGGCTACACATGGGGGGATAGAAGTGAAAACTATTTATCGTACTATTCATGCTATTTGTAGATGGTTAAGCACTAATATATTTGGTGCTATGCACATGATCACATTTTATAACCAATTTTTCACATTGTGCTTGTTTTGATGACAAAAAACCAATAAATTTGCATGTATTTTCTATATGTAATATTAAAGATAGGCAATCAAAAAAAACATAAGGTCACATTTCCTTTGGCTATTCTTATTAACAAAATTTGTAGAAGTTGGATGCTTGAGGATGAGCATAATGAGATGTATAGAGATAGATTTATGATTGCAATTGAAAATAAGACTGTATCTTATTTTTCATCTCTACAAAGATTGGACGGAAGAAATGGCCTATGCCGATATTCATGTTGTTCCATTGGAGTCTTTCGAAGAAGATGAAAATTATGATCAATTCTTTGAATAAGAGCCACCTCAAGATAATAGAAAATTTGCAGTAAAAATTGGGAAGGTTTGAAGAGAACACCTATAAGTTGGTAAAAGAGTTACACAAGACGAAAAAGTCAACACCATATATTAGGAGATCTAGATCGGAGGGTGGGAAATAGCAAGAGAGAGAGAAGATCATGATTGTATCTAGGTCTAGGTTTTTTATTTTTCTTTACTTCTTTTCTTATTTTTCTTTTATTTAAAAAATTCTTTTAACAAGTTTAACTAGCTTTTTAGGAATTAAGGGACCAATAAAGTTTGAAATTTTGATAAAACAACAGTTTAATAGAATCTTTAAATTCTTCACTTAGATATGAAAATTTTGAAAAATAAATACCATATAGATTTTGTTTTCATGATTATGCATTTTTCATTACACTTACACTATAGTTTCATGTTTGGGATGATGAGAAAAGCTTAATGTTATTTAAATGTGGAGTACATATATATGTATATGTTGGCCCAAAGGCCTTCCACCCTAGTTTTGATGATGATTAACTCATGTAGTTATGTTTACTAATAATCTTGTGTTGTTTAAGTTTCAGATCATTAACCAAGATATTAGTTGGTGATTAGCTTCAACAAGGAGTTTAGAAGCTTTTCATTTGTGAATCTAGGGCCAAAGCTTCAAGATCACACTTTGCCTAGCCCATGGATGGAGTTTTGGAGCAAGTCTACTTGAAGATGAAGATCATCAAGAAGACTTAGGTATCCATAGTTTAGATAGTGTGTTTTAGATCCATTTGTAAAGCTTAGTATAGTTGATATGCTCAAGTGCACTAACACACACGATTTATGTTTTGGATTTGGTTTTCATGAATAGTAGATCAAGACAAGTTTACTTTATTTCTATGTATATTAGATATGTTCTAGATATACATACATGCTTTAAACTTGCTAGACAAACTTATTTTGACTATCCTATTCATGTATTGAAAAATCAAGTTTGACAAAAATACAAGTTTTGTTTTTGATAAAATTTGCAAGACTCAAAAATGAATTGATATGATTGATATATGTCTTGAATTTTTTATCACAAGTTTGTATTTTAATATAAAATGTTAAAACAAGTTTTGTGGATTTTTAGTAGTGTCAAAAGATTTTTAGAAAAATATTTTACAGTGTTTTCTGACTCAGATTCTGTTCCAGGCTTCAATCAGTCGACTAAGTCAACTGACCTAGTCGACTTGGGTGAAGTCGGTCGACCGGGCCGGTCGACCGACGTGCACAAATCTGTGCACGTTTGGAGTCACTGGGACGGTCGACCGTCCGGGTCGACCGGGCTGAGAGCAGTGCTCTCTGTTTGTTTGGGTCGACCGGGCCGGTCGACTGTGGTTGCCCAACGGTCACAATTCTAACCGTTGGCGGTCGACCGGGCCGGTCGACCGTCAGCCTGTCAGGCTGCCACATCAGCCTAACGGCTAGTTTTCTGATGGAGGTATAAATACCCCATCTCTTGGGCTGTTTTGACAAGACTTTTGACAAGAAAAATTTCAGAGTTTGTTTAGTGTTTAAACAAGTTTTCAAAAGAGTTTTTGAGCCAAAAAGATTCCATCTTTATTTATTTTAGGTTTTTGGAAAAATCAAAGAAAAGAGTATTTTGGGAGATTTGTCTTGGTTTTCATTCTATATCTTTTGCAAGAATTTTCCCAAGTGTTTTTCTTTGTTGCTTGTTTTCCAAACACCTAGTTTTCCACACTTGAGCTATCATACTATCCTAATCTATTAGGATCCTTGTTTTGTGGAAAAGAGAGAAAAAGATAAGTGTTTGAGGCTAAGCCTCTTAGTTGTAAACCCTCCTTGCTTTTGTTGTATCCCTCTTTGGTAGAGGTTGATCGGAGTGGTATTAAGTTGGATCCCTCTTCGGTAGAGGTGATTGTGTTGGTTGTATTGGCTACGGGCCTTATCCCTCTTCGGTAGAGGTGGATTGTGGTTGTATTGCCTCGGTGGCATTGAGAGAGGAGTTCGGTACTCCTATAGTGGATTGGAAATCCTACACGGTAGTGTAGGCGGGGATGTAGAGCTAGGGGCTCGAACCTCGAAACATATCCGTGTGTTTGCATTTGATCCAATATCTCTCAACTCTCTCTCTCATTTATTTGTGCAAAGCATCATACTTCATTCATATCATATTTGCTTGTGTTGAGCATAATTCATATTGTCATATCATATCTATTGCTTGTGTTGTGCCTTGCATAATTCACATTGCTATATCTTGTATATGCTTGGTTGTTTGTGTGTGCCTCACTTGTACTTAATCAACAAGAGCTTCACATAGCACCTCAACCCATTCAAGGGAAATCAATAGGAGTTAGTCTAGAGCCCTTCACGGGAATTCGGCTACACTTGTTGATTGTATTAAGTGTGTTGCAAAATTTGCATTAGCTTCCGCATTTAGCGCACTTAGTTCACTAGATTAGCACTTACAACTATTCACCCCCCCTCTAGGTGTTTTTCAATTAGTATCAGAGCTAGTGCTCCTGATATTAGGCTTAACATCCTAGGAGTGAGATCCATTTGCTTGCTAATCTATTGTTTGCATTTGCTTGTTTGCACACTCATATAGTTTGCCATGGACTTCATGACCCCACCTAGCTTTGACCCTTCCAACATTGTTGTTTGGAAGTATAGGATGTCCATGTACCTGAAGACCCTAGGTTTGCATGTCTTTCTTGCGGCCACCAAGAGATGCTATCTTGGAGATCGCAATCATATAGGGGCCAATGCACAAGCCCTTGAGGCCATTAGAAGCACACTTCCTAAAGATTATCTTATGCATGCTTCTAACTTTGATTCCGCATTTGCAGTGTGGAATATGTTGACAACAACCACCACCTCCGAGCTTCAAGTACAAATCCAAGAAGAGGAATCTAGTGGAGAATTCGATTCACAATGCTTCATGGTCCAAGGGAATGACTCCCTTGAGGTATATTCGGAACCCCACTTAGATAATGATGATTGTGCTAGTTCTTCAAATGATTATGTTGATCCCCATGCTTTGAATGAAGAACTTTCAATTGTTTATGAAAAATTAATAGAAAAATATAATTTGTTGAAAAAGAAGAGTCTAGGAATTGAAAAGGAAAATAAGAGTTTGCATGCTAGACTTAACAATGTTTTGCAAGAGAAGGTTGAGGTCTATAATGAAAGGGATTCATTGAGATCTTAATTAGAACTTGCACTTAAAGAAAATGAATTTTTAAAATCTAAAAATAATTGTGAAGCACTTTTGAAGAAAAATGAAAATTTGTCTTCGAAAGTTGATTTTGTTTTAAAAGAGAATGTTACTTTGAAAAATAAAATTTTTTCTATTTCTAATGATTTAGATGTGTGTTTAAAGAAAAATATTGTTTTGCAAAATAATATAGATGCACAAGTTTGTCATGCTAGTGTAGCATCTTCATCTAGTCTACCTAATGTATGTACCTCTTCTTCTAAGATTAATGATGATATTTGTATGTTAAAGAAGAGAGTAGATTGTTTGGGCTCCACTATGAGCCAATGTGCCATGAACCACACACGCTTGGAATCCTTGGTTCGAAAGAAACAAGTTCCAACTTTTATGCATGCACACCCTCCACGGCATACACATGCTCCTCACGGACACACCCATCACACTATGTATGCTCATGTGTACACATGTACACATTGTGGACGTAAGGGCCACCTTGCTAAATTTTGTTATGATAGATTAAATGTTTCAAATTTAGCAAATAAGTTTGTTTGGGTTAGAGAAGGGACTAACCCCCATGGACCCAAAAGAGTATGGGTACCAAAGACTACCCCTAAAGTTTTTGATGTAGGTGTGGGCTCTCACATGACGTGAGAGTGATGGCACCTTGGAGTGGATGCGTTCCGGACTTAAAAGGAAATCAATTGGATGCATCACTTTCAAGGGAAGATTTGGTGGAGAGGACCACCATGTTTTGGAGATAAGGAGAGTTGCTTCTTCGGTTTTGGTAACAATCCTTTACTCCCATTTATTATTTACATGCTTTTATAATTAAAATTTATAGCATGTTTTGATGTTTTATAGCATGTTTCATTGTCTTTGGATTAGTATGTAAAGACCATGTTTATTAGATCCTTGACATACATGTATAGTATTTGAGACACACATGCTTATATGAACCCATACTTAGTGTTCTCACTTTTGTTAAGCTATAATGTACATCATGAATCTAATACATGTGAATTTACATAGTAATCATGTTTTAGTTTTATCATGATGATTTTTATCGTGTTTTGATACTTCATGTTTTGATTACATGTTTAGATGTTAGTTTTCACTAAAACTAGGTATATACTTGTGCATATAGTGGGCCACAAATAAATCTATATATGTTTGGGCTTGATTGCTTATTTGAACCCATTAGATGTGCTAGTATAGTCTAGTTTTGATGATTCATACATTTTAAACTTGTATTCCTATTTTTGGATTTGTTTTATGATTGTGTGTTCACTTCATGTATATGTTTGTATTGCCAAACTTTAAAGATATACATGTGTACCCCTTGAGTCATTTGCCTTTCATGCAAGTCTATATATAGACTCAATTGTGTTTAGGGATATGTATGTATACTTATTGTGTTGACAATTCATACATATACCTTGAAATGAAATTCGTTTTGGTGAAGATTTAGCTTGATTTTGTGTTTAATTATTTAACTTCATGTATATGTCTATCTTGTCCAAACTATTAGATATACATGTTTATCCTTTTGAGCCACGTGCCTTTATACATATATATTTGTGGACTCTTTGTGTTTGGATATGTATGTATATTTCAATTTGTACATGACATACATATGCCATTGAAGATTAAATAAGCTTTGATGATTTTCATGTTTAAAAGAATATTGAGCCTTATTGACATTTTCATGATACCATGTTCCACATAACACTAGTGCACTCACCTCTTTTGAAAATTTTATGGACTTTATGGATATTAGAGTGTTTTAAGTGCTATGTGATTTACATGTGTTTTATGAAAAATTATTTTGTTGTATTCCTTGCTTGAAGGATTTCGTACTAGTTTAAAAGTTTTTCCATTTAACTAGTTACGGTATTCTTCATTTTGGTAGAGTTTTTCAAACAAAACTTATTTTCAAATCCATTTTTGATAACCCCTACCATCCACGGGCGGTTGGATGGGAGTCCATGCCTTGTATGTTTATATTGAAAATCATTTTAAACTTGTGCATGAGATGGGAGGATTAGTGATATGAGTTATACCATGCTTTTATTGTTATGTCAATTGGTATCATTGAACTCTTTCAATTGGTATCATTTTGATCTTTTTTTTTTGTATACTCATATGTTTATTGTGTATGTATACTTTCAATTGGTATCATCTATTGGTGATTGGTACTCATTCTATTTCATACACATATACTTGTTTTATTTGTGCTTAAGATACAAATTTTTCACACAAATTTTGTTTATGTTAGAGCTTGAGCTTCAACTTTATTTCAATTGATTTAGTTTTCAATTGGTATCTTATTTCAAGCCTACACATTATTTTTGTTGATACTTCATAAAGGGGGAGAAAATTCGATTTTCATATTTCAATTGGTATTTGTATTTCCACTCCCTTACCTTCTGATAGAAAATAGCCATTTAAATTGTTTATTTGACTTAAAAAAAAAATACTATCTTTTGATATCAAGATGTTTTGTGTTTTAAATTGGTATCTCAAAATTTTGTTTTAAAAGGAAAATTATTCAAAAGTTTTTGATTATATTGACTATATGCAAGGAGAGCTTAACATCTCTTCCACATATAGATTCATGATGAGTGTATCTTGTATTGAGGAGCTTAACATCTCTTCTTTATGTGGTACACGTGTGTAGGGGGAGCTTCACATCTCCTCTTATGCATTACATAATGTGTGTTATGTGAATTAGGGCTTAACATCCCTCCTTCATGTAATGCATATGTGTAGGGAAGCGAACTTAGCGTCTTCCTCTTCATGAATGTATATAGCATATAACATTTATTGATCTTTGTTTATTTTCAATTGATATCAAGATGCTTCATTGACATATTTTTCTATTTGATATCATGTTGTTTATAGTCACCCCTTATTGACCTTGTTTTTTGTTTTAGACAAAAAGGGGGAGAACATTGTTTTATTGTTTTGATTGACAAATAGGGGGAGAAAGATTTTTACCCCTCATTTTATTGTTTTTGATTGTTTACCCCTTTGTTGATGATTGACAAAAAGGGGAGAATAACTTGAGTTTGATATATGCATACTTATGTTTTTGCATATATTAAGTTTTATTGGTATCTAGAGCATCTAGTATTTTGTTAATGTTTTATTAATTTAATTGGTATCTAGAGCTTCTAGAATATGTTTTATGCATGTTGATGCATACATGTTTATATGCATACTTGTGTTTAGTTTTCTCATGCTTAACAAATAAACAATAGATATGCATATATGTTTTGTTTTGCAAATAGGAGAAAAAGAATTTGATGAATTTGATATGTTTTATCTCCATAAATTTGCATACATATTTTTGAGCTTCATTGTCATATATTTTTATTTGTTTATGCATGAGTTAAGGGGGAGCTTCTTTGAAGCTTAACTTTAATCAATGCATATATAACTCCATGAGTTTTGTCATCATCAAAAAGAGGGAGATTGTTGGCCCAAAGGCCTTCCACCCTAGTTTTGATGATGATTAACTCATGTAGTTATGTTTACTAATAATCTTGTGTTGTTTAAGTTTCAGATCATTAACCAAGATATTAGTTGGTGATTAGCTTCAACAAAGAGTTTAGAAGCTTTTCATTTGTGAATCCAGGGCCAAAGCTTCAAGATCACACTTTGCCTAGCCCATGGATGGAGTTTTGGAGCAAGTTTACTTGAAGATGAAGATCATCAAGAAGACTTAGGTATCCATAGTTTAGATAGTGTGTTTTAGATCCATTTGTAAAGCTTAGTATAGTTGATATGCTCAAGTGCACTAACACACACGATTTATGTTTTGGATTTGGTTTTCATGAATAGTAGATCAAGACAAGTTTACTTTATTTCTATGTATATTAGATATGTTCTAGATATACATACATGCTTTAAACTTGCTAGACAAACTTATTTTGACTATCCTATTCATGTATTGAAAAATCAAGTTTGACAAAAATACAAGTTTTGTTTTGATAAAATTTGCAAGACTCAAAAATGAATTGATATGATTGATATATGTCTTGAATTTTTTATCACAAGTTTGTGTTTTAATATAAAATGTTAAAACAAGTTTTGTGGATTTTTAGTAGTGTCAAAAGATTTTTAGAAAAATATTTTACAGTGTTTTCTGACCCAGATTCTGTTCCAGGCTTCAATCAATCGACTAAGTCAACTGACCTAGTCGACTTGGGTGAAGTCGGTCGACCGGGCCGGTCGACCGACGTGCACAAATCTGTGCACGTTTGGAGTCACTGGGACGGTCGACCGTCCGGGTCGACCGGGCTGAGAGCAGTGCTCTCTGTTTGTTTGGGTCGACCGGGCTGGTCGACCGTGGTTGCCCAACGGTCACAATTCTGACCGTTGGCGGTCGACCGGGCCGGTCGACCGTCAGCCTGTCAGGCTGCTACATCAGCCTAACGGCTAGTTTTCTGATGGAGGTATAAATACCCCATCTCTTGAGCTGTTTTGACAAGACTTTTGACAAGAAAAATTTCAGAGTTTGTTTAGTGTTTAAACAAGTTTTCAAAAGAGTTTTTGAGCCAAAAAGATTCCATCTTTATTTGTTTTAGGTTTTTGGAAAAATCAAAGAAAAGAGTATTTTGGAGATTTGTCTTGGTTTTCATTCTATATCTTTTGCAAGAATTTTCCCAAGTGTTTTTCTTTGTTGCTTGTTTTCCAAACACCTAGTTTTCCACACTTGAGCTATCATACTATCCTAATCTATTAGGATCCTTATTTTGTGGAAAAGAGAGAAAAAGAGAAGTGTTTGAGGCTAAGCCTCTTAGTTGTAAACCCTCCTTGCTTTTGTTGTATCCCTCTTTGGTAGAGGTTGATCGGAGTGGTATTAAGTTTGGATCCCTCTTCGATAGAGGTGATTGTGTTGGTTGTATTGGCTACGGGCCTTATCCCTCTTCGGTAGAGGTGGATTGTGGTTGTATTGCCTCGGTGGCATTGAGAGAGGAGTTCGGTACTCCTATAGTGGATTGAAAATCCTACACGGTGGTGTAGGCGGGGATGTAGAGCTAGGGGCTCGAACCTCGAAACATATCCGTGTGTTTGCGTTTGATCCAATATCTCTCAACTCTCTCTCTCATTTATTTGTGCAAAGCATCATACTTCATTCATATCATATTTGCTTGTGTTGAGCATAATTCATATTGTCATATTATATCTATTTGCTTGTGTTGTGCCTTGCATAATTCACATTGCTATATCTTGTATATGCTTGGTTGTTTGTGTGTGCCTCACTTGTACTTAATCAACAAGAGCTTCACATAGCACCTCAACCCATTCAAGGGGAATCAAGAGGAGTTAGTCCAGACCCCTTCACGGGGAATTCGGCTACACTTGTTGATTGTATTAAGTGTGTTGCAAAATTTGCATTAGCTTCCGCATTTAGCGCACTTAGTTCACTAGATTAGCACTTACACCTATTCACCCCCCCTCTAGGTGTTTTTCAGTATATAAAAAAATTCAATAAAAAAAACTAAGTATTGAGTAATTAGGTACTAACTACTAAGGCCTCAAGAAACCTTGTTATTTACGTGAAAGATAATTAGGTAAGAAAATATATATAGAGAGAGAGAAAAAATTATGTATTAGTAACTAAGGATCAATTAATTAGATATTAGGGCCTCAAGAAGTTTTGATGATTACACAAACGAGAATTAGATGAGCTATAATATATATAAAGGAAGTGCTTAAAGGGCATGAAGTGGTAATACTTTGAACTTTTATAAAAAAATTATAGTATATATAGAAACATGTTTAAGTATAGGAAAAGTTGGATCAAAAACTCCCAAGCTAAAGACTATTTGCACTTTCACGAAGAATACATATGATTTTAATACTTAAGAAGGATAGTGCGAAAATATTGAATTCAAGTCTATAAGAAAAGAAGATAAGATTTCTTAATTTGAGATTGAACTTAATTGAAAATTAAACTTGTTGGAAACTTATGAACTTAAGTGATAGTAATCACTTGTTCTTAAAAAAAAATTTATAGAATTTTTTATATTTTCTTTATTTTTCAGTTATCCTTATTTTTTATATCATTTTTTTAATCTTTTCTTATCTTTATTTCTTTCACTAAATTTTATGAGTATATTCACTGCAAAACTTCACGAGACAACACTCGTCCATTAAGGTAACCTAGGAGTTTAACGACTTGTTGCGCATGCTAACTGCAACCATGATTCTTACGAAAGTCAGCTGGATTTTTATTTTTAGGATTTTTAGTTTTTTTAGATCAGGATTTTGCTCGAGAACTGGCAAAAGCTGGGTATGGGGTGTGATAAATGTCATATTGCATGAATATTTTATGTCCTTTTATGCCTATTTTTGCCACTTTAATATTGCATGGTAGTTTTATTTGTGACTTTTACAGGTTTAGAGTCAAAGACAATTTTGAAAAAAAATATCTGAAAAATAGTTAAAACAAGAGTTGCAGAGAAGATGCATCTTAATTGCAGAGAACCTAGATGAACTCAGAGTTTTCAGAAGAGTCAGCACAAGAGGAGGAAATAGTCAGAGAAAGCGGAGAGCTTGATTATACCAATTTACAGCGAATCTGTCGTACCGTCGTTGACTAGTCAAAGCACGTGACGCGCGTGAGCCAGCTGTTCTGTGATACATATTTGGTTTTGTATTGTATTGAATGGCCAAAATGTCGTATTCTATGGGGAATCTGTTGTCTTACTAAGGTGGTTGCTGATGTAATTTTTTCTGAATATGTTTAAGATTTTGTACTTGTTTTAAGAGTCCTTATTCGGTCACCTAGAGTTTCTGAGGTCTATAAAAGGACATGCATACTCTTATATTTATATAATATATTTTGGAGACCCAATTTTGGGACTATTTCTTTAATAAACTCTGATTTTCTGCACCATTACTGAATCTTGAAGAAGGAAACCAAAGGAAAAAGAAGCTACCTTCAATTGAGTTTTCCCTTTCTTATTTTTTTTTAGTTTAATTAGTTTAATGCTTTTTAATTATAAAATCATGTTTTCTTACTTTTTAATTATGAACTAAATTTACTTTGCTAGGGCTTAGATGTAGGCTATCTACTGAAGATTATTTATACATTAATTTACTTCTAGTTCTTATTTAAAGTTTGCTAAATTTTTATTCCTTTTTTAGCGTCTAATAATTGATGGCCACAGTTATATAGATAGTTAGGTTGGGAGACAGATAGGAGATAACGATAGAAATTACTTCTTACAGGCTGAGACTGACAGGAGGGGCATTTGTAAAATCTTTAGAGAAAAATTATATATCTTAATGCTGCTTTAGGCTAGTAAATTGTAACACCCCGATCCCGCAGGTACGGGGACGTTATGGCGACGTACATACGCAGGGTGGAGATACCCTCACGTATATACGCTAAGCCTCAGTACAGGGAATATATATAAGATCTACAATAAGTCCAGTATAAATAAGTACAAGAATACCTGCAAAAGGGGTCAGTGAACATAACAGATATGAAATAGGAATAAATAAGATAACTGACATAAATCACAAAGATACCTATGAGTCGAAATGGGTGACGGTCTCAAAATAATCTCGGGAAACATCTGGTACAGCGATATCTCGGGTCTCCAACCTGGGCACGCAAACCCAGGGTCGTCAGAAAGCGACCTAGTGAGTGGTAAAATGAAGGAAGCACTAATATGTACTATAGTAATCCAAGCACGATAATAATAATATATAATACATGTTTATATATCAATGATACCATATAATAGGAATGAATCAGTAGAAATATAAAAAGATCATATTTTAAAACCATCACTACCTAGAATGTTATCATCGGGTCATGCCTACAGTAGTATCCAGTTTTATATAATAAATAATGTTGTATAGCGGTGGCGTGATAGAAATGAACATGTAGATGTGCAGTATGCAAACGACCATACTACTGTGTTACCTATACAGTAATAATGACTGCAAGGTATACATAAAGTAGAATAGATGCAATGCTGAGTATATGTGTCCACGAATAGTGTGTTACCACATGGAGTATAACAAATATAAGAAAGTGTAACAAGGTATACATGTGACATGATTGTGGATAACATATCAGGAATAGGAACTAATAAAAGGGACAATAATATACATGAGTCGAGCATGTCATGTGATTTAGACAATAATAACAATCAGTACACCTGGTATTTTTAATCAATCTCTTACAGTGTCCCATACCACTGGCAGTTCATACTGGAACTCGCACTCCAGTTGAACCCATCCGGACATGGCATACGGGTACCATTATCCAAACGAGAGAGTGACCAAATAACAAGTGTTCCTGATGTTACTATTGTTGGGTTATTAAATGTATCATGTACTGGGTCTGAATAGCAAGCGCACTGAGGATGCCTTCGTCATGCCAACACTCCCGATGTGGGATTCTAGAAGTGGCCCCCACGGATTCAAGAGGTGGCCCCCACCATGTATGGGTGTGACACTTTGTTTCGTGTGGCATTTAGTTCCACACACCATGTGCCGGACGTCAACATGATCGTGCGTATAGCGGAAATTCAATATAACAAGAATACTGAGTCTGGTCAGTAAAAAAATCAATAGCAAGAGCACCAAAGACATCCTCGTCACCCAACACCAGGCAGAGTGAGGATTCTAGAGGTGGCCTCTAAGGATTCAAGAGGTGGACCCCACCACGGATAGGTGTGATGTGGCACTTTGCTCCGTGTGGCACTTAGTTCCACACATGTTCCACTGAACGCTGGCGTAACTGTGCTAATAACTGGTATACCAGAATACAAGTATGAACTACATAGTATATCAAGTACTAGAACAGTGCATGGTACAAGTAATACGATCATAGGACATGAGTTTTGTTGATATCATGAAATAAGATAACGGGAAACGATATACAAGAGATGTGAGATTCTAGAGGTGGCCCCCGTGGCTGAGATCCACATGGCACTTAGTTCCACACATCGCGTATCAACAACACTCATGTCCAGTAACGAGAATATCAATAATGAAAATATCAATAGAAGTAACAGGAAACAATTATGTAACGGGATGACAGGAAGGAAATACATGGAGCAAGAACATATATAAATAATCAATGCACGTATACCAGTGAATATCCGTGTATCCGTGTATCATATCTGTGTATCCGTGTAGCATATTCATGCAGCAATAATCCGTGTAACATATCTGTGTATCACAAGTAATAACAGTGGTCAGTGTAACATGTAATACCATGTCCAGTGAATTACAGTATCCGTGTAATGATGATACCAGCGCATGAAATAACGGTGTCTAGTATTCATGTCTAGTGACAGTGTCTAATGTCATAGAGTATCCGTGGATCAGTATACATGTAACGATAGTTATCTAACTGTGATACAATACATGAAATACTCGTGTCCAAGAAGAAGGTGCAGTAGTGGCCCGAGTGTCAATGGCTGTGCAGGTATGATGGCTGTGTCAGGACTGTATATTTCAATATTAATTGTTATTATTATTAACCCATCTATATTTATATTAAATCAGGAAGCAACTTACAATATTATGTTTATTCTTATTACAATGAGTTTCTAATAATTACAAGTTATTAATTAATATTTACAATGATTTATCCATAATCAAGATTTATCACTTAAAACAATCAATCAATTTATGGAATATAATTTATAAAAGAAAAACACTCACAAACTGGCCATGGGAAGGTAGCTCTCTTTCTCATGATCGCAACGACATCAGAATTGTCCAGATTGGACTCTGGATGCTCCAGATATCGCCCGAATACTAAAAGTAATAGAAATGGGTTACATATGTAATATAGATATCTCAAATGCAAATAATAAAAATTAGCAGGGGGTTTTCTGTAATATTACCTTTATTGGGTTTTGGATGCGGGTTTGGTAAGATAACGGGTCGAGTTTTGATCTGATAACCCAAACCCATAACTTAAGTAAATGGGTTATCGGGTTATCGGGTTGTTAATGGGTTTCAAAATTAATGGGTTTAAACCTATTGGGAGGAGGAGAGAGAGAGAGAGAGAGAGAGAGAGAGAGAGAGAGAACGAGAGAACAGGAAAGGGGGCAGGGGCTGGCAACGGCCAGCCCCACGGCGCCGCCTCGCCGGCGGCGGCGGAAAGAGAGAGAGAGAGAGGAAGAGAGCGCTGGGGGAAAAAGAGAGAGAGAGAAGAAGAAGAAAAATAAAAGGAAGAAGGAGCAGAAGAAGAACAGGAAAAGAAGGAGAAGAAGAAGAAGAAGAAAAAGAAAAAGAAGAAGAAAGGAGAAGGAGAAGGAGAAGAAGAGGAGGAGGGGTGGCGCCAGGATTGGGGGAGGCGCGGCCAGTGCTGGCCCAGGGTGCCAGCGAGCCCAGGGCGCCGGCGACGCCTGGCCACGGGTGGCGGGTCAGTCCCCCCACCAAGCTTGAACAGAGAGAGAGGGAGAGGGGTAGAGAGAGAAAGAGAGAGAGAGAGATTTTATTAGAAGTAGACTAGAGAGAGAGAGTTTTATTTAGAGGGGAGAGAGATTATGAAATGGGCTAGAGGGAGATTAGGGGAGTAGGTTAATTAAAGTCGGTGGATAAAGGCGGTGGGAAAAGTTGAGAAGATTGGAGAAAGAGGAAGGGGAAAAAAGAATAGAAAATTATGAATTTTAAAATATTATTTTATTGGGTGAAATTTTGACTAGCTCCGAACGGTTCCCAAAAATTATGAAAAATAGAAAATATTCGTCTAAGGAGTAATGTGAAATCGGATTCTAGAAATATTATCCAGTTTGCAAGTTAAAATCGTAGAACGCATCGCCGATACTGGGCGATACTTGTTTAGCCCGATTTTTGATAAATTTAAAAAAATCTCCAAAAATACGATAATATAAATAATATGATTCTAAGACAGAAGATGAAAGCAAATTTCTAAAATTCTACTCCGTTTGTGAATTAAAAATCGTAGAGCCGATTACCGGTATCGGTCAACACCGACTATGGAGATTTTTCAAAATAATCCAGAAAAATTACAGAAAATTCTAAAAAATCTAAAATATTAGATAATGATATCTGAAACTAAAAGTGGCTCAATCTGACTACCAGAAATTCAAACCAATTTTGTACGCCGTATCGAGTACTGCTACTGTGATACGTACATCAAGGATCAGGGGGTTACATAAATTCACTAGATCGACAGATTGTGACTTCTAAACTAGGGTTAGATGTTGGCCCAAGGTTGCAATCACCAGTTTCTTACTTTGATGATAACAAAACTTATGTAGTTATTTAGTAATAATCAAGTTATAAGTGTTTAAGTACTTTTCAGGTTCAAGAGGATTCAAAGTGTTTCTTTCTTAAAATGACGATTTTAAAGTGTCCAGTTTACTCAAGAATGGGATTCAAATTAGGATAATCAAGATTGATGTTTTGAAGAAGCCCACTTGAAGATTGCTTTGAACCTATGTAAGAAAAAAATTTGTTAAAATATAGAATGAAGAATTGATGCTCAAGATTCGCATTACACCTATTCACCTCCCCTCTAGGTGTACTTTCAGCTCGTATCAGAGCCTTAGACTCTAGTTTTTGGTTTAATCACCTTAGAGAGGTCCTTTGCTAATCATTTCATTTGCACTATCAATTTGCTTTCCACGCTAGCGTACATGGCCGAAGGTATTAAGACTCTACCCAAGTTTCATGGCCTTAAGATGACCGTGTTTTTGCAATCCTTAAAAAGTCGGATTGCAAAGGCGGGTAACCAAACCCTTTAGTGTACACGATAGTGATGAAGACGCTTGGTCCGAAATTGCCACCAATAAAGGGGACATCACAAGTCAAGAGAGCTAAAATTGATCTCTTGTATTCCCAATATGAAAATTTTGTTATGAATGAAAATAAAATTTTTTATGACATGATCACAGATGGTAGATTAAGAAGATGGAGAAACTAGAAATGATATGTATAAAGAAATGAAAAAGGGGTGATAGATTGTGTTAGTGATCTAAACTAAAATTAAAAAAAAAGAAACTAAAAATTACTTACTTCTTTTGGCCAAATACCTACCTTGAATCTTTTGCAATGATGTTACCTTGAAGCGAGGCGATCAACATGTAGCCCATAAGAGTAGATTCCCGTTTCCTCCACATTATATCATCAAGACGTTGCAAGTATGAAGTGATACAGAATGAAACTCAAATCCATCGTCATGGGCTATCGGTGGCACTCGCAAAGGCAAGGCTCTTTCGATGCTTTTAGACTCACTTGGATAACAATTGTACCAAAAGAAGAAAAGTAGAGAAGAAGAAGAAGAACACAAAAAACAAAGTACATACAAAAGGGAACTACAGATTCGATTTTATAACAATAAGAGAAAAGAAGGAAATCTTACACCGGTGTCACTCTCAGCACAAGCTTCGTTCTCGTTCTCCTATGAAACTCTGATCTCCTCTAATTTACATAAATTAAAACTAAAAATTACATGAAAAGAAAAACAAAAACCTACACTACAAAGAATGAAAAACTGGACTAAATCCTATCTCTGCATGGTCGTCCCCATTTTCAGTGAAAATCCTGCCTTTTATAGGCAAAAAACCCAGAGGGGAGAGGTGTGAGAAGATAGGGGGAGCAAACGCTCCCCCTAACTCCCTAACAAAACCGCGAAAACGCGGCTTTGGCCGCGTTTCCGCGGCCAGGGTGTGGCCAGGTGGCCACACCCTATTGGTGGTGCTCCCCGGCTTCTCGATTTGTATTTATCTTCAGCTGGATTTGCAGTTTAAGTCCGAGATTTTGACGAAATGGCTTTTGATCCTTGGCTTCAACCGATCGATTTGTAGGGATTTGTTCTAACTGATTTTCAACTAGTCTGAACCGACCTAATCTGCCCTGATTTACTGAGTTCGAATTAATTCTAATTTAATTCAGAATTTGATGGGCTTTTGGGCTCATTCTCTTCACTCTCCTTTAGGAATGGGTCTGCAAATAAATTAAACATTTAATTAGGAAAAAGCAGAGTTTATTCTATAATATGAATGAGAATATGATAATAAATGTGCAATATTAGTGACCAATCAATCCCAAAGTTTACTAAAATCACCAATGGTCTTACTTCTTCAGGTGATACTATTGACAATTGATTTTTCTCTAAAACGGCATATTTCATACCATATATTCACATTTATTTTGTATTAAATTCTGCTAATAACACTTCTGTTGCATGTTTCTAGGTCCATGATGTGCAATGAAGAAGAAGACCCGAAATCACCATTTAATGGGTGATTAAAGGCCTATAATATAGCCATTGACCTTGGAGAGCAATTTTGTCAAAATCAGGGGACCAAACCCAGAAATCGGGACCTGCAGCTGATAAGGGACAGACGCGACAGCGCGCGGCAGCAGGCGCAGCGCGCGCGGCTCTAGAAGAGCCCCGAAAACGCGGCCTGGGCCGCGTTTTCGCGGCCTTACGGGCGCGGCCGCGCCCGTGCTTTGGGCCAGGGGTTGTCCCCTGGCCCCCTTTCTTCTAATGCTTATAAATACCCCCTAGTGTTCTGAAGAGGGAGAAAATACAGAGAGTTAGGGTAGTTTCTTCTCCATGTTGTAGTTTAGGGTAGTTTAGATTAGTTGTTCTTCTTCTTCTTTTATATTTTCTATTTTGATAGATCATGTAATAGGAAAGAGAGTGATTATAGGATAGAAGAGAAAGTTCTTATAATGGAGGGTGACACTCTATGAAAGGTTTTTCCTTTATCTCTATTTGCTTCTTCTCTAACTCTTTACATGTTTAGCTAATCTTTTCTCTCATGGCAACTAACTACTAACCACTAACCGGTCTAACTTCTTACTTGATAATCTACATGAATCTAATAGCCTCTACTTGGCCTTGCTCTTGCGAGAGCCATCGATGGCTCATGATGATGGATCTAACACTCTAACATCCTAACTCTCTAACAAGCTAACATTACTTTACTCCATGCTTACTCTTGTTTAGTTTTGATGGTTTAAGTGTAGCTTTCTCTTGTTTTGTTGAGTTTGAATGTGATGAGTTAACATATGGGTCATACTTTGAAAAGCTCTTGAACCAAGGACTAGTGATGGCCAATGAAACATGTGAGGCAATGATTGGAGTTCATTAATGCATCATTTTTCACTACCATACAATGCTTTATATAAAGAAAAATGAGATTTTTATTGCTTTTTTCTCTCTCTTTTTTTTCAGGTCTACATTAATGGAGATGAAGGCCCATCAATAATGATTTTTTAAAGGAATTAAAGGATTAATTTAGAAGCCCAAGGAGGAAGCCCATATCTGGATTCATCTACGAATATTCCCCACATTCTAAAAGGTCCAGCAAGGCACATGAAGGATAACAGAATGTCAGAAGAATTCGCTGGCGCAACGGCCAAGATTCTGCCGCAGAAACGCGGCTTTAGCTGCGGATCCGCGGCAATCCTCTGGCCGTTGATCCAGCGATTAATCCCACGGCTGTGATTAGAAGGCCTCATCTCCTAGAGCCTATAAATAGACCCCTAGGGCCTCTGTAATCGGTAGGAGAGATAAAGCATTGTCTTTTTAGGGAAATTGTTGGGATTTTCTCTAGGTTTTCTTTAGTCTCTATTGTAATTTTCTTTCTCCTTCTAGAATCCAGAAAAGAGAGAGAGAGGAGTGAGAAATCTTGTAATTAGAGCAGGTGACAACTCAATACAAGGAATGATCTCTTCTTCTTTTAATCTTTTCTTATTCTAGTGCATTGTCTTCTTCAAGCTTTTACCATTTTGTTTTTGCTTTCTACAATGGATTGTTGCTTTGTCTTTACTTTCATGTCTAGCCAACTTCCTAACATGACTAACTAGCCTCTAACTTTACTAACTACTAACTCTTGGGTGATTGCTAACTCATGTGAATTATTGGATGCTTTATTGTTAGTCTTTCAATTTTCAAGTCTCTCTTATCCCCAATGAAGATGAGTTACTTTTAATTCTTAATGCTTGTTCCCATTCCATATGATTCATGTGAGCCTCACGTAGAGCCTTGTCTTTAGAACAAGTGCCTTGATGGAACATGAAGATGGAGCACTTAACTATGCTAATGACTAATAGTACAAGTTTCTTATTTCATGCTAGCTTAAGTATAGCTTTGATGGACTAATGAATCTTGTCTTTTCTTTCTTAGCATATCTTCGAGTGACTATCCTTGTTCCATTACTGAAAATCTATCTCGGGAGCTGATGAATCAATGAGGCAATTAGTCAAGCCAAGAAGATAACACATCCTCTACATGGGACAATACATTGACTTAACAAGCAAGACATATCTTTGCCGATGAATCAATATGAGGCATGCATCACCCTATGAGATTAGTAAGTTAGTAAATTAGAGTGTTAGTTAGTCATGATTCCTCTTCCTATAATACTTCAAAGTCTCTTTTCTTAAAACGTTCTCTTTTCAAAATATATCCATTTTCATTTCATCTTTCTTTCCATCCTTTTCCTTTTTCTTCTACAAAACTCACAAAGAATTTTTCATTCACTTTCTCCGTCATTTTATTTTTCTCAAAACAAAGAAGAACCTTCGTTTTTCTTCTTGAAAAATCTCAATATAAAAAGAACCGTGAATGCTTCTATTGCTAACTCTCCCTGTGGAATCGACTCGTTATAGCTTGTGCTACGAACGGTGATTCGGAAGGAGTATAGTAAACCTACAAACACATTTGGAGTTTTTTAACATCGACACACAAACATCAAAGGTTTACTATAAACCCTCTCTCTGAATACAATTAAAACTCCATTCTGAACAAATTTTTGGCACCGTTGCCAGGGAGAGTAACGGTTTTTCTTTGAGTTTTTGGAACTGAAACGAATTTTTCTTCTCTGTTGCAGGTTACAGGTTAGAGAAACAAGAAACAAAGACTTGCACTAACATATAAGTGGTCTTGGGCCTCTGCTCTAGAAAGCAGAGACCAAGTACCCTCTGAATTGCCTCGTTTTCTCGGCTTTGGCAGCGGAACCGCGGTAAAGAAGAGTTCACTACTGACTGGTTTGTGCAGGGCTGCTTGCTTTGCAAAAACATAGCTTGCTGCAAATTCTATTTCTTGTATGCTATCACCAGGAGCCTACTAATAAATCAACAGTAAAACATTTGTTGAAAATTTTAAAAAATTGACTAGACGTTTGCATTTTAGGCACGTGTCTTTTCAATTCTTTTACTTTACTGTTGAAGAGTGCTGGAGCAAGGTACGTTCGCATTGCATTTAAAATAAGACTCATCTCTTGATTGATTTACATCGCTTTGAGTGAATCTTGTTTGCATATATTGTACATCTACACAAATTGATCTTAAGGGCACCACCCAATAACAAGATAAGGTGGGGATTTAATCACCCTTCCTTGGCCCAAAAATCATAATCTAAGCACTCATAATCCCAAGTTCTTTAATAAAAATTGATAGACGTTGGTCCCTAGGGACATCCGGACTCGTTAAGAGATCAGCTGAAGTTGGAAATTGTTTTTGATTCATACTCCAGTCAAATCAGTGTCTAAGGTTGGGGATTAAGAGGTTAAGCCTCGAAGATACCGTGGTTTGGCGTAATTAAGGCCCGTTGCTTACGCACGGATACCTCCTACCGTATTTTGCCCCTACCTAGCTGATTAGCTGTGGTCTGACTCGAGCAATAACCTTCTTCGGTTAATCGAACAGTTAGGAGTCGTCAAGGTCCAGGTATCTTAGATAGCTTGTGATTGTTTTTTCTTTTTTCTTGTTTGTTATTTTCCTTTTTCCGTTTGCTTGATCAGTGAACGCTGTCTGTGATTGTGCATGCAAGAGTGATACCGGGATCCAATTTCAGCAAGACTTGTTAGAACTTCTACACTTGCACAAACACCACTTCCTGACACAATCCCAATTATGGCCAACAATACTTCTCTCCAAGACAAGTTCTACCCTATTCGCACTTCACTTCCTTCATGCATTCTTTTACCTGAGACAAATGGAAATAACTTTGAGCTTAAACCGCAATTCATAAATACACTCCCGAGGTTTCATGGCTTAGAGTCCGAGGACGCATATTTCTTCATTCGTGATTTTGAAGAAGTGTGTTTGATGATGAGAATTCCCCAACTGGGGGAGGACGCTGTTACATTAAGGTTCATACCCTTCGCACTTAAGGATATAGCCAAGAAATGGCTATATAATCTGCCCGCCAGTTCTATCTCTTCATGGGATGATTTTGTCAAAGTCTTTCTTAAGAAGTTCTATCCCATTCATAAGACAGCCCTCATCAGAAAAAACATAATGTAGTTTAAGCAGGAATCTAGTGAACCATTTTGAAAGTATTTCGAACGGTTTAAAGATTTACTATCCCAATGTCCTCATCACGGCATAGAGAAGTGGCGGCAGTGCCAAATTCTCTATGACGCACTAGACTACCAAACCAAGACACTCCTTGAAACCATATGTCAAGGGGAATTTTTGAAAAAAGATGAGAACCAAGGGTGGGACCTTTTTGAAGCTTTAGCAGAAAAAATCATTCAGTGGGAGTCTTGCCCAGAGAAAACCAATCCCACCACTTCCAGAACTGGTATACATTCGATTGAATCCTCTATAGCTGCTGAGGCGAAGATAACACAATTGATGAAAAGATTAGAACTGCTCGAAGCTAGGGAACCAAATGCTGTGAATCAGGTCAACCCACCACAAGTGATCAACCGGGTTGTACCTACTGCCATGCTCTTAACCACCTGTTTGAAGAGTGTCCTGTTTACCAAGCCCAAATGTACCCTGAAAATATGAATGCAGTATACACCAGACCCAACTACAATCCATACTCCAAAACATACAATCCGAGATGGAGGAACCATCCAAATTTCTCATGGAGTCAGTCTGATCATGAGCAACTAAGGCAACCATTCTCACACTAATATCCTGCTCAGTCTCATCAACCCAGTTTCCACTAGAGTCCACCAAATTTTCAATCAATCTTCCAGCCCACATATCAGCAACAACAAACACAAAATCATCCAGATAAAATATTGTCAGATTTGGAAAGAATGATTGAAAACTTATCTAAAAACCAGACCTCAATGATGAACACCCACCATCAGGATATCAACAGGTTAGAGGTTCAGATAGGTCAATTGGCTAACTCTTTGAATGAAAGATAAAAAAGAACACTACCAAGTCAGCCATTGCCCAATCCTAAAAACCCCTTCCCTATTCATGAAGCTGAAGACATAGGTCCAAGTCAATGCAATACTGTTCATATTTTGAGATCTGGAAAGCGGATAGACAATCAGGTTTCCAATCAACCTAATAAATCAGTATCAGTATCAACACCTCCTGTTCTGGTACCACCAACTCAAAATGATCCATCTTCAAGTTCACAACCATCAACCTCCAAATCCAATGACAAAGACAAGACAAATGAGCAACCATACAAGCCTATTGTACCATTCCCTAATAGGCTAGCAAACCATAATGCTCAGATGGAGAAGATTAGGGAAATGTTTAATCAGGTCCAGATCAATGTGCCCCTTCTTGATGCCATACAACAAGTCCCCTCATATGCCAAGTTCTTAAAAGATATGTGCACCAAGAAAAGGAAAGAAAATGTTCCAAAGAAGGTCTTCCTAGCTTCAAACATAAGTGAGTTGCTAACTGGGCCAATTCCTGTGAAATATAAGGACCCAGGGAGTCCAACCATTTCCTGTATCATAGGACAGACCACGATCAACAGGGCGTTACTTGATCTAGGAGCCAGCATCAATCTTCTTCCTTTCTCTGTGTATCAGCAACTTGGGTTGGGCCACCTCCGTCCAACCAGAGTTACTATACAACTGGCTGATCGTTCTGTAAAGATTCCCAAGGGGGAGATTACAGATGTTCTAATACGGGTCGGGGAATTCATTTACCCCGTAAACTTCATTGTTCTAGAGACGCAGCCCGTACAAAATCCCAAAGCTCAGACACCTGTCATTCTAGGACGACCCTTCCTAGCCACTGCAAACGCAATCATCAACTGTAGGAATGGCTCAATGTGTCTAACTTTTGGAGATATGACAAAAGAGGTGAATGTTTTCCACCTAGAAAAACAACCTCGAGATTTGGATAATGAGTCATTTGAAGTGAACTTAATCGAGGGATTAACAAGTGAACATGACATGGAGATTGAATATGAGTCCGATAGAGAATTTGAATTGGAGTATGATGACTTCAACCTTGATCAGATCATTGAGTCCACTGTGGAATGGGCCACAAATGCCACCCCTATCTTTCCCTTGCACAAAGAACAATCATTGATAGATCCTGTCCCTTCTTCCCAGCTTAAGGTTCTTCCCAACCATCTCAAGTACCAATACTTGGATGAGAAAGAAGCTTTTCCCGTGATCATTGCGTCCCATCTTACGAAACAACAAGAAGAGGATCTTCTTACAGTGTTAAGAGAAAATCGAGAAGCCATTGGTTGGACCATGGCTGATATAAAGGGGATTAGTCCTTCCATAGTGCAACACCGGATTCATTTGACGGAGGATGCAAAACCAAAACGTGACCCACAATGTAGACTGAACCCAATCATGCAGGAGGCTGTTAGAGCTGAGATTTTGAAGCTGTTAGACAATGGGATTATCTATCCCATATCCGATAGCCAATGGGTAAGTCCAGTCCACGCTGTGCCAAAGAAAGCAGGGTTTATCGTGGTAGAAAACGATAAGAAAGAATTGTTACAAACTCGACTTCCTACGAAGATTCGAGTCTGTATTGATTACCGAAAATTGAACATTGCCACGTGTAAAGATCACTTTCCCCTTCCGTTCATAGACCAAATGCTCGAGAGACTAGCTGGACATGAGTATTACGGTTTTCTGGATGGATATTCAGGATATAATCAAATTCCTATCGCTCCCGAGGATCAAGACAAAACCACCTTCACCTGTCCTTTTGGAACATTTGCATACCGAAGAATGCCCTTCGGCCTATGCAATGCTCCCGCAACGTTTCAACGTTATATGCTTAGTCTTTTTTCTGACATGGTGGAGAGATTTTTGGAGATTTTCATGGATGATTTCTCGATTTATGGTGATTCCTTTGAACAATGCTTGCACCATTTTAAGCTGGTTTTACAACGATGCATGGAGAAAAACTTGACACTCAACTGGGAGAAGTGTCACTTTATGGTCAAACAAGGAATAGTCTTAGGGCACGAAGTTTCAAACAAAGGAATTGAGGTTGATAAATCTAAAGTGAAAGTTGAAAACACCTAGAGGGGGGTGAATAGGTGTAAATGCTAATCTAACAATCTTTTTAAAACAAGTATGAATGAATGATGCAACGATCACTCAAAACAAGACTAAGAGCCGAATACCCGGTGATGGGTTCTGAACTCCTTCCTCGTGATTCCTCTAGATATGAGTTTGAGGTGCGTATTGCAATCTTGTTGTATGAGTAATGATCGACAATGTAACAAGAAATGAATTTGAAGCAATTATGAAATGCACACAAGATATATCACAAGGTATGAAAGAATAGAAATAACACAAGCAAGAAAGTAAGAGCAATAAAGAGCAAAGAGAAAATCAATCGCAAACACAAAGTATTTGTTTCGAGGTTCGAGCCACCACTCTACTCCCCGCCTTCACCGCCGTGAAGGGTTTCCACTATCCACCGAGGACTTTACAAGGTCTACCGAAGACTGGAGTACCGAACTCCACCACTTACAAACCTCTACCGAAGAGGTATCTCAACAAGAACAAGAAGAAGGAACAAGTAGCCAAGTGATCAACAAAAGGATCACAAACTTCTTACAAACTTTCTCTTTGCAACTTCCTTATAGAATGAGGATGGGAATTTTGGCTCTAGAAGTGTAGTGAGAAAAACAAACTCAGTTGTAAATGAAACTTGCTTGAGAACACAACTGAAAAACAATAGCCAAGAATGCAAGAGAGAATTGAGAGCTTTGAAACTTTTTCTTTCTTTTGAAAACTTGTAAACTAGGGATTTTTCTTAGTATTTTAGCAAGAGACCTATCTCCTCTATTTATAGGGAGAGGAAGGGATTAAAACACATTTTAATTAAGCTCATTTGATCCCAAAATAATCCCAAAAACTGAAGGAAGTTCTGCCAAAAAACAGATCCAAAAACAGATTTCAGAATTGCACCAAAGAGGAAAGAGCCGTTGGGCTCTGGCAGGCTTGGCGGTCGACCGTCCCGGTCGGCCGTCAGCCCTGATGGCATATAGCCGTTGGGCTCGGGTCGACCGGTTGGCCGACCGGCAAAGAGAAGGAAACACAGATTTGTATAGGCGGTCGGCCGATCGGCCGACCAACAAAAAACAGAGAGCAGTAGTTTTCGGTCGGTCGGCCGGTCGGCTGACCGACAGACGTGCACGAGCGTGCACGTCCAGGACACAGGATCCGATCGACCGGTGCGGTCGGTCGGTCCAGCCTGAAACAGAAAATAGAGAGGAATTTTTGGACTTTGAAAATTTTCAGAATAATTTTTGTAGGAAAATTTTACTAAGTATCATGCTGGAAAGATAGAAATACATGATATAAACAAGATATAAAATTTGTAAACATTGAATCATGTATAGAGACCAAGGCATGAACTTTAAACAAAACATCAAAACTAAAAACTGTATTTTTGGAAAAATGTGTGTGTGTGTCCTAGAGCTAATATTCTACAACCTCAAACTTTAACAAACTATTTCTTACATTGGTTCTAATTGACTACAAGGTCTTCAAGTGGGCTTCTCCATATGTGATCTTACAAAGCTTGATACTTGAGCCCGAAATGAGGTGACTTGAGTCAAAAACACCTTCTTTTAGGGAAGAATGCTCCTAGAATCATTAGAACCCTGAAACACACTGAAATAACAAACATGATTAGTACAAATAACTATTTATGTTTTGTGATCATCAAAACACACTAAAATGGGTGATTGTAACCTTAGGCCAACAATCTCCCCCTTTTGATGATGACAAAACATATAGTTATTTTAAACATGGGAAAAGAGCATGGAAGCTCCCCCTCAAATTATGCTATGTATAAAAGAATGACTATGTATAAAAATGAATGGCTATATACATAAAGCATAAAACACAATGCACAAAACAAAATCCGAAGTGCATAAAAACTTAAAAACTCTAAAGTTAAAATAAACTAAACTAATAAACTAAACTTTTTCTCCCCCTTTTTGTCATACATCAAAAAGGGTAAAAAAATAAGAAAAATTTTCTTTCAAGAATCTATAATACAAACATTCAACTCACCACAAATAAATGAAAATCTAGCATAGTCTAGAGGTTTTGTAAAAATATCGGCAAGTTGAAAATCGGTAGAAACATAATCAATATCAATATCACCTTTCTCATAATGATCTCTAAGAAAGTGATATCTAATGTCAATGTGCTTAATTTTACTATGTTGATTTGCATTTTTAGTCATATGAATAGTACTAGTATTTTCACAAAATATTTTAATATGATCAAAATGCAAATCATAGTCAAGGAGAGTATGTTTCATCCAAAGAACTTGTGCACAACAAGCTCCGGCTGCAACATACTCCGCCTCGGCGGTTGAAAGGGCTACCGAATTTTGCTTTTTGAAAGACCAAGAAACAAGACAATTACCAAGAAATTGACATGTTCCACTTATACTCTTCCTATCTACCCTACAACCCGCATAGTCGGCATCCGAAAAACTCTTCATTTCAAATAGTCCAGTTTTCGGATACCACAAACCCATTTCAATTGTGCCCTTAAGGTATCTAATAATGCGTTTTACCGCTACTAAATGAGACTCCTTAGGACATGATTGAAAACGAGCACAAAGACATACACAAAACATAATATCCGGCCTACTAGCCGTCAAATACAATAAACTACCAATCAGCTACGATAAAGCTTAATGTCTACACTTTTACCTTGTTCATCCTTGTCAAGCTTGGTGGTTGTTGCCACGGGAGTTTTACTAGTTCTAGCTCCTTCAAGTCCAAATCTCTTGATAAGTTCCTTTGTGTACTTGGCTTGATTGATGAAGATCCCATCCTTTCTTTGCTTGATTTGGAGACCAAGGAAATAGTTGAGCTCACCCATCAAAGACATTTCGAATTCTTCCTTCATGCATGATTCAAAAGCTTGGCAAAGGGTTTCATTAGTAGAACCAAAAATGATATCATCCACATAAATTTGCACAATAAGAATATCATTTTCTACATGTTTTGTAAACAAAGTTGTATCAATTTTTCCTTTCTTAAAACCATTTGAAATTAGAAATGAAGAAAGCCTTTCATACCAAGCCCTAGGGGCTTGTTTTAAACCAAAAGAGCTTTGTCAAGTTTGAAAACAAAATCCGGATGTGTAGGATCAACAAACCCGGGGGGTTGTTCAACATACACCTCTTCTTCAATAAATCCATTTAAGAAAGCACTTTTCACATCCATTTGAAAAATCTTAAAATCTTTATATGAAGCAAATGCAAGTGTCATCCGTATAGCTTCAAGCCATGCTACGGGTGCAAAGGTTTCATCAAAATCGATACCTTCGATTTGAGTGTAACCTTGGGTAACTAACCTAGCTTTATTCCTAACAACGTTACCCGACTCATCCAACTTGTTCTTAAAGATCCACTTAGTACCAATTGTAGGTCTATCGTGGGGCCTAGAAACAAGGTGCCAAACTTGGTTGCGCTCAAATTGATTGAGTTCCTCTTGCATGGCTAGCAACCAATATGAGTCGGCCTCGACTTCGAGGACGCTTTTGGGTTCAACATGAGAAATAAAAGCATAGTGTCCACAAAAGTCATGAAGTTGAGAACGAGTAGTTACCCCTTGAGATACTTCACCTAAAACAAGGTCCTTGGGATGATGTGGATTGTATCTCCAATCCTTTGGAAGTTGTTGAGTAGGCTCCACTTCAATTCTTTGAATTTCATTTCCTTGAGCCTCTTGATCCTTAGTTGCACTTCCTTCATTATCCTTTGGTATGTCTTCAATAGTAGGTGAGTCCTTCAAAGTGACTTTCTCCATGTCTTCATGCAAAGAATCTATTTCTACAACATTCTTAAAAAACACATTAGATTCCTCAAATTTTACATGTATAGACTCTTCAATAGTTAAAGATGACTTATTGAAAACTCTATAAGCTTTACTAGTATTTGAGTAACCTACAAAGATTGCTTCATAAGACCTAGCATCAAATTTTCCCAAATTGTCTTTTGTATTTAAAACAAAACATTTGCATCCAAAAACTTTAAAGTATGAAACATTTGGCTTTCTAGAAAAATAAATCTCAAAAGATGTTTTTGAAGTATTTTTGCATAAGAAAACACGATTTGATATATAGCATGATGTATTAACGGCCTCGGCCCACAAATAATGTGGGAGACCGTATTCACTAATCATTGTCCTAGCCATCTCTTGTAATGTCCGATTTTTCCGTTCAACTACTCCATTTTGTTGTGGAGTTCTAGGACAAGATAGTTCATGCTTAATTCCATGTTCTTCACAAAAAGTGATAAAGGGTAGGTTAATGAATTCACCACCTCTATCACTTCTTATTCTTAAAATTGAAGAATCTTTTTCCTTTTCAACTCTTTTCTTAAAGGCTTGAAAATGTGAAAAGGCTTGATTTTTGTGCTCTAAAAAGAAAACCCATGTAAAACGCGAAAAATCATCAACCAAAACAAATGCAAAACGATTCCCACTTAGACTTTTGGTTTGAGTAGGACCAAACAAATCCATATGGATCAACTCCAAGGGACGTGATGTCAAGATATCCTTAATTGACTTGAAGGAGGACTTGGTTTGTTTTCCAAGTTGGCACGCATCACAAACGCGGTCCTTTTCAAAGTTCAAGCAAGGAATACCCTTCACCATTTCCTTGTTGTTTAACCTAGATAGATGGTCAAAAGAAATGTGGCCTAATCTTCTATGCCACAACCAAGAGTCATCATCGAGGGCTTTCAAACAAGTGATATTGCAAGACATATTAGACAAGTCAATCATGTACATATTGCTTTCACGAAAACCGAAAAATATACATGTGTTAGATTGTCTATCAAAAACTCTACAAGCTATGTTATCAAAAATAACATCAAAACCTTTATCACAAAGTTGACTAATACTCAAGAGATTATGCTTGAGTCCATTAACTAAAACAACATTTTCTATTAAAGGGGATGTACCAAGTTTAATATTACCAATACCGATGATTTTACCCTTGGCATCATCTCCGAAGGTGACGGTGCCACCTTCATGGTATCTTGATAGGGTTGCAAAGTTGTTGATATCCCAAGTCATGTGCCTTGAGCAACCACTATCAAGATACCACAATCCTTTACGTCGTTGCGCCTTGGAAAGTACCTACATCATTTAACAAATTCATTGACTTTGGTACCCAAATTTTCTTGGGTCCTTGAAAGTTAGTGTTTCGAACCCAAACATTATGATGAGATGCATTAAGTCTATCATAGCAAAACTTAACTAAGTGACCTTTACGACCACAATATGAACATGAAAACACTTTACCATACATGAATGCATGATGTGTGTGTGAAGTGTGAGCATGTTTGGGGGGTTTGGCATGATGTAAAGGTTGTGAGGTATGAGCATGAGCATGAGCATGAGCATGAGCATGAGCATGAGATTGTTTCTTAGAGGCTTGTTTCTTAGGAAACATAGCCTCAAGTCTATTCTTATCAAATTCACACTTTTTCAAAACTACTCCTAATGAGTCAATTTTCTCTTTAAGCATGGAAATCTCATTTTCATTAACTTGTGGAAACTTGCCTTTACAAGAAATCTTATATTTATCAAAATCTTTTTTGTGTAGAAACTAGTGTAGAAGATAATTCATCTTTTTCTTTAGTAAGAGTAAAAACATGATGATTAAGAGACTCATTTTCCTTTTTCATATTTAAATACTTTTTCTTAAGAACATCATAGTTATGTGAGAGTTCTACAAATGCTTCTCCTAATTCATCCATGGAAAGCTCATCATCAAAAGAGGTGGAAGGGGTTACCTTGCTTGTGCCTTCATTAGCCATGAAGCACATGTTTGCGGTGTCAACTTCTTCCTCGGATTCACTCTCGGAATCCCATGTAGCCTTCAATGCTTTCTTCTTGTAAGGCTTCTTGGAGGTGGAGGGCTTTACTTTATCCGAACATTCCGCCACAATATGGCCCGGTCTTTGGAAATTGAAGCAAATAATCTTCTTTTCTTCTTTACCTCCTTGCCATCTCCTTCTTCCTTGGAACTTTGCCTTATTATACATCCTCCGAACGTTCTTAACAAGAAGTGAGAGCTCTTCGTCATCTTCTTCTTCATCGTCTTCGTCGGAGTATGAGGATTGACTCTTGAGGGCAATAGCTTTCTTCTTGGAGGGGGACATTTCTTCTCTTGCTTTTCTTTCCATCTCATGGGTCTTGAGGTTCCCAATGAGACCTATAAGCTCCATCTCCTCCTTGTCGTTGAGTTCCTTCAAGGTAGTTGCTTTGACTTCCCATGAAGGAGGAAGAGCCCGGATGATCTTCCTTACTCTTTGGTCGTTGTCAATACCATCACCTAGAGAAGAAAGTCCATTAGTAATCTTGGTAAATCTAGTAACCATATCATCTATGGTTTCATTTTCATTCATAGAAAAATTCTCATATTGGGATCGAAGAAGGTCTATCTTAGCCCTCTTCACTTGTGAGGTCCCCTCATGTGTAACAAGCAAATGTGACCAAATTTTAAATGCGGATTTACAATGTATTACTCTAGCAATATCATCATCATTAAGTGCTTGGAGTAATGCATAGTGTGCCCTAGAGTTAGCATCAAATTCTTTGGTCTCAATTTCGGACCAAGTGGACTCATCACCGGTGGGTGCACTAAATGGTTTGGTCACCGCCTTTGCAACCCGGCTTCCTAGGGATTGCAAGAAAACGGTCATCTTAACCTTCCATATGGGAAAGTTAAGGCCATCAAACTTTGGGGGGGGGGTCTTAATTCCATCGGCCATTTTTACTAAGTGAAAGAGTATGAAATGAATGTGGTGATTAGCAAATAAAGGATCTCTCTAAGGTTGTTAAGCCAAGAGCCTAGAGACCTATGCTCTGATACCAATTGAAAACACCTAGAGGGGGGGTGAATAGGTGTAAATGCTAATCTAACAATTTTTTTAAAACAAGTATGAATGAATGAAGCAACGATCACTCAAAATAAGACTAAGAGCCGAATACCGGTGAAGGGTTCTGAACTCCTTCCTCGTGATTCCTCTAGATATGAGTTTGAGGTGCGTATTGCAATCTTGTTGTATGAGTAATGATCGACAATGTAACAAGAAATGAATTTGAAGCAATTATGAAATGCACACAAGATATATCACAAGGTATGAAAGAATGGCAATAACACAAGCAAGAAAGTAAGAGCAATAGAGAGCAAAGAGAAAATCAATCGCAAACACAAAGTATTTGTTTCGAGGTTCGAGCCACCGCTCTACTCCCCGCCTTCACCGCCGTGAAGGGTTTCCACTATCCACCGAGGACTTTACAAGGTCTACCGAAGACCGGAGAACCGAACTCCACCACTTACAAACCTCTACCGAAGATGTATCTCAACAAGAACAAGAAGAAGGAACAAGTAGCCAAGTGATCACCAAAAGGATCACAAACTTCTTACAAACTTTCTCTTTACAACTTCCTTATAGAATGAGGATGGGAATTTTGGCTCTAGAAGTGCAGTGAGAAAAACAAACTCAGTTGTAAATGAAACTTGCTTGAGAACATAACTGAAAAATAATAGCCAAGAATGCAAGAGAGAATTGAGAGCTTTGAAACTTTTTCTTTCTTTTGAAAACTTGTAAACTAGGGATTTTTCTTAGTATTTTAGCAAGAGACCTATCTCCTCTATTTATAGGGAGAGGAAGAGATTAAAACACATTTTAATTAAGCTCATTTGATCCCAAAATAATCCCAAAAACTGAAGGAAGTTCTGCCAAAAAACAGATCCAAAAACAGATTTCAGAATTGCACCAAAGAGGAAAGAGCCGTTGAGCTCTAGCAGGCTTGGCGGTCGACCGTCCCGGTCGGCCGTCAGCCCTGATGGCATATAGCCGTTGGGCTCGGGTCGACCGGTCGGCCGACCGGCAAAGAGAAGGAAACACAGTTTTGTATAGGCGGTCGGCCGGTCGGCCGACCAACAAAAAATAGAGAGCAGAAGTTTTCGGTCGGTCGGCCGGTCGGCCGACCGACAGACGTGCACGAGCATGCACGTCCAGGACACAGGATCCGATCGACCGGTGCGGTCGGCGGGTCCAGCCTGAAACAGAAAATAGAGAGGAATTTTTGGACTTTGAAAATTTTTAGAATAATTTTTGTAGGAAAATTTTACTAAGTATCATGCTGGAAAGATAGAAATACATGATATAAACAAGATATAAAATTTGTAAACATTGAATCATGTATAGAGACCAAGGCATGAACTTTAAACAAAACATCAAAACTAAAAACTGTATTTTTGGAAAAATGTGTGTGTGTGTCCTAGAGCCAATATTCTACAACCTCAAACTTTAACAAACTATTTCTTACATTGGTTCTAATTGACTACAAGGTCTTCAAGTGGGCTTCTCCATATGTGATCTTGCAAAGCTTGATACTTGAGCCCGAAATGAGATGACTTGAGTCAAAAACACCTTCCTTTAGGGAAGAATGCTCCTAGAATCATTAGAACCCTGAAACACACTGAAACAACAAATATGATTAGTATAAATAACTATATATGTTTTGTGATCATCAAAACACACTAAAACGGGTGATTGTAATCTTGGGCCAACAGAAGTAATAACAAAGCTCCCTGAGCCAAAATGCTTAAAAGACATTAGATCATTTCTAGGGCACGCTGGTTTCTATAGACGATTCATTCAGGGGTTTAGCAAAATTGCTAGACCTTTGACAAATCTCTTAGGAAAAGATGTACCCTTCAAATTTGATGAAGAATGTTTACAAGCTTGGGAGGAGCTTAAGCACAGACTTGTCTCGGCACCGATAATTTCTGCACCAGATTAGACTAGGCCTTTTGAAATCATGTGTGATGCCTTCGATTATGCTATAGGTGCTGTTCTAGGACAACGTATTGATAACAGGCAACACGTGATTTACTATGCTAGTAGGACGCTCAATGAAGCCCAACTAAATTACACAACTACTGAAAAGGAATTTTTAGCTGTTATGTTTGCGTTGGAGAAATTCCGTCAATACCTACTAGGATCAAGGACAACGATTTTTACTGATCACTCCGCCCTTAGATACTTAATGCAAAAGAAGGATGCAAAGGCTAGACTGATTCGATGGATACTTCTTTTGCAAGAGTTTGATTTGGAAATTAAGGACAAAAAGGGTGTCGAGAATGTGGTAGCAGATCACCTTTCGCGAATTCCCAATGCACCAACGGAGACAATCCCAATCAATGACAACTTTCCTGACGAACACATTTTCACAATGTGTAAAGAGCCCTGGTATGCTGATATAGCAAACTACCTTGCAACCGGGCGAACTCCTTCCGATTGGTCAGGTCAGGACAAATACCGCTTTAAGAGTCAAATACGGTTTTTCTTTTGGGATGAATCGTATTTATTCAAATATTGTCCTGACCAGATAATTAGAAGGTGTCTTCCTGAGGATGAACATCATAGTGTTTTGACATTCTGTCACAAGTTAGCTTGCGGTGGACATTTTGGTCCACGAAAGACTACTGAAAAAGTCCTTCAGAGTGGATTCTACTGGCCCACTCTCTTTAAAGACGCGTATACTTTCTGCAAGCTCTGTGCCAGATGTCAAATGACGGGTCAAATCACACGTAGAGACATGATGCCCCTTACACCTATCTTGGAGGTAGAAATTTTTGATTTGTGGGGCATTGATTTCATGAGACCCTTCCCTCTGTCTTATGGCAACCAATATATTTTGGTGGCTGTAGATTACGTTTCTAAGTGGACTGAAGCTATTCCAACTAGGACAAATGACAACCAAGTTGTCATCAAGTTTTTACGGGAAAACATCATTTCACGCTTCAGAGCCCCCCGTGCGATAATTAGTGATAACGGGAGTCATTTCTGCAACCGGGCTTTTGAAGCCCTAATGCGAAAATACTCTATCTCTCATAAATTATCCACGGCCTATCATCCTCAGACGAACTGGCAAGTGGAAGTCACCAATAGACAAATCAAACTAATATTGGAGAAAACTGTTGGACAGAATTGTAAGGACTGGTCCATCAAACTCATTGATGCCCTATGGGCTTATAGGACCGCCTACAAGACTGTCCTCGGTATGTCTCCATATCGAGTTGTATTTGGAAAACCATGCCACTTGCCTGTGGAGTTAGAGCACCGAGCTATGTGGGCATTGAAACAGCTGAATTTGGACTTGGACAAAGCCGGTGTTTTGAAAAAATTGCAAATATCCGAATTAGAAGAACTAAGAAACGATGCATATGATAACGCTCAGATTGCAAAACACAGAACTAAGCTCTTCCACGATAAATCAATTCATAGGAAAACTTTTGTCTCAGGAAAAAAGTTCTGTTGTATAACTCGAGACTCCACCTTTTTCCTGGTAAACTGAAAACCAGGTGGTCAGGTCCATACATCGTCCAAAGTGTCTTCCCTTATGGTGCCATTGAAGTTTTTGATCCTAAAAATGGCAACACTTTTACAGTCAACGGTCAACGCCTAAAGCAGTTTTTTACCACAGAGTTTGAGTCACACGATGTTCTTGAACTGGGTCTTTGTGACCCAGTCTACATGTGACCACATCACTTGTCAATTTTCCAGTATCTCCTGTGTATCATTTTGGGACCTCTCCTGTAAATAATAATAATAAAAAAACAAAAGAAGAAAAAGAAAATAATAAATAATAAATAAAAATAAGTGGACTTAGGTGCTAAATAGCACCTAGGACTTTCCTCTCTCCATAAACTCCTTTAAATTACCCTAGGGTTGTAAATTCCTATTTCCAACTAGGGTAATTTGGGGATTTTATCTTTCTCAGCTCTCTATAAATACCCTCTATCCCGTCTCTTATTCCTTACCCTAGTTCTCACCCCAGATCTGAAAAGCAAAACGCCAGCGCCGCCCCTCAAAATTTTCTCCTCCTCTGTCTCTTCAACAGTGCCGTGTTTCCTCGACCAAAGCCGCGCATCCGCGGCAATCTGTGCACCTCTGGAGCGCCGCCAAATTTCTCCTCTGTCGCGGCCCTCTGAAATCTCCAGATCCAGTACCTGTTCATCTGCTTCCACAGCCGATTGCTCTATGCAATCGATTTTGAGTTTTCCCTCCACGTAGTTGATCGGGGTGGAACTAGCACTCAAAAATGTGTTTTATGTAAAATCGATGAAAAGCTCGAATGTGCTAATGTACCCTCGATACTTCCGTTATAGCATTGGCTTAACGGGTCGAATCCACAGGGAAGGGAGGCGATAGAAGCATTAACAGTCTCTATTCACGTCAGTTGTTAACACTTCTTCTTTGTTGAAAGAATGAAAAAGAATAAAAAAGAAAAGAAAATGAAATCCAGAATGTGGTAGGTGAGGAGAGCGATGAAAACGGCGATGTAAAAACAAAAGTGAAGTGCTTTGGAAATTAAAATAGAAAAAGAGATGGAACAAGGTTGAACTAAGAAGGATGGTAAAAATACCGATAGAAAAATGAGAAAAGAGTTTGGAAAACGATTTCTAAATCAAGCTAAAAGAAAACTCATGGCTACTAACTACTAAATGCTCCACTAACCATGCTAACCTCTTCGAGATAGTTGCCTCACATTTTGATCCTTGGCCATCACAATTCTTGGATCCAAGAGATGGTACAAAGCATGGCTCATGGATGGTTCATCACATTCAAAACATTGCATCAAGAACAAGCTAATACAAGCATCACTCATTACACTACTAGCATGAAATAAAAGAGCATGAAATAAAAGAGAGTTAGCTTGGTTAGCAAGTTAGATGTTAGAACCCATCATCTTTGGCCATCAATGGCTCTTGCAAGAACAAGGCCTTGTAGAGGCAACCCGATTCATGTGGATTATCAAGTAAGTGGTTAGATGGTTAGTGGTTAGTAGTTAGATTGCCATGAGAAGAAAAACTAGCAAGAAATCATGTAGAAGGTGAAGGAGATTACATTGGAAGAGAAAGGAGGCATCTTTACATAGAGTGTCACTCTCTATTACATCAATCCCTTCCTTTCTCTCTCTAGAAATCATTCAGCCCTACTATAATGATCTAAGAAAAAGAAATAAAAAATACAAGAAATGAAGAACACTCACCTACACTACACTAAAATCTGGACCTACTCCTAAAAACGAAGACTACTCTCGGTTTGGCTCTCTGCAGGGCCTTTTATAGGCAAAAGATGCTTCCAGAAGACGAGACGGGGCCACGCGTCGAAAATCGACGCGTGGCTCCACAGCTTTGCCGCGGATCCGCGGCAATACCAGGGACCTAAGTCCCTGGTTTTTGTCAGTTTGTTCCTCTGGCTGCGAGAATTGTCAGGGTATATCCCGTTTCTGGTATTTGCACCCGAATATTCGTCTGACAAGCGCAGGAGTCTAGGTTCAATGCATCTTCTAGAGAATCCTTTGCTTGGCCTCCAAGTAATGCGGGATTAATTACCCTTAATTGGTTCTAATTAAGCTCTTATTCCATCTTTGCCCTTGGACTTTGGATCTACCTGCAATAAAGAACCAAAACACGGTTTAGATCGACAATTTATTCATAAAGCGATGAGAGAATGCGACATAATAATGCAGAATTGTAGACTAATCACACCCCCACACTTATTCTTTTGCTCGTCCCGAACAAAACAAGAAAAGAAAAAAACTATACTACAAATGTTATTACACCACTTTCGCAGGTGACGCGATTACACTGAGCATGTGCAACAAGCCGTTAAACCTCTAGGTTACCCTAGAGGAGGAGTGTTGTCTCCTGAGGGTTTTCAGCCGATTGCACCCACAAAATCCATAAAGAAAGAAGACAAATGTTAGTATTTTGAAAACACATTTTGAAAGAGAGACAAGTTTTCAAAATATTTTTGCAAAAATATAAGTGATCTAAGGTCATAAGTCCACCACCAATCAATCTTCCTTAAACTTAGTCTCTATGCAAGATCTTGTCTTCAATTAAGGTAAGATTCAAAATTGGATTGAATATTTTATCTTTCATAAAACCTAGATAATATGCACATTGTGATAGTGAAAATTTCTGGGATTTCAACTCCAACCATCAAGCCATTTATTTATATTTATATTCTTTTCTTTTTTTGTCTTCTTCTTTTTCTTCCCTTAGTTTTCTTAGGCTTTCTAGTCCACCCATGTAGCGAGCCTATAACCGATGACTCCCAGACCAGATGGTTTTAGGGCACCAGATGAGAAAACATCCCTCGGGTTTAAAGACTCAAGTAAATAAGGCCACAAAACTAAGGGGGATTATTTGATTCTTTTGACCACCGTTAGGCGTGAATAATCATGCTTCTTGAGGCATAGTTATCCAGCTTAATAAGTGATGTTTTATTTATATATATATATATATATATATATATATATATATATATATATATATATTTCTTTTTATTTACTTTATGGCATTTTAGGTCTTTGTTTCCATCCTAAAAATTGTGTAAGTGCGATGTGCATACTGTCTAAGGCAAAAAATTCAAGATAAAATTATCTCCCCAATTTATCTTACTTAGCCTATAATTTTAAACAAGATCCATTATTTCAACTAGGTTTAAGATGTCATAATTAAGGCTTCCTTAATTTCTAAGATCATCTTAATTTTCTTAAAATAGATCAAAACTTTGTCTCTTATATCAAAAAGTTTTTAAAGAAAGAGAAAATTCCTATGCAAAAGAAAAGATTTCTAAAAGTATCCTAAAAGAAGTGTAAAAGAAAGAAAATCTAAAAACTCTATGTTAGTAAACCTTCCCCCACACTTATCTCATGCATTGTCCTCAATGCATCGTGATATATGTAAGCATGAAACAAATAGAGAGGGAAGGAAAATTACCTCAAGGTGGTGGTTCCGGTGGCGGTCTGATTGGTCCACGAAATGCGGCACAATCATTCTTGCGTGGAGTCCGGAGGAACCCACCAGAAACCTCCATGATACAACCCACTAGAAAGATGTATATATGCATGATTTTTATTAAAAATTTTATCCCATCTAATTTTCAAATTTTCAAAATAATTTCAGAGTCAAATTTTTCAAAGCCCTTGTCCAGAATGGAATGATTGATTTGGACTCAGGAAATATAGAAACTAATATCGACTCAGAAAAATGACTCAAGTCAAGTAAAGGTTCGGGATTCGAGATCGGTTCTGGAAGAGGGTCCAAATCAAGAAGATGAAGCTCAAGTCCACATTCATTTCCCCATGATGGAATGTGACTTTCTATGAGTGGTGATTCAAGTTCAGGAATGACAGGTATGGGAATCAAAACTGACTCTAAAATGTTGCTCAAATTTGGTAACAACACAGGAGTCAATAATGATTCAAGAATTTGAACTGGATCACAAATTTGAGAATCAAAGTCACATTCCACATTGAGTTCAATTCCACAAAAATGAGAACTTACCAATTTATCAATGGGTCTTTCAAAAGTATGAAATTGGTCAAGTTCAATATGATCATCATAAGAGATTGGTGATTCAATTTCATAATGAATAGGCACTGGATCCAATACAGACTCGGGAAAAGGAGTGAAATCAGGTGAAGATACTGGAGTCATAATTGAATCAGGAAGTAGAATTGAATCACTAATTTGAGGTTCATGATCATATTCATGCTCAAGTTCAATTTCAGGAAAAGGATAACTTGCCAAAATGTCAATGGGATTTAAAGTTTGGACAAGTTCAGGTGGGTGTGCTGAAATTGAATCTTGATTTCCAAAATGACAAGAGTCTTGGGTCATATCAATAGAGTTTGGCATAGTTGAATTGGTCAAAGGTTGATAAGATAGAGTTTCCTCATTCCTAAAAATGTTAACCAATTGACTCAATTGTTCTTCCACCCTATTGATAGACTCGGCATGTAATTTTTGATATTGTAATAAAGACTCCTGCAAGATATCCAAACTCTTGTCTAGATATGATGTATCTCCAAGTCGTTGCTCTAGAATGGGAGTATAGGAATCTTGGTTTTGAAAATTTGTGAATAATGTGAGTCAAAAATGTGTGGAGATTGAAGCTTGGACTCACACAAGAGTTCTTTACTCGTTTCCAAGGCAAATGGTTGTTCATTATGAGGAGGTGGAACTGAGTAAGACTCTTGAAAATACTATGGAATTGGAGAGGCCAATGTTTCTTGAAGTTGTTGTTCGGCCCTTTGTAGATTGGCTTCTAAACTCTTTAGTAACTCAGATTTTTCTTCAATTGGTGGTTCAGAAAAAGGAGTATAAGAAGCAAAATCGGGAATGAATATTGTGGATAAGGTGAAAATGATGGACAAGGTGGACGTGGGGCACAAGGAGGTTGAAAATTTGGCTCGGGGGACTTGAATCCCCATTGACTCTGTGAAGAGTTGAAATTATTTTGAAAATTATAGTTATAAGAATGTGGGTATGGGTTGTATTGATTCGGATAAGGCCAACCCGGTGTATGTGGTTGGTGCATATTGTAAAACGCCGGGTTGAAATTATCCGAATAAAATGGAGTCAGTGTGAAATATGGATTCATGTTCGGATTGGAAGAATTATTTTTGTTGAATGCCATTTCACAAAAAAAAAAAATCACAAACAAAAAGGAAAAAACAAACAACAATCAAAAAGAGAAGAAAAATCAAAACCAAGCCGATAGAAGGGTTGACCTAGACCTAGATGAAATGTCCCTAGGGGCCAACGTCTATTCAAATTTTATTTAGGGCTTGGGTTGTGTGAGTGGGGAGATGATTTTTGGGCTAAGGAAGGGTGATTAAATCCCCACCTTATCTTGAATGGGTTTTACCCTTAAGTTCAATTTGTGCAAGTGTGCAATATAGACAAGAATATAACACAAAGCGATAAATCACCCACGTGTTTGTCCTATGCTATATGCAATGCCATACGTACATCTCCATCCAGATCACAACAACAGAACAAAATACAGTATATTGGAATTGAATTGACACGTGCCTAAATGCAAATGTCTAAACCATTTTAAAAGCATCCAAATACCGTATTTAGTTCCTTTATTTATTATGGTGTGTAGGCAATCAAAGCAAGAAAGATAGAAGCACAAATCCACTAGCTATTACAATTCACACATCCCAGAACAACAAAATTTACAATGTTCACAAAATTGCCGCGGTTTCGCGGCAAATGTCGCGGTTCCGCGGCTTGTCTTTAGAATCTGGGGCCCTGCTTTCAAGAGCAGGGAGATGCAAAGCTAGGGTCTATTCTGTAATGTTAAGCACCTGTAAATATTGCCCTGCACACCAAAACAGAGAAGAAAATGTTAACAAGAACGTCAAATCAAAACCATTCCCTTCCCCGGCAACGGCGCCAAAAATTTGATCGGGGTGGAACTAGCACTCAAAAATGTGTTTTATGTAAAATCGATGAAAAGCTCGAATGTGCTAATGTACCCTCGATACTTCCGTTATAGCATTGGCTTAACGGGTCGAATCCATAGGGAAGGGAGGCGATAGAAGCATTAACAGTCTCTATTCACGTCAGTTGTTAACACTTCTTCTTTGTTGAAAGAATGAAAAAGAATAAAAAGAAAAGAAAATGAAATCCAGAATGTGGTAGGTGAGGAGAGCGATGAAAACGGCGATGTAAAAAAAAAAGTGAAGTGCTTTGGAAATCAAAATAGAAAAAGAGATGGAACAAGGTTGAACTAAGAAGGATGGTAAAAACACCAATAAAAAAATGAGAAAAGAGTTTGGAAAACGATTTCTAAATCAAGCTAAAAGAAAACTCATGGCTACTAACTACTAAATGCTCCACTAACCATGCTAACCTCTTCGAGATAGTTGCCTCACATTTTGATCCTTGGCCATCACAATCCTTGGATCCAAGAGACGGTACAAAGCATGGCTCATGGATGGTTCATCACATTCAAAACATTGCATCAAGAACAAGCTAATACAAGCATCACTCATTACACTACTAGCATGAAATAAAAGAGAGTTAGGTTGATTAGCAAGTTAGCAAGTTAGCAAGTTAGATGTTAGAACCCATCATCTTTGGCCATCAATGGCTCTTGCAAGAACAAGGCCTTGTAGAGGCAACCCGATTCATGTGGATTATCAAGTAAGTGGTTAGATGGTTAGTGGTTAGTAGTTAGATTGCCATTAGAAGAAAAACTAGCAAGAAATCATGTAGAAGGTGAAGGAGATTACATTGGAAGAGAAAGGAGGCATCTTTACATAGAGTGTCACTCTCTATTACATCAATCCCTTGCTTTCTCTCTCTAGAAATCACTCAGCCCTACTACAATGATCTAAGAAAAAGAAATGAAAAATACAAGAAATGAAGAACACTCACCTACACTACACTAAAATCTAGACCTACTGCTAAAAACGAAGACTACTCTCGGTTTGGCTCTCGCAGGGCCTTTTATAGGCAAAAGATGCTTCCAGAAGACGAGACGGGGCCACGCGTCAAAAATCGACGCGTGGCTCCACAGCTTTGCCGCGGATCCGCAAGGATTGCCGTGGATCCGCGGCAATACCAGGGACTTAGGTCCCTGGTTTTTGTCAGTTTGTTCCTCTGGCTGCGAGAATTGTCAGGGTATATCCCGTTTCTATATTTGCACCCGAATATTCGTCTGACAAGCGCAGGAGTCTAGGTTCAATGCATCTTCTAGAGAATCCTTTACTTGGCCTCCAAGTAATGCGGGATTAATTACCCTTAATTGGGTCTAATTAAGCTCTTATTCCATCTTTGCCCTTGGACTTTGGATCTGCCTGCAATAAAGACCAAAACACGGTTTAGATCGACAATTTATTCATAAAGCGGTGAGAGAATGCGACATAATAATGCAGAATTGTAGACTAATCAGTAATCCGGGAGAGGTTTACGTATATCTTCCCGTTGCTTTCTATTCTTAAGCATGGCACCGTCAATATTCGCTGAAAAAGATTTTCTCGAATTCTTAGCGATGTTAACGGATATGGGCATATTTTCTTAGATTGTATTCGTGCTTGGGATTGGTATGCATTGATATATGATAATTCAGATCAAGAGGCTTATTATTGTCCTGAGCTAGTCAAATTGTTCTACACTTCCATAGACCACGCCTCTGTAAACTTTGACACATACCAAATCATGGTGCACATGCCCACGGGAGACATTATTATCACGCTTCCTCTGCTAGAGGAACTCACGCATGTCCCATGTAACCCACATCACAGCGATCCCCTTCCTTTAATTGATTACATGTCTATCATGGGGGCTCGCTGTACAGAGCAAGACAGGGGGCTCAAAGCCAGTACAACGTTTAGAAATGTACATTGCGTTGGTCGCTGGATTCAACGCAACATTTTAGGGCTTGACACACGACCTCCTTTAACAGGCCGGTGCTGCAAATCATACACGACCTCATGACTCGACAGCACACGATCTGCATTAATAAAACAATCTTCCATAGTCTAATCACAAATTCCTCACGCACACGCGGTGCAAAATACTCGCACCCAGTTCTGATAACTCGTCTGTGTAGGACTTTCCTACCAGATGAAGTTTTTGACTCATACGAGAGGGTATTCATTGCACCAGAGAGGGCCACTAGTGCCTACAACAGTTGTCTTCACGTGATCTGGACTCCTAGTGTCCAGTCCAAAGATGCACCAGTTGAGTCCTCTTCAGAGGAACTTTTAGAGGAAGAGGATGAGCCGGCCTTTTGGCAACAGGACCCCCTGCTGATTCACGTGCCTTCATGTCTACCATTTGGCGAGGCATGAAGAAATATTTCGGGGACAAATTAGACTACGCAAACAAGTTGAGGAGCAGACATCTCGTTTAGATCGCATTAAGGAAGGTCTGCGGCGTTCACAGTCAGCTAGACCTAACACCACCGCTGGTCCAAAACGACAGAGAGGGTGACACATTTTCTTTACCTATTTCATGCATACATTATCTTGCATACATTGGGGACAATGCATAAGATAGGTATGGGGGGGTAGATACTAACTTAGGATTTTCTTCTTAGGATTTTTCATTTTCTTTTTAGGATTTTTCATTTTCTTTTTAGGATAAACTTAAAAAAAAGAAAAAAAATAATAATAATAAATAAAAAAATATATATATTTTGATCCTTTTTTTAAAAGAATTAAACTTGATCTTAGGAATTACGGATATTCTAAACTAAGATTTCTTAATATAAGTTGAAAAAAGGAGTTTTGTCAGATCTTTAGGTTAAGAAAAAGAATAGAAAAGATAGCTAGATTTTGATTCTTTCCTAAACATTATACACATTTACATATTGAGGGATTAATCAAAGACTTAGTGATCCTATTTACACATATATATATAAAAAAAAAAGAAAAGAAAAAATATATACATATATATTAATAAATAAAATAAAAACTTAATCACTAATTAAGCTGGTTAGTTGTGCCTTAAGAAGCATGGCCAGTCACGCCTAAAGGTGGTTAAGTACTTAGCATTCGTGGCCTAGTTTACTCGAGTCCTTGGACCTTAGGGATGTATCTTCATCTGGTGCCCTAAGACGGCTGGTTTGGGAGTCATCGGTAAAAGGCTCGCTACATGGGTAAATTAGAAAACCTAATGAAGCTAAGGAGATGTGAATATAAAAATAAATAAAAAAAAGAAAGAAAGAAAAAAATAATAAAAGAAAAAAAATGTATATATAAGTAAATAAATGAACTCAAGTCTAAGAAAAATTCCTCATACATATAGATGTATATATGTTAGGATTGATACAAAATTCAGTTTTCTCTTTGTTCCTTAAAAACTTAACCTTAGTTGAAAACAAAACTTTAAATGGAAACTTATAAAAAGAAGGACAAGTTTAGGGTAACCCGAAACCGATAGATTAATGAAATTCTTGAAAAAAAATGGATCATAAAATTTTTTATTTTTTCACTAACATTTTTCTTTCTTGGATTTTGTGGGTGCAATCCGCTGAAAACCCTCAGGAGATAACACTCCTCCTCTAGGGTAACCTAGAGGTTTAATGGCTTGTTGCATGAGCTCAGTGCAATCGTGTCACCTACGAAAATGGTCTAATAATTTAGTTAGGATTTTTTCTCTTTTCTTTTTGCTCGGGGACGAGCAAAAGTTAGGTATGGGGGTGTAATTGGAGTTAATTAATGCATCATTTTTCACTACCATACTATGCTTTATATAAAGAAAAATGAGATTTTTATGGCTTTTTTCTCTTTTTTTTCAGGTCCACATTAATGGAGATGAAGGCCCATCAACAATGATTTTTTAAAGGAATTAAAGGATTAATTTAGAAGCCCAAGGAGGAAGCCCATATCTGGATTCATCTACGAATATTCCCCACATTCTAGAAGGTCCAGTAAGGCACATGAAGGATAACAGAATGTCAGAAGAATTCGCTGGAGCAACGGCCAAGATTCTGCCGCAGAAACGCGGCTTTGGTCGCGGATCCACGGCAATCCTCTGGCCATTGATCCAGCGATTAATTCCACGGCTGTGATTGGAAGGCCTCATCTCCTGGAGCCTATAAATAGACCCCTAGGGCCTCTGTAATCAGTAGGAGAGATAGAGCATTATCTTTTTAGGGAAATTGTTGGGATTTTCTCTAGGTTTTCTTTAGTCTCTATTGTAATTTTCTTTCTCCTTCTAGAATCCAGAAAAGAGAGAGAGAGTGAGAAATCTTGTAATTAGAGCAGGTGACAACTCAATACAAGGAATGATCTCTTCTTCTTTCAATCTTTTCTTATTCTAGTGCATTGTCTTCTTCAAGCTTTTACCATTTTGTTTTGCTTTCTACAATGGATTGTTGCTTTGTCTTTACTTTCATGTCTAGCTAACTTCCTAACATGACTAACTAACCTCTAACTTTACTAACTACTATCTCTTGGGTGATTGCTAACTCATGTGAATCATTGGATACTTTATTGTTAGTCTTGCAATTTTCAAGTCTCTCTTATCCCCAATGAAGATGAGTTACTTTTAATTCTTAATGCTTGTTCCCATTCCATATGATTCATGTGAGCCTCACTTAGAGCCTTGTCTTTAGAACAAGTGCCTTGATGGAACATGAAGATGGAGCACTTAACTATGCTAATGACTAATAGTACAAGTTTCTTATTTCATGCTAGCTTAAGTATAGCTTTGATGGACTAATGAATCTTGTCTTTTCTTTCTTAGCATATCTTCGAGTGACTATCCTTGTTCCATTACTGAAAATCTATCTCGGGAGCTGATGAATTAATGAGGCAACTAGTCAAGCCAAGAAGATAACACATCCTCTACATGGGACAATATATTGACTTAACAAGCAAGACATATCTTTGCCGATGAATCAATATTAGGCATGCATCACCTATGAGATTAGTAAGTTAGTAAATTAGAGTGTTAGTTAGTCATGGTTCCTCTTCCTATAGTACTTCAAAGTCTCTTTTCTTAAAATGTTCTCTTTTCAAAATATATCCATTTTCATTTCATCTTTCTTTCCATCCTTTCCTTTTTCTTCTACAAAACCCACAAAGAATTTTTCATTCACTTTCTCCGTCATTTTGTTTTTCTCAAAACAAAGAAGAACCTTCATTTTTCTTCTTGAAAAATCTCAATATAAAAAGAACCGTAAATGCTTCTATTGCTAACTCTCCCTGTGGAATCGACTCGTTATAGCTTGTGCTACGAACGGTGATTCGGAAGGAGTATAGTAAACCTACAAACACATTTGGAGTTTTTGAACATCGACACACGAACATCAAAGGTTTACTCTAAACCCTCTCTCTGAATACAATTAAAACTCCATTCCGAACAGACAACTATCACTAAGATGTTAGCATATTGGTGGAGTCATTAGTAGTTAGTAGCCATGAGTTTTCTTTCTTTTTCACTTTATTTTAGAAATATCAAAAATCACAAATATCTTCTTTTCTATGTTTCCTACTTCTTTGTGTTTCACCGTACTTCTCTTTTCCATTCTTTATTTTCCTTTCTTTTCATTCTTTCAAACATTGAAGAACTTTTAACACGCACGTGAATCAACCGGTAAAGCTTCTATCGCCTCCCGTCCTTGTAGATTCGACTCGTTTTAGCCTCTATGCTATAACGGAAGTATCGAGGAAGCCAAAACACACACACTTTAACTCTTGATTTCAAAACATACACTTTTGTGCCCAGTTTTCCCCGATCAAATTATGGTGCCATTGCCGGGGATGGGAACAGTTTGATTTCACATTTTTGTTAACTTTTCTTTTTTATTTTTTGGTGTGCACGTCAAATTCTTTAGCATCGCAGAAGTCCACACTTGCTTTTGTGTGGTTGAGTAAATTCTTTATATTCTGCTGCTAGTTTTTGTTTATATTACATGTACACTGTAATAATTTTAAGAACTAAAATACGAAAATTGGATGATTTAAAACGGTTTAGACATTTGCATCTAGGCACGTGTCAATTTCAATTCCAATATACTGTATTTTGTTCTTTGTTGTGTCTTGACGGAGGTGTACATATTGCATAGCATATAGTTAGGACAAACACGTGAGTGATTTACTCTCTTTGTGTGTTCATTCTTATCTATATTGCACACTTGCACGAATTGAACTTCAGGGCAAAACCCAATACAACATAAGGTGGGAAAGTCATTACCCTCCCTTAGGCCAAAAATCACCTCCCCACTCACACAACCCAAGCCTAAATAAAAATTGCTAAACGTTGGCCCATCTCAGACTCATTTAGGAGATTGACCTAAGGGGAAGTTGTTAGAAGTTGCCTCTTGTCAAATCGGTATCTAAGGTTGGGAATTGAGAGGTGAAACCTTGAAGAATAGTGGTTTGACATAATTAGGCCCGTTGCTCCGGCACGGATACCTCCCACTGATCTTGCCCCTACCTGGCCGATTAACTCGTGGTCAGATTCCAACAATGTACCCCACGTGGACAGTCTAACCAATTAGAAGTCGTCTAGGTCTAAGTCAACCCTAGCATAGGCTTGTTTTCTTTTTCTTTTTTATTTGTTTGTTTGTTTTCTTTTTTTTTTATATAAAATTGTGATATGAATTTCAACAACAACAATTTTTTTCATTCAAGTATGAATCCATATTTCACTCCGACCTCATTTGACTCTAACTCCAACCCGGCTATGTACAACATGAACCAATCATATATGCTGGGTTGGGAATATCCGACTCAATATGACCCATATCCCAACCCTATGACTATAATTTTCAAAATAATTTTCATTCTTCACAGAGTTCATAGGGATTAACCTCCCCCGAATCAAATTTTCAACCTCCATGTCCACAATTTTCATTCCCCGATTTGGACCCATATCCTCCTTTTCCTGTTCCACCAGCCGAAGAAAAATCCAATTTGGAAAGGAGTATGGAAGCCATGCTTGAGTCCCAACAACAAATTCAAAATTTGCTCAATTCACAATCCTTCCCAAATCAAACTCCATATACTCATTTTCTAGAACATCCAATTGAGAAAGAATCTGAGCTAGAAAAGCGTTTGGAAGTCTTTTGTGAAAGAGTGCAACGATTTCAAAATATGTTGGACTCATCATCTCAACCAAAATTTTAAGAGTCCTACCCATCTTTTCCAGTCTCATTGATTCAAAATGAACAACCATCAATACTGGACTTGAGTATGGAACCCTTGCGTGAGTCCGAGCAGCAATCACAAAATCCGATGGACTCACAATTTCACCACCATTTCCAAAATAACCTTCCATACTCACCTTTTCACGAAGAACCAATTGCAAAAAGTATGGAAGACATGATTCAGACTCAAAATTCTGTTACCCCGCCTATCAGTAGGTTAGACTCAATAATGAGCGATTTGATCAATGAGAGCAAGGAAAGTCTTTCTTGCCAACCTTTGACCAATCCTTCTATCCCTAACTCTACCGATTGGACCAAAGAATCATGTTATTTTGGAAACGAAGATTCAATTTCAGAACACACATTTGAACTTGACCAAACTCCAAGTTATGAAAGTCGCCTGGACATTCGACAAGTTATCCCTTTCCTGAAATTGAAATTGAACCTGAATGTGATCCCGAACCTCATGTTAGTCATTCCATTTCACTTTTTGATTCAATAATGACCCCGGTATCTTTACCAGATTTTTTTCTCCATTCCGGAGTAAACATTGAATCCTGAACCAGTACACGTGAAATTGAATCACCAATCTCTTATGATCACACTTTATTGCTGGGGAAAGTGTGTCCGCATCAATTCTTTGGTTTGGACCCCATTTTGACCCAATTTCAACTCCTTGTTTTGAACCTCGACTTGATCTGATTCAAATTCCCGAGTCGGTATCGGTTTTTATTCCTGTTCCATTTGAGTCCAAATCAATCATCTCCCAAAATCACACTTCATTGTTGGACAAGAATATTGAAGAAAATGACTCAGTAATTATTTTTGAAAATTGGAAATTAGATGGGGATAAATTTCTAAATAAGACCATTCACTCAATCATTCTTTTACTGAGTCATATTAGAGAGGTCACTGGTGGGTTCCTTCAAGATCCACATTATCTTGATTGGGTAGCAACACTTGGCTCATTCAGACCATCACTGGAGCCACCACCATGAGAAAGTTTTCCTTCCCTTCCCATTTGTTTCATGTATATACACATGTTGGCCCAAAGGCCTTCGACTCTAGTTTTGATGATGATTAACTCATGTAGTTATGTGTACTAATAATCTTGTGATGTTTTAGTTTCAGATCATTAGCCAAGATATTAGTTGGTGATAGCTTCAACAAGATGGTTTGGAAGCTTTCACAAGGTGATTCAAGAGCCTAAGCATCAAAGATGACATCTAGCACTCATTGGAGTCAAGCTTGGTGAATCACGGTTTGGACCGAGTCAACTTGGAGACGGCGCTCTACAAGAAGACTTAGGTATCCCTAGTTTAGTTTGTGTTTAGATCCTAATTGTAAAGATTAAATTAGTATGATATGCTCAAGTTCACAACACACACGTTTTATGTTTTGACATTGGTTTTCGGTTTTATGTTTAACCGATCTTGGTTTTCATGAATAGATTTTATATCAAAACAAGTTTACATGGTTTAGTGTATATATGATTTGCTCTATATACATGCATGCTTCTATTGCTTAAACAAACTTAGTTTGATAGTCTACTTCATGAGTTTTATGTTTTGGTAATTCTAACAAAACATATTTTGGAATCAAATACAAAAACATGATATTTAATCATGATACTTAAACTTAATATTCCAACATGATATTCATGTGTTTCATACTTTTTCTATTTGGATGAGTTTTGGACAAAGTGTATTTTCTATTCAAGAATTCAAGTTTTGGAAAATACCGGTTTTGGTTTTTGGCAAAATTTCTATGACACAAAAATAGTCAAATATGTTTAAAATTTGTGTTGAGATTTTTAACACAAGTTTGTATTTCAATGTAAAATGACAAAACTATTTTTGTGAAATTTTAGAGACTTTGTGGGATTTATTATAATATATTTTTATCCCAGTTTTCTGTTCCAGGCTTCAACCAAGTCGACTAGTCAACTGACAAGTCGACTAGGCATGAAGTCGGTCGATCGGACCGGTCGACCGACGTGCACAGAACTGTGCACGTCTGGCAGTTTTGGGGCGGCCGCCGGGCGGTCGACCGACTGTTAACAGAGTTGCTCTTGTTTGTTTCGGTCGACCGGGCGGTTGACCGGTAGCTGACAACGGTCAAAAATTGACCGTTGGGCGGTCGACCGGGCGGTCGACCGACAGGGTAATTCTGGCAGTTCTTCTGCTAACGGCTATTTTTCTGATTAGCCTATAAATACCCTTTTGGCAAGAGTTTTTCACTAAGAATTTTTGTGCGAATTTTTACATACTCTCTGGTGTTTTTACAGCAATAAAAAGAAGTTTTTGAGCTTGATTTGAACAATCTATTTGGTGTTTGTGTTAGGGTTTGGAAAATCAAAGAAAGGGTTTTTGGGAAAAGGATTTTGAGTGAACTTCTCTATCTTAGTTTCAGTTTTTCCCAAGGATTTTTTTTGTAATTTCTGATTTCCAATCCTTTGGTTTTCTCCACACTTGAGCAAAAATCTACTATCTAAATCTATAGGATATTTGTGTGGGAGAAGGTATAGTTTGTGGTTGTTGTTTTAGACCACCAAGTTGTAACCCAATCTTTTCTTAGCTTTGTGCTTTGGGTTGTATCCCTCAAGTTGTGAGGTGATCCTTGTATTGGTTTGTGGTTGTGGAGGAGGTTGAGATTGTATTGGTTTTGAGTTTGCCTCAAGGAGGAGGTTGTGATTGTTGGCTTGGAGTTGTGCCTCAAGGAGGAGGTTGTGATTGTAAAGAGAGGAGTAGGGTACTCCTTGTGAGAGTTCTTGGTGAACTAGCTAGTGGATTAGAAATCCTTCGTGTGCCGAAGGCGGGGATGTAGAGCTGGGTGCTCGAACCTCGTAACATATCTTGTTGTTTGCGTTTGATCCATTGACTCTCTCTATCTCTTTACTTTGTGCAAATTGTTATATCTTATTCTTGCTTGTGTGTGCATCATTGTTGTAATTGCAATTAGTTTTTAAATTCCGCATTTAGTTCACTAGATTAGCACCGTCACCTATTCACCCCCCTCTAGGTGACTTTTCAATTGGTATCAGAGCTAGTGCTCCTGATATTTAGGTTTAACCACCTAGGAGTGATCTTGGTTTGCTAATCTTCATTTGCATTTTCATTTGCACACATTTAGTTTGCACTTATGGCTAGCCCTCCTATATTTGATCATTTTAGACTTGATGCTTGGAAGGCTAATATGACTAAACATTTAAAAGACCTAGGACATCTTGTTTATCAAGCCATTACCATAGAATCCCTCCCAAATAGTAGCAAGCATAAGAAGGCCAATGCATTAGCACTTAGAGCACTTAGAGCATCTCTTAATGAATCTCTTTTACCCGTTTTTGATCATTATGATTCGGCTTTTGCAGTTTGGAGCATCTTGACTTCTCCCGAGCTTCCAAGGATTATCAACAAGATGAGGAGATCTAAGAGAGAAAAGTCCGAAGAGCAATGCCTCATGGTCCAAGGGAAGAACTCCCTTGAGGTACAATCGGATTCTCAAATAGATGATAGCTCTAGTTCCTATTGTCATGGATGTTTTGAAGTTCAAACTTTAAATATGAAACTTGTTCAAAAGCTTGAGAATTTGTTAGAAAAACATGATTTGTTGAAAGATGATAATCTTGTTTTGAAAAATGAATTAAAAGATTTATGCTCTAATTTTGAATTGATGTTGCAAGAGAAGGAAGAGATTGCAAGTGAATGTGGCTCACTTAAATCTCAACTCGAACTTGCTTTAAAGAAAAATGAATTTTTAAAAATTAAAAATGATTGTGATGATGTTGTAAAGCACAATGAGATCTTATCCTCAAAATTGGATTTTACTTTTAAAGAAAATCTCACTTTGAAAAATGATATTGATGCAATTACAAAAGAATTGGATTTGGTTTTGATTAAAAATAAATCCTTGCAAAAAGAGATTGATGTTTGCCATGCTAGTGTAGCTTCTTGTTCTAGCACACCTATTGCATGTTCCACTTTATCTTCTAGCATTGAAAAGGATATAATTGTCTTGAAGAAAAGTGTTGATAGTTTGGGCTCCACTTTGAGCCATTGTGTCATGAATCACTCACGTTTGGAAACCTTGGTTCGCAAGAAACAAGTTCAAACCTTGCATGCACACCCATCTAGGCATACACATGCTTTTCATGATCACCATCATCATATGTATGCTCACGTGTACACATGTACACATTGTGGTCGTAAAGGCCACCTTGCTAGATTTTGTTATGATCGTATTTATAATGAAAATTTAGCAACTAATTATGTTTGGGTGAGAAAAGATATTAACCCCCGTGGACCCACAAGAAAATGGGTACCAAAAACCACCGCTTTAACTTTTGATGTAGGTGGGAGCTCTCGCATCACTTGAGGGCATTGGTGCCTTGAGGTGGATGCAATCTAAGCTTAAAAGAGAACCATTTGGATGCTTCACTCTCAAGGAGAATTGGTGGGAGGACCACCGGGTTTTGGAGACATGAAAGTTGCCTCTTCGGTTTTGGTAACAATCCCTTACTCCATTTAGTGTTTACATGCTTTCTAGGTTCATCTTTTATAGCATGTTGTGTTTTGTTGTTCATTATGCTTTGTGCCATGTTCATTAGATTAAGGTTGTACATGTTTAGCTACTGGAGCACCCATGCTTCATATGGATCTATATTTAGTGTCTCACCTTGTTTAGACTAACATGTATGCTCTAGATCTAATGCACATGCATTTGCATAATGATCATATGATGTTCTATAACTTTCGTTTTAATGATTCATGTTTTGAATAGTGTGTTTATTGCTATGCATGTATTGCAATTTGATATCTCCATTGTTTAGATGAATCCATAATTTGTGTTTTCACAATTGTTTTGATATTATGTATATCATGATTCTTATAGCATGTGGATCGTTTTTATAATATTATTGATTTATGACTCGTTTTATGCTTAATGATTTGGATATATGCTTAGATGTTAGTTTTCATTAAAACTAGGATTTATACTTGTACATAGAATGGGCCACAAATAAACCTTTATATATGTTTGTGCTTGGATGCCTATTTGTACCCATTAGATGTTCTAGTATAGTCTAGTTTTGATGATTCATGAATTCAAACATGTATTCCTATTTTTGATGTGTTTTCTATGATTAAGTGTTTTCACTTCATGTATATGTCTATTTTGCCAAACCTTAAGATATACATGTATGCCCCTTGAGTCATTTGCTTTTCATGCAAATCTATATTTTGGACTCAATTGTGTTTAGGGATATGTATGTATACTTTTGTTTTGTCAAAACATACATATGCCTTGGAGTTTAATTTGTTATGATGATTTTCGTGTCATTGAGGAAATTTCCTTTAGTAATGAAGATTTAGTTTTTCATGTGTTCATATTTTAAAGGAATTTCAATCGAGCTTGATTGTCCATTTTCATGATGATATGTTTCACACAACACTTGTACACTCACCCTATTTAATGTTTTCTCGTGATTTAGTTTTCATGAGTACAATTTGTGCTATATGGATTTTGAGTGTTTTAATGTCATGTGATTTACATGTGTTTTCATGAAAAACATTTTTGTTATTCCTCACTTGAAGGATTACGTGCTAGTTTTCAAATTTTCATATAACTAGTTCGTATTCTTCAATTTGGTAGAGTTTTTCAAACAAACTATAATTCCAAATCTATTTTTGAAAACCCCTACCATTTATGGGCGGTTTGATGGGAGATCATACTCATGTATGATTTATAGTGAAAATCATTTTAAACTTGATCATGAAATGGGTGGTAGTGAATATGAGTTATACACTTGACCTTATTTTTGTTTCAATTGGTATCATTGAATCTTTTCAATTGGTATCAATATTGACATCTCTTTGTATACTCATATATGTTGTTTGTTTTATGTATGTATGCTCATTCTTCATATAGTATCAATTTCAATTGGTATCTATTTTCATTACATATATAGATGATTCATTTGTGCCTATTATATTCCTATGTCTTAGAGCACAAATTTTGATTTTGCAAAGCTTGATTTCTTATGACTATATTGTTTCAATTGATGAGTTTTTCAATTGGTATCCTAATACAAGCTTTTGTAACATTTCATTTGATGGAAAAACATTTTCTTTGGTATTTCATAAAGAGGGAGAAATCTCGTATTTCGTATTTCAATTGGTATTTGGTTTACCATTGGTTTTGTATTCCACTCCCTAACTTTATAATGAAAAATGATTTGAAAAATTAACATTGTTGTGTAATTGGTATCAAGATGCCATTTTTTAATATCTTCAGTTGGTATCATATGCTTATAATGAAAGATTTCTTCATTTGGTATCAAGAGGTTACTTGTTTATTCAAAATTGGTATCAATTTGTTTTTCAATTGGTATCAAGTTTTCTTTACATGTCTACTTTTGTAAGATGTTGATTTGGTTTCAATGCCTTGTTTGAATTCTTTGGTATGGGCATTCCTTAATCTTTGTGATTTTTCAATTGGTTGTTATTTTCAATTGGTATCATAATGCACCTCATTGACACATCTTTAATTGGTATCATGATTGGTTTTGGTTTCACCCCTTGAAATGGTTTATTGATTCTTTGTTTCACACTTAGGGGGAGACTATGTTTGGATATTTGTCTTTTACCCCTTTGTTGATGATTGACAAAAAGGGGGAGAAGAATTTGGAGTTAATATTGCATGATTTATGCATATGTGTTTTAGTTTTGTTTGTATTGGTATCAAGAGCAAGTTGGTAGTATGTTTAGTATGTTTATTTTATTTATATGTTGGTATCAAGAGCATGTTTATTTTAGTAGCTTTGTTTTTATTATGCTTATTGGCATCAAAAGCAAGTTGGTATTTATTGGTGTTTTATTGGTTATTGGTATCAAGAACATGTTTGTATTTATTAATGTTTTATTGGTATCAAGAGCAAGTTTTGTATTTATTGGTATCAAGAGCATGTTTTGATAAATATTGTTTTATTTAATTGATATTTTATTTAATTGGTATCAAGAACATGTTTCATATGCATATTTACTTTGTGTTAAGAGACTTGTTTATATGCATTTTACATTATTTATTCTATGCATGAGTTAAGGGGGAGCTTCGTTGAAGCCTAACTTTAATCCATGCATATATAACTCCATGAGTTTTGTCATCATCAAAAAGGGGGAGATTGTTGGCCCAAAGGCCTTCGACTCTAGTTTTGATGATGATTAACTCATGTAGTTATGTGTACTAATAATCTTGTGATGTTTTAGTTTCAGATCATTAGCCAAGATATTAGTTGTTGATAGCTTCAACAAGATGGTTTGGAAGCTTTCACAAGGTGATTCAAGAGCCTAAGCATCAAAGATGACATCTAGCACTCATTGGAGTCAAGCTTGGTGAATCACGGTTTGGACCGAGTCAACTTGGAGACGGCGCTCTACAAGAAGACTTAGGTATCCCTAGTTTAGTTTGTGTTTAGATCCTAATTGTAAAGATTAAATTAGTATGATATGCTCAAGTTCACAACACACACGTTTTATGTTTTGACATTGGTTTTCGGTTTTAGGTTTAACCGATCTTGGTTTTCATGAATAGATTTTATATCAAAACAAGTTTACATGGTTTAGTGTATATATGATTTGCTCTATATACATGCATGCTTCTATTGCTTAAACAAACTTAGTTTGATAGTCTACTTCATGAGTTTTATGTTTTGGTAATTCTAACAAAACATATTTTGGAATCAAATACAAAAACATGATATTTAATCATGATACTTAAACTTAATATTCCAACATGATATTCATGTGTTTCATACTTTTTCTATTTGGATGAGTTTTGGACAAAGTGTATTTTCTATTCAAGAATTCAAGTTTTGGAAAATACCGGTTTTGGTTTTTGGCAAAATTTCTATGACACAAAAATAGTCAAATATGTTTAAAATTTGTGTTGAGATTTTTAACACAAGTTTGTATTTCAATGTAAAATGACAAAACTATTTTTGTGAAATTTTAGAGACTTTGTGGGATTTATTATAATATATTTTTATCCCAGTTTTCTGTTCCAGGCTTCAACCAAGTCGACTAGTCAACTGACAAGTCGACTAGGCATGAAGTCGGTCGACCGGACCGGTCGACTGACGTGCACAGAACTGTGCACGTCTGGCAGTTTTGGGGCCGGTCGTCGGGCGGTCGACCGACTGTTAACAGAGTTGCTCTCTGTTTGTTTCGGTCGGGCGGTCGACCGGTAGCTGACAACGGCCAAAAATTGACCGTTGGGCGGTCGACCGGTCGACCGACAGGGTAATTCTGGCAGTTCTTCTGCTAACGGCTATTTTTCTGATTAGCCTATAAATACCCTTTTGGCAAGAGTTTTTCACTAAGAATTTTTGTGCGAATTTTTACATACTCTCTGGTGTTTTTACAGCAATAAAAAGAAGTTTTTGAGCTTGATTTGAACAATCTATTTGGTGTTTGTGTTAGGGTTTGGAAAATCAAAGAAAGGGTTTTTGGGAAAGGATTTTGAGTGAACTTCTCTATCTTAGTTTCAGTTTTTCCCAAGGATTTTTTTTGTAATTTCTGATTTCCAATCCTTTGGTTTTCTCCACACTTGAGCAAAAATCTACTATCTAAATCTATAGGATATTTGTGTGGGAGAAGGTATAGTTTGTGGTTGTTGTTTTAGACCACCAAGTTGTAACCCAATCTTTTCTTAGCTTTGTGCTTTGGGTTGTATCCCTCAAGTTGTGAGGTGATCCTTGTATTGGTTTGTGGTTGTGGAGGAGGCTGAGATTGTATTGGTTTTGAGTTTGCCTCAAGGAGGAGGTTGTGATTGTTGGCTTGGAGTTGTGCCTCAAGGAGGAGGTTGTGATTGTAAAGAGAGGAGTAGGGTACTCCTTGTGAGAGTTCTTGGTGAACTAGCTAGTGGATTAGAAATCCTTCGTGTGTCGAAGGCGGAGATGTAGAGCTGGGTGCTCGAACCTCGTAACATATCTTGTTATTTGCGTTTGATCCATTGACTCTCTCTCTATCTCTTTACTTTGTGCAAATTGCTATATCTTATTCTTGCTTGTGTGTGCATCATTGTTGTAATTGCAATTAGTTTTTAAATTCCGCATTTAGTTCACTAGATTAGCACCGTCACCTATTCACCCCCCCTCTAGGTGACTTTTCAACACATTCATGATGCATTGAGGATAATGCATGAGATAAGTGTGGGGGAGGGTTTACTAACATAGGTAGCTTTACATTTTCTTTCTTTTACACTTCTTTTAGGAAATTTTTTTTAAAAAATTCTTTTATATAAAAACCTCTTCTTTTTCTTTTTGAAATAAGATAAATAGTTTTGATTTATTTTTTTAAGAAAATTTAGATTATCTTAGGAATTTGAAAACCTAAAATTATGAATTTTTAAACAAAGTCAAAATACTAGATCTTGTTTAAATTTTAGGATAAGAAAGTAAGATTGGAAAGACAATTTGATCTTGAATTTTTGCCTTAGATTTATGCACTTCACACTTTCACAAATTTTGGGATTGAAACAAAAAGACTGAAAATGCCATAAAAAATATATTAAAAAAATGATGATAATAAAAACCACTTATTGAAGTTGGGCAATTATGCCTCAGGAAGCATGAGTATTCACACCTAAAATAGTGGATAAAAAAATAATCCCTTTAGTTTTGTGACCTTGTTTACTCGAGTCCATAAGTCCGAGGGATGTTTTCTCATTTGGTGCCCTAAGATCATGTGGTTTGGGAGTCACCAGCTAAAGGCTCACTACCCGGTAAATAAGAAAGCGTAAGAAAACTAAGGGAAGAAAAAAATATGTAAATATACAAAAATCAATGGCATGAAAGTTTGAGTCGATATCCCAAAAATCTTCACAGTCCACAAAGTGCATATTTTTCTAAGAGTTTATGAAAGATCAAAGAATCGATTTAATTTTAAATTCTTACATTTAATTTATAACAAGATTTTGCATTTTGACTTAGTTTAAGAAAGAACAATTTCTGGTTAACCTCTGACCTTGGATCACTTATATTTTCGAAAAAATACTTCAACACTTTTCTCTATTTTAAAATGCGTTTTCAAAATACTAACATTTGATTTCTTTCTTTATGAATTTTGTGGGTGTAATCCGCTGAAAACCCTCAGGAGACAAAACTCCTCCTCTAAGGGAAACGTAGAGGTTTAACGGCTTGTTGCACATGCTCAGTGTAATCGCGTCACCTGCGAAAGTGGTGTAATAATTCCCTTAGTTTTTTGTTTTGCTCGGGACGAGCAAAAGATAAGTGTGGGGTGTAATTAGACTCTAAAACTGCATATCTTATACCATATCTTCACATTTATTTCATATTAAATTCTGCTAATAACACCTCTCTTACATGTTTCAGGTCCATGGTGCGCAATGAAGAAGAAGACCCTAAATCACCATTTAATGGGTGATTAAAGACCTATAATATAGCCATTGATCTTGGAGAGCAGTTTCGTCAAAACCAGGGACTCAAAACCAGAAACTGGGACCTGCAGCTGACAGGGAACAAACGCGACAGTGTGCAGCAGCAGGCGCCGCGCGCGCGGATCTAGAAGAGCCACGAAAATGCGGCCTGGGCCGCGTTTCGGCAGCCTTACGGGCACGGCCGCGCCCGTACTTTGGGCCAGGGGTTGTCCCGCTGGCCCCCTTTCTCCTGGTGCCTGTAAATATCCCTCTGAGGTTCTAAAGAGGGAGAAAATACAGAGAGTTAGGGTAGTTTCTTCTCCATGTTGTAGTTTAGGGTAGTTTAGATTAGTTTTCTTCTTCTTCTTTTGTATTTTCCATTTTATTAGATCATGTAATAGGAAAGAGAGTGATCATAGGATAGAAGAGAAAATTCTTGTTATGGAGGGTGACACTTTATGAAAGGTTCTTCCTTTATCTCTATTTGCTTCTTCTCTAACTCTTTACATGTTTAGCTAATCTTTTCTCTCATGGCAACTAACTACTAACCATTAACTGGTCTAACTTCTTACTTGATAATCTACATGAATCTAATAGCCTCTACTTGGCCTTGCTCTTGCAAGAGCCATTGATGGCTCATGATGATGGACCTAACACTCTAACATCCTAACTCTCTAACAAGCTAACATTACTTTACTGCATGCTTACTCTTGTTCAGTTTTGATGGTTTAAGTGTAGCTTGCTCTTGTTTTGTTGAGTTTGAATGTGATGAGTTAACATATGGGTCATACTTTGAAAAGCTCTTGAACCAAGGACTAGTGATGGCCAATGATACATGTGAGGCAACTATCACTATGATGTTAGCATGTTGGTGGAGTCATTAGTAGTTAGTAGCCATGAGTTTTTTTCTTTTTCACTTTGTTTTAGAAATATCAAAAATCACAAATATCTTCTTTTCTATGTTTCCCACTTCTTCGTGTTTCACTGTACTTCTCTTTTCATTCTTTGTTTTCCTTTCTTTTTATTCTTTCAAACATTGAAGACTTTTAACACACACGTGAATCAACCAGTAAAGATCTATCACCTCCCGTCCTTGTGGATTCGACTCGTTTTAGCCTCTATGCTATAACGGAAGTATCGAGGAAGCCCAAGCACACACACTTTAACTCTTAATTTCAAAACATACACTTTTTGTGCTTCCCCCAATCAACAATGATCAAAAAGTGAGGCAGGTCATTCGTGCTCTTCCACAATCATGAAAAGTCAAAACCACAACATTGAAGGAGCACAATGACAAAGAAGAGATGTAGCTCATTGGTCTTATTGGCAACCTCAAGACCCAAGAGATGAAAAGAAACGCAAGAGTGGAGAAGGCACCACTAAAGAAGAAATCACTAGCTTTCAAATCTACTCAAACAATCTCCGACAATGATGAAGAAGAGGATGATGAAAATCTTTCCCTCATAGTAAAGAATGTAAGGAGGATGTACAACAAAGATAAATTCAATAATAAAAGAAGATGACAAAGAAAGGAATATTGGCCCAGAGGTCCTTCACTCTAGTTTTGATGATGATTAACTCATGTAGTTATAGTTTACTAATAATCTTGTGATATTTAGTTTCAGATATTTGATCAAGATATTAGTAGGTGATTAGCTTCAACAAAGGTGTTTTGGAGCTTTCACTTGGTGATTCAAGAGCTCGAGCGTCAAGTTCACATCTAGCACTCGGTTGGAGTCAAGCTCGGTGGATCACGTTTGGATCGAGTCGACTTGGAGACAGCATTCTACAAGAAGACATCAGTTTGTTTTAGTTTAGTTTAAGATTTTTTAGATCTTGTGTAAAGATTAGATAGTGTGATATGCTCAAGTTCACAATACACACACAAGTTTCATGTTTATTGGTTTTTTGGTTTTCGTTTAACCGATCTTGGTTTTTAAGTCAAAAACATAGATATACTATATTTAATGTATATTGGATTCTATACATATAAATATACTTCAAAGTTGTTTAAATATCATGTTTTTGTATTTACATGTGTTTTGGAAAAATCAGATTTCCATTTCAAAAATCCAAGTTTCGGAAAATACGGTTTTTGGTTTAAGGAAAATTTTCCATCTCACAAAAATAGTTCAAATTGTTTGAAATATGTGTTGAATTTTTATCACACATATCTGTATTTCAAAGATATAATAAGAAATAATTTTTGTGGAATTTATGTGATTTTATGGGATTTATTTGATAATAAAAACCCAAGTTTTTAAGTCTTATAATGGCTAGACTGGCTATCTTCCGGTCGACCGGACCGGTCGACCGTAGCAGTAGTCGGTCGACCAGTGCGGTCGACCGACGTGCAAAAGCGTGCACACCAGCTTGAGCTGGTGGGCCGGTCGACCGTCGACCGTCCAGAGAGCTCTACTCTCTGGAAATGGCCCCGGTCGACCAGGTCGATCGACCGGCAGAGAGCTCTGCTCTCTGTATCCAGTCTCGATCGACCGAGCAAGTCAACCGGTGGGCTCAACGGTTAAAAATATGACCGTTGGCTGGTCGACCGCCCGGTCGACCGGAAGGGTATTTCAGCCCTTTCTAGCTGCCAACGGACAGAATTTTGTGGGGGCTATAAATACCCCCTATTTGAGTTGGTTTTAAACAAGTATTTAGAGAGCAATTTTTCCCACCTTTACAAGTGTTTAACAACAAGTTTTCAAAAAAGTTTTTGGGTTTAAAAGATCAATCTTTATTTGTTTTAAAGTGTTGAAAAATTCAAAGAAAAAGAGAGTATTTTAGAATTGGTTTTTGATCTTTATTTCAATATCTATTTTGTGATTTTCTTAAATGTTTTTCTTTGTTGTTTTCATTTCCAAACAGTTTTATTTCTCACACTTGAGCTTATCTATCTATCCTATCTATTAGGATCTATTTTGTGGGAAAATTGGTTTGTGGTTGTTTATAACACCAAGTTGTAAACCTTCCATCTTTGTGATATCCTTCTAGTGAGAGGTGATTGTATTGGTGTCCCTCTAGTGAGAGGTGATAGTGAAGGTTGTGTTGGAATCCCTCAAGTGTGAGGTGATTGTGGTTGTTTGGCCTTGAGCCTAATCCCTCTAGTGAGAGGTGGATTGTTGTTTGGCTAGTGCCTATCCCTTATTTGTGAGATTGATTTTGTGTTGGTTTATGCCTTGCCTCTAGTGAGAGGTTGTATTGGTTGAGAGAGGAGTTGTGTACTCTCGGTTTGTATTTACTCAAATCCTCAGTGGAGGTTCCCTGTGTGGGAAGTCCAGTGTAGACGAGTTAGTGGAAATCCTTCTGTGTGAAGGCGGGGACGTAGAGCTGTGTGCTCGAACCTTGAAACATATCTTGATGTTTGCGTTTGATCCACTTTCTCTAACTCTCTCTCTCTCACATTGTGCATTGCATCTTATTGTCATATCATATATACATGCTTGGTTTGATTGTGTGCCCATACTTGTGTTTAACCAGGAGAGCTTCATATAGCACCTCAACTCTTATTTAGAGGAATTTGGAGGAGATAGTTCAGAGCCCTTCACCAGGAATTCGGCTACACTCTTTGGTTACACTAAGTGTGTTGCTTTTAGTTTTTAATTCTGCATTATTTTTTATTAGATTAGCCTTACACTTCTTCACCCCCTCTAGGTGTACTTTCAATTTGTAGCATTTGCACACTTATATTGTTTACACACACTCATGGATTGCTTGACCCCTCTTATGTTTGATGTTTCTAACTTCAATATGTGGAAGCTTAGAATGAGTATGTACCTAAAGACCCTAGGCTTGCATGTTTTTCTTGCCGCTATAAAGAAATCCTATCTTGGTAATAGCAAGCATATAGAGGCCAATGTACAAGCCCTAACGGCACTTAGAAGCACGCTTAACAAAGAATATCTTATGTTGGTTTCTCATTGTGATTCCGCTTTTACAGTGTGGAATACTTTGACCTCTTCAAAGCTTCAAACGCCAAATATTATGGAGGAGGAATCTAGTGGAGAATCCGAGCAACATTGCTACATGGTCCAAGGGAATGACTCCCTTGAGATATATTCGGAATCTCAACTAGATGATAGTGCAGTTCTTCAAGTATGATCATATTGATGCTGATGTATTAAATGAAGAACTATCTATTGTATGTGAAAAATTGTTAGAAAAATATAATCTTTTGAAAAAGAAAAGTTTTGCATTAAAAGAAGAAAATAAAAATTTATCTTCTAGACTTGAGATTGTTTTGCAAGAGAGGGATGAGATTTCAAGTGAACGTGACTCACTTAAATCCCAACTTGATCTTGCCCTAAATGAAAACAAGATTTTGAAAAATAAAAATGATTGTAATGATGTTTTGAAGAAAAATGAGATCTTGTCTTCAAAACTTGATTTTGTTGTAAAAGAAAATGAATCTTTAAAAATGAAAATTGCTTTAATTTCAAAGGATTTTGATTTGGTTTCTAAGAAAAATATTTCTTTGAAAAATGATATGGATTCTCATGTTTGCCATGCTAGTATAGCTTCACCTTCAAGCTTACCTATTGCATGCACCTCTTCTTCCATAATTGAAAATGATATTTGTATGCTTAAGAAGAGTGTTGATTGTTTGGGCTCCACTTTGAGCCAATGTGACATGAACCACACACGTTTGGAATCCATGTTTCGCAAGAAACAAGTTCCAAATATGCATGCACACCATACACGGCATACACATGCTCCTCACATTCATACACACAACACTATGTATGCTCATGTGTACACTTGTACACATTGTGGACGTAAGAGCCACCTTGCTAAGTTTTGTTATGATAGAGTACATGATGAAAATTTAGCAAATAAATTTGTTTGGGTTAGGAAAGGTGCTAAACCCATGGACCGAAAAGAGTATGGGTACTGATTGAGATTTTACCTGCACACAAAAATAGTATTTCAGATTTAAGAATAGGATGTGCAAGGTACTCAATTCTACCGCTATATCAAGTGACTATGCGGGTCGTGATCCACAGGGAGGGACTAGCGATAGAAGCTTGTTTAGTAAGTTCTCTTTTATGCTACAATTAATAGTTGTTAAAGTCAGATCAGAAAGAAAGTGGTAGATTAAGAAGATGGAGAAACTAGAAGTGATATTTACAATGAAATTGAAGAAGTGTGAAAAAGATTGGAAATATTGTGGTGTTGGTGATTTACACAAAAATTAAAAGAAAGACAACTAAAAAACTAAAAACATACTTACCTCTTCGGCATCTGCTTACCTTTGAACCATGTCAACGATGTACCTTTCTTTGAAGGCGAACGAAGCATGGAATATGAGATCTTCCCTATTCCCGATCTACACTATGAAATAAAAAGGGTGAGCTATACTACCATAGAAATAGATGTTCATCACCATAAACCATCAACAACACTTGCAAGGAGAAGGCAACTTCGAAGCTCTTGGTTTCATATGGATCCACAAACACAAAAGAGGGAAACAAAAACAAAACAAGAATAGAAGAAACAGAAACTTCGATTTGATTCAATTAACAATGGAAGAAAAGATTTACTTACACCGATGTCACCTCAGTACAAGCTTGATCTCCTTCCTCCATGAAAGTATCCTCTCCTCTCAGTTACATAAAGAAAATTAAAAAATTACATAAAAGAAAATAAAAAAAACCTAAATTACAATCTACAAATTAGCCTAAGAAAAACCCTAAGTTTGTTTCTGTACTCGACTCCCCTCCCTTCTCTGTTACTATGCAGGGGTATTTATAGGAGATGGAAGAAGTAGAGTCCCGGTACGACTCCTCCACGAAAACTGATCGCCAGACTCATCTGTATTGCCGCGGAAACGCGGCTTTGGCCGCGTTTCCACGGCCACAGCCTTGTCCCTGGCCACGCGCTTTCGCGCGTGGCCTCCTCTGGTCCGTCCATCTGGGTACATCGGTTTAGATCTGGCATCTCGACTCTTTATTTTGAAAATTCGGGATAACTTGGGAAGCAAGTTACTCTAAATCCAAATCTCTTCAAAACGAATTTTATCTTTGCACTCTCCTTCTTTTATCTTTATCCTCATCCTGCAAGGATTTAGGGTTGAGTAGAAGTCTATCCCTTCCCTCTTCTTTTAGTATTTGCAACTTTGGCACTTGGTAATTGCAACTTTGACATTTGGTAATTGCAACTTTTGCATTGGGCTTGGACATGGGCTTTTGGGCTTCATTTAGGCTTTTATTCTTTATTTAATTAATTACTCAAGGCCTGCACATATTAAATAATAAAACATTAGTAATAGTGCATAATTGTAGGAATAAATATGAAAATGTGATAGTAAATATAGTGATAAATATGCATTTTTTACTACCTATCACACCCCCACACTTATCTTTTTGCTCGTCCTCGAGTAAAAATCAAAAACAATAAGAAAAGAAAAACTAATCTATCCTAACTCACTTTCGTAGGCATCACGGTTGCACTTAGCACGTGCAACAAGCCGTTAAACCCCTAGGTTACCCTAGAGGACGAGTGTTGTCTCGTGAGGGTTTTCAGCGGATTACACCCACAAAATCCATAAAAAGGAAAATATTTGAAATATGTTTGAAGAAACTAAGTAATCTATAAGTTTTTAAGATTATCATTTTTATTCATTCTTAAACTTAGTCTTTATATAGTAAATTGTTATCCTTTTTAGGTAAGGATCAAAACTCAATTTTTGTATAGTCTTTTTCGTTACCAAAAGTCATATGCATCCTTGTGAATCTTTACTAGGAATTCCTTCACTTGGACTCTCATGCCTCTTTATTATTATTTTCTATTTTTTAATATGTATAACTCATCTAATTTTCTTTTGTGTAAGTATCAAGGCTTCTTGAGGCCCTCATACCTAACTAATTGACTATTAGATGTGTTAGTACATATTATAAGTAATTTTTCTTAGTTTCCTTAGGCTTTCTAATCCACCCATGTAGCGAACTTAAAGTCGGTGGCTCCCAAACCGGTCGATTTTAGGGCACCGGGTGAGAAAACACCCACGGACTTAAGGATTCGAGTGAACTAGGCCATAAAACTAAGGATTTTATTTATACAATCACCTTTAGGCGTGAATACTTATGCTTCTTCAGGCACATGTATCCAGCTTAATCAGTAAATTTTTTTATTTTAAATTATATATATATATTTTTAATTAATTTTTTTTAAGGCACAAGAGTCTTTGTCTTAGAATCCTAGATATGTAAATGTATTAGGTATGCACATTTCATTAAGGTAAAAATGAAGACTAATTACTTATTCAATTTTTCTCCTATACCTAAAAATTCAACAATTTATTTATTTTGACCAAGTTTTTAGAAATCCTAATCATGATTTTCCTAATTCTTAAGACTAACTTAGATTTCTTTCAAAAGATAAGTCAAAATATTGTCTTTTTTTTCTTTTCTTTTTTTTTAAATTTTGTTAGTTAGTACCTAACTATGTTAGTATGTTAGTAAATCCTCCCCCTCACCTATCTCATGCATTGTCCTCAATGTATGATTGAATGCATGTATGCATGAAAAAGAAGAAAGGGAAGGTAGATGTTACCTCAAGGTGGTGGTTCCGGTGGTGATCTAATTGGTCCACGAAATGCGGCCCAATCGAATTTTTGTGGAGTTCGGAGGAACCCACCAGAAATCTCTCTTGTATAACCCACTAAAATAATGTATGTATGAACATGTTTTATTAAAAATTCCACACCATCTAATTTCTAAATTTCATAATTATTTTCAGAGTCAATTGTGTCAACCGTCTTGTCCCAGAATGGAGTGTGAAAAGATGGAATGATTGACTTGGACTTTAGAAGTACGGGAACGAATACCGACTCAGGAAAGTAACTTAAATCAAGTAAGGGTTCAGGAGTCGAGCTTGGTTCAAGAAGTGGGTCCAAATCAAGAAGTTGAAACTCAAGTCCACAATCATTTTCCCATAATGGAATGTGACTTAATATTGGTGATTCAAGTTCAGGAATGATAGGTGTGAGAATCAAAACTGACTCTAAAATATTACCTAAGTCGGGTAACAAAACAGGAGTCAATATTGATTCGGGAATTTGAACTTGATTACAGATTTGAGAATCTAGGTCACATTTCTCATTGAGTTTAATGTCATAAAAATGAGAACTTCCAATTTATCCATGGGACTTTCAAAATTATAAAATTGGTCAAGTTCAATATGATCATCAAAAATGGGTGATTCAATTTCATGATGAATTGGCACAGGATCCAATGTTGACTCGGGGAAAAGATTGAAATCAGGTGGAGACACGAAGTCATTATTGAATCAGGAAGTAAAATTGAATCACTAAGTTGAGGTTCATGATCATATTCATTTTCAAGTTCAATTTCAGGAAAGGAATAACTTGCCAAACTGTCAATGTCATTTTCAAAATTTAGAGTTTGGGTAAGTTCAAATGATTGTACTGAAATAGAATCTTGTTTTCCAAAGCAACTGACTCTTCGGCTCTAAGAGAATGGTTAGCGACATCAGAAATGGCCGAACGGTGAGAACGTAAAGTTTGAACCATCATATCTATTTCATGATCACGAGCATTTCTAGCCTGAGTCATGGCTTCAAGCATCTTTTCATAGTCGATTGGTGCATCATTTTGTTGTGATTGGACTTGAAAAGAGGAAGTGTTGTTGGGACAATCGTGATGAAATTGTGAGTCGGTCAGATTCTGTGATTGTTGCTTGGACTCACGCATCATCATGTCCAAGATTGATGGTGATTGTTGCTTGGACTCATGCATACTCATCATTTCCAAGATAGATGGTTTTCTATTTTGAACTGGTAGATCTGAGTATGAATCTTGGAAATATTGTGGACAAGGTGGATAAGGAGGACAAGTTTGTTGAAAATTGGACTCGGGGGAGGTGAATCCCCATGAACTCTGTGAAGAGGTGAAATTGTTGTGGAAATTATGGTCATAAGATGGGGGGCATGGGTTATATTCATTCGGATAAGACCACTCCGGCACACTAGGTTGGTTAAAGTTAAGATATACCGGGTTGGTAATATCCGAAAAAGAGGTTGGTGTGTAATATGGATTAAAATTGGAAAAATTGTTGTTATATGCCATATCACACAATAAAACACAAATAAAAAAACAAACAAATAAGCAAACAAAAAAGAAAAAATTATAACCTAAGTTAGGGTAGACCTGTGACCTAGACGACTTCTAACTGGTTAGACTGTCCACGGGAGGTATAATGCAGACTTTGACCACAAGTTAATCAGCCAGGTCAGGGCAAGATTGGTGGGAGGTTTTCCGTCAAAGACGTTCCTTAATTAAATAACCACCAACCTTCGGGCTTTTGGCCCTCAATCCCTTTCCTAGACACTGATTTGGCAGGAGTCAAGTTCCAACACCTTTCCCCTTTAGGATAATCTCCTAATTGAGTCCGAGATGTCCCTAGGGCCAACGCCTACTCATTTTTACTTAGGCTTGGGTTAGTGAGTGAGGAGATTTTTTTGTGGGCTAAGGAAGGGTGATGAAATCCCCACCTTATCTTATTTATAGGACAAGCCCTTAAGTCAATTTAGTACACGTGTAAAGCAATAGACAAATATTCACTCAAAAACAGTAAATCAGCCAAGGGTGCTTCCTAATCTATATGCAATGCGAACGTACCTTGTTTCCAGCACTCTTCAACAGAAATTAAAAAATTAAATAGACACGTGCCTATATGCAAGAGTCTAATTTTTTTTATTTTTCAACAAATAGGTTACTGTTAATTAATTAGCAGTGTGCAGGGTGATTATAGAGAAAAGTTAACAGAGCAGTAAACAAATATTTCAATTTTCAGCAACCTGCAGAAAACCGAGTAAGTAGTGAACTACTCAGGCCGCAGAAACGCGGCTATTGCTGCGCAAACGCGGCTCTGTAGTAGGCTCTGCTGCTCTGCCTTCGAGGGCAGAGGCATAGAGTTGCTATGTGTCCTTTGCTGCTGTTAGATTTCCTGTTCTCTGAACCTGCAAACAGAAAGAATAAATGAATTAGTTTTTTTTTTTAGAGAATATCTTACCATCCCTCCCTGCAACGGCGCCAAAATTTTGATTGAGATTTTACCTGCACACAAAATATAGTATTTCAGATTTAAGAATAGGATGTGCAAGGTACTCAATTCTACCGCTATAGCAAGTGGCTATGCGGGTCGTGATCCACAGGGAGGGACTAGCGATGGAAGCTTGTTTAGTAAGTTCTCTTTTATGCTACAATTAATAGTTGTTAAAGTCAGGTCAGAAAGAAAGTGACAGATTAAGAAGATGGAGAAACTAGAAGTGATATTTACAATGAAATTGAAGAAGTGTGAAAAAGATTGAGAATATTGTGGTGTTGGTGATTTACACTAAAATTAAAAGAAAGACAACTAAAAAACTAAAAACATACTTACCTCTTCGGCATCTGCTTACCTTTGAACCGTGTCAACGATGTACCTTTCTTTGAAGGCGAACGAAGCATGGAATATGAGATCTTTCCTATTCCCGATCTACACTATGAAATAAAAAGGGCGAGCTATACTACCATAGAAATAGATGTTCATCACCATAAACCATCAACGGCACTTGCAAGGAGAAGGCAACTTCGAAGCTCTTGGTTTCATATGGATCCACAAACGAAAAAGAGGGAAACAAAAACAAAACAAGAATAGAAGAAACAGAAACTTCGATTTGATTCAATTAACAATGGAAGAAAAGATTTACTTACACCGATGTCACCTCAGTACAAGCTTGATCTCCTTCCTCCATGAAAGTATCCTCTCCTCTCAGTTATATAAAGAAAATTAAAAAATTACATAAAAGAAAATAAAAAAACATAAATTACAATCTACAAATAAGCCTAAGAAAAACCCTAAGTTTGTTTCTGTACTCGACTCCCCTCCCTTCTCTGTTACTCTGCAGGGGTATTTATAGGAGATGGAAGAAGTAGAGTCCCGGTACGACTCCTCCACGAAAACTGATCGCCAGACTCATCTGTATTGCCGCGGCCACAGCCTTGTCCCTGGCCACGCGCTTTCGCTTTCGCGCGTGGCCTCCTCTGGTCCGTCCATCTGGGTACATCTGTTTAGATCTGGCATCTCGTCTCTTTATTTTGAAAATTCGGGATAACTTGGGAAGCAAGTTACTCTAAATCCAAATCTCTTCAAAACGAATTTTATCTTTGCACTCTCCTTCTTTTATCTTTATCCTCATCCTGCAAGGATTTAGGGTTGAGTAGAAGTCTATCCCTTCACTCTTCTTTTAGTATTTGCAACTTTGGCACTTGGTAATTGCAACTTTGACATTTGGTAATTGCAACTTTTGCATTGGGCTTGGACATGGGCTTTTGGGCTTCATTTAGGCTTTTATTCTTTATTTAATTAATTACTCAAGGCCTGCACACATTAAATAATAAAACATTAGTAATAGTGCATAATTGTAGGAATAAATATGAAAATGTGATAGTAAATGTAGTGATAAATATGCATTTTTTACTACCTATCAGGTACCAAAGACCACCCTATTTTATTTGATGTAGGTGTGGGCTCGCACTTGACGTGAGAGTGATGGTACCTTGAGGTGGATGCGTTCCGAGCTTAAAGATGACATTTTGGATGCATCACTTTCAAGGGGAGTTTGGCGGAAGGACCGCCATGGTTTGGAGACATAGAGAGTTGCCCTCATGGTTTTGGTAACGATCTCTTACTCCCATTTATGTTTGCATGCTTTTAGATCATTCATTTGTAGCATGTCTTGTTTTAACGCTCATTATGCCATATGCCATGCTTATTAGACTATTGACATACATATATAGTATGTGAAATCACCCATGTTTATATGGACCCATATTTTGTGTTTCTTTCCATAGTTTAGCTATTATGTATATCATAGCTCTAATAACATGAGTATTTACATAATGATCATATGAGTTTTGTTTTGATGTTTCACGTTTTGACTACTTGTTTTAAATGTATTCTTCATTAAAACTTGAGTATATACTTGTACAACTAGTGAGCCACAAATAGATTATTATATGTTTGTACCTAATTGTTCATTTGTACCCATTAGATGTACTAGCATAACCTAGTTTTGATGATTCATGCATTTTGACTTGTATTCCTATTTTTATGCATGTTTTCATGTTTGTGATTAGCTTCATGTATATGTCCATTTTGTCTAAACTAATAGTTATACATATACATCTTTGAGCCACTTGCCTTCATGCATATATTTTTGTGGACTCGTTCATGTTTGGATATGTATGTATACTCTAGTTTGTACAAAACATACATATGCCTTGAAGTTGTATTTTTTATTTTAATGATTTTCGTGTTTTCGTTTATAAAGGAATTTCACAATTGAGCTTATTACCTATTTTCATGACTATGTCTTTCACGCATAACTTATACACTCAAATTATTTGATGTTTTCTCATGATTTTATTTTCATGAGTATGATATATACTTTATAGATTTTGAATGTTGATGATCGTGTGACTTACATGTTTTTCATGGAATATATTCTTGTTTTATTCCTTACTTGAAGGATTTCGTACTAGTTTTACAATTTTATCATATAACTAGTTCGTATTCTTCATTTTGGTAGAGTTTTCAATTGTGCTAAAACTATTTTCAAACTTATTTTTGAAAACCCCTACCCATCTAAGGGCGGTTGGTCGACCATGCATTGTATGCATTATTGAAAATCTATTTAAACATGTGCATGAAATGGGTGGTAGGAAGTATGAGTTATACACTTGATCCTTATTGTGTTTTTAATTGGTATCACAATTGATATCTATTTTGCATACTCATATTTGTGTCTATATATGTATGCTTTAACTTCAAACAAAATCAATTTAGATTGGTATTTACATTTTCATACATATATATATATGTTTAGATTGTGCTTACTATATCTCTATATCTTTGAGCACAAATTTTGCCATTCTAAGCTTGATTTAGTCCTTAATGACAATTATTTTTAAATTGGTATCTTATACAAGTTTATGCATTATTTTCATGAGTATTTCATAAAGGGGGAGAAAATTCATATTTTACCTTTCAATCGGTTTTGTTTACCATTGATATCTTACTCCCACTCTTTATGTCGAAAAATGATTGAAAAATGATATTGATTTTTTAATTTGGTATCATATGCTCCTAATGAAAATTATTTTCAATTGGTATATGGTTCTTTTTCAATATTTGTATCAAAAACTTAAATTAATAGTATTCTCTATTTGGTATTTATATTGTAAAATGATTTTAGTGTTTAACTAAAAAGATTGGTTTATGTTTTTCAATTGGTATCAAAAGTGTAAAATATTTTCAATTGGTACTAATTTTTTTTACAATTGGTATCAAGATTACCTATATGTTTATATCTTTCAATTGATATCAAAATTTTATTGTTTTGTTTATTTTCAATTGGAATCATAAATTGGTATCATGATGTTTCGATGTATACCTTCATACTTAATTGATATATCTTTCAATTGGTATAATTTTGATTTGTATTGCTTATATTCAAGGGAAGCTTAACATCTTCTCTATATATAGATTCATATTGAGTGTATGTCATATTGAAATGATTGACCTTTCTTTGGTATGTAGTATACGTGTGTAGAGGAAGCTTCACATCTTCTTTTGTACATTGCATATTATGTTTTATATGGTTAGGGTTTAGTCATTTCTTTTCATATAAATGCATGTATGCAGGGGGAGTTAACTTCATGTCTCTCCTCTTCATGAATGTATATAGCATATATACCTTTATTGTTTTTGATTTATGCAAAAGGGAGAAAAATATTATTTATGCCCTTTTATTTTTTGAACCCCTTTGTTGATGAATTGACAAAAAGGGAGAGAGATATTTTGGAGTTTGATATATGCATGTTTGTTTATATGTTGTTTATATGCATGTTTGTTTAAATTTGTCATCCTTTACCATTGATATCAAAAGCATCTTTTGTTGGTATTGGTAGTTATCCTTTACCATTGGTATCAAAAACATCTTTTGTTGGTATTGGTATCAAGAGCATCTTTTATTGTTTTGTTGGTATCAAGAGTTTTTATTGGTATCAAGAGGAACATTGTTCTTAAGAAATTTTTATTTGTATCAAGAGCAACATTATTTTTAAGAACATATTTATTTTAAAATATAGTCTTTATTGGTATTAAGAGCAACATTATTTTTAAGAACATGTTTATTTTAAAATTGATATCAAAAGCATGTTTATTTCATTAGTATAGAAGATCATGTTTGTTTCATTTCTTTGTTTTATGCATGTTTATGTATATTTATGTTGAGCATTCATTGAATATCTTATTGTTTATTGCTATGCATGAGTTAAGGGGGAGCTTCTATGAAGCTTAACTTTAATCCATGCATATATAACTCCACGAGTTTTGTCATTATCAAAAAGAGGGAGATTGTTGGCCCAGAGGCCCTTCACTCTAGTTTTGATGATGATTAACTCATGTAGTTATAGTTTACTAATAATCTTGTGATATTTAGTTTCAGATATTTGATCAAGATATTAGTAGGTGATTAACTTCAACTAAGGTGTTTTGGAGCTTTCACTTGGTGATTCAAGAGCTCGAGCGTCAAGTTCACATCTAGCACTCGGTTGGAGTCAAGCTCGGTGGATCACGTTTGGATCGAGTCGACTTGGGGACGGCATTCTACAAGAAGACATCGGTTTGTTTTAGTTTAGTTTAAGATTGTTTAGATCTTGTATAAAGATTAGATAGTGTGATATGCTCAAGTTCATAATACACACACAAGTTTCATGTTTATTGGTTTTTTGGTTTTCGGTTTAACTGATCTTGGTTTTTAAGTCAAAAACATAGATATACTATATTTCATGTATATTGGATTCTATCCATATACAACATACTTCAAAGTTGTTTAAATATCATATTTTTGTATTTACATGTGTTTTGGAAAAATCAGATTTCCATTTCAAAAATTCAAGTTTCGAAAAATACGATTTTTGGTTTAAGGCAAATTTCCATCTCACAAAAATGGTTCAAATTGTTTGAAATATGTGTTGAATTTTTATCACACATATTTATATTTCAAAGATATAATAAGAACTGATTTTTGTGAAATTTATGTGATTTTATGAGATTTATTTGATAATAAAAACCCAAGTTTTTAAGTCCTATAATGGCTACACTGGCTGTCTGCCAGTCGACCGGACCAGTCGACCATAGCAGTAGTGGGTCGACCGGTGCGGTCGACCGACGTGCACAAGCGTGCACGCCAGCTTGACTGGTGGGCCGGTCGACCGAGTCGGTCGACTGTCCAGAGAGCTCTGCTCTTTGGAAATGGCCCCGGTCGATTGGGTCGGTCGACCGGCAGAGAGCTCTACTCTCTGTATCCAGTCTCGGTCGACCGAGCCGGTTGACCGATGGGCTCAACGGTCAAAAATATGACCCTTGGCCGGTCGACCGCCCGGTCGACCGGAAGGGCATTTCAGCCCTTTCCAGCTGCCAACGGGCAAAATTTTGTGGGGCTATAAATACCCCCATTTGAGTTGGTTTTAAACAAATTTTTAGAGAGCAATTTTTCTCACCTTTGCAAGTGTTTAACAGCAAGTTTTCAAAAGAGTTTTTGGGTTTAAAAGATCAATCTTTGTTTATTATAAAGTATTGGAAAATTCAAAGAAAAAGAGAGTATTTGGGAATTGGTTTTTGATCTTTATTTCAACATCTATCTTGTGATTTTCTCAAGTGTTTTTCTTTGTTTTTTCATTTTCAAACACTTTTATTTCTCACACTTGAGCTTATCTATCTATCCTATCTATTAGGATCTATTTTGTTGGAAAATTGGTTTGTGGTTGTTTATACCACCAAGTTGTAAACCTTCCATCTTTGTGATATCCCTCTAGTGAGAGGTGATTGTGTTGGTGTCCCTCTAGTGAGAGGTGATAGTGAAGGTTGTGTTGGAATCCCTCAAGTGTGAGGTGATTGTGGTTGTTTGGCCTTGAGCCTAATCCCTCTAGTGAGAGGGGGATTGTTGTTTGGCTAAGTGCCTATCCCTTATTTGTGAGGTTGATTTTGTGTTGGTTTGTGCCTTGCCTCTAGTGAGAGGTTGTTTTGGTTGAGAGAGGAGTTGTGTACTCTCGATTTTTATTTACCCAAATCCTCAGTGGAGGTTCCCTGTGTGGGAAGTCCTGTGTGGACGAGTTAGTGGAAATCCTTCTGTGTGAAGGCGGGGACGCAGAGCTGTATGCTCGAACCTCGAAACATATCTTAGTGTTTACGTTTGATCCACTTTCTCTAACTCTCTCTTACATTGTGCATTGCATCTTATTGTCATATCATATATACATGCTTGGTTTGATTGTGTGCCCATACTTGTGTTTAATCAAGAGGGCTTCATATAGCACCTCAACTCTTATTTAGAGGAATTTAGAGAAGATAGTCCAGAGCCCTTCACCGGGAATTCGGCTACACTCTTTGGTTACACTAAGTGTGTTGCATTTAGTTTTTAATTCCGCATTATTTGTCATTAGATTAGCCTTACACCTATTCACCCCCCCTCTAAGTGTACTTTCAAGAAAGATAAGAAGATTGTTTGATACAATTACTGAAAACTCGGACACATCATTGCCGATTGCCCGAATACCAAAAGCAAACCCTCAACCTCCGAGAAGCCCTACAAAAAGAAGACCTTGAAAGTTACTTGGGACTCGGAGAGAGAATCCGAAGAAGAGGTAGACACAGCTAATGTGTGTTTCAGGCTAACGAGATCACACCGAAGATAACATCCGAATCTTCTCTTGAAGAATGTGAATTGTGAATTGGGTGAAATTTTTGAAGAACTTTCTCACAATTATGATTTTTTAAGAAGTATTTGTAAAATGAAAAAATAAACTTCTTCAAAATCAATTAGTTATCTTTTTAAAAAAAAGAGCTTTTATCTTCTACTCTTCAAAAGATACAAAAGGATTTTGATGCGCACAAAATTTCTTATCATTGATGAAAGTAAGATTTTCACTTTGAAAACAAAAATTGATACTTCGAGTGATGTTTTGAAAAAGTGTGAATTTGACAAGGTTAGATTAGAGGTTATGTTTTCTAAGAGGCAAACTTAAAGAAAATCTCATACTCCTTATGTTTCACATGCTCACACACAATATCATGCACACCATGCCAAACACACTTCACATGCGCATGCTACACATGCTCATCATGCTCACACACGTCATGCATTTTTATATGCCAAGGTGTACTCATGCGCCTATTGTGGCCGTAAAGGTCACTTGGCCAAGTTTTGTTATGAAAGACTTAATGTTTCAAATGATCATATTTGGGTTCGTAAGATTAACACTCTAGGACCCAAGAAATTTGGGTACTAAGGTCAATACCTTTATCAATTGATGTAGGTACGCATCAAGGCTCTAAGACGTAGGGAGCCGTGATACCTTGATAGTGGTTGCTTAAGGGACATGACATGGGACATCGACAATTTTGCAACGCTATCAAGGTATCATGAAGGTAGCACCATCACCTTCAGAGATGATTCAAAGGGCAAAATCATTGGTATAGGTAATATCAAAATTGGCTCATCTCCTTTAATTAAGAATGATGTTTTGGTTGAAGGTCTCTGTTAGGACACATATATTGCATAATTGTTACTACATTCCTACATTTATTTGTAATAATTCTTACAACTCACTTGTTTTAATGTCTAATTCATGCAGGATATGGTAGAAAGAAGATAAGCACAAATCTTATCCAATTAAATCAGATTCTTGAGAGGATTTAAATTATCAACTGAAGATAAAGCAAATCAATAAGGATCTATTCAAATCCAAAGGTACTAAAAGCCATTTTATCTAAAAATCGGAGATATCAAATAAGATAATACCATCAAAATTCAAAGGAAAAATGGATTTTTTGAAGACCCAATCGATTTCGTTGAGGATAAAAGGATATATCATCAAATTTAGAGAAGAAATAGAAATTTCGAGAGGATAAAAGGATAATGGAAGAACCAACGGACGTGATCCCCCATCCCCTGGCTCTATGGTCAGATTTTCGCAGCCCATTCCGCGTTTCCGCGGCAATTCATTTGAATTAGGGGGACCATTTGCTCGCCCTATCTCCTTACGCTATCTTTTATCCCCGTTTTCCTATAAATACCTGAATCTGAAATAAAAAATATAGATGGAAAAGCTGAAAAGACTGGGAAAGGAGAGTTTTATTTATTATAACGCGAGATTAGAGAAAATCAAGAGTTTTGTAATGATGATTTATGAATGAAATTCAGAGTTCTTATATAAGATCATGCACCGTTTTTAGTTTAAGATTCCTCCACTCTTCTCTTTATTTTTGTGGCGATTCTCTTCTTTAATTGCATGTTTTATTTTATGATTTCATCAATAATCTCATACATGTTTTTACTTCTTTTCTTTTGTTAATTCTTTGTGTTTTCAACATCGTTCGAAGGAGGGAGACGTTAAGGCGACAACAAGGAAGCAAGACTTGCATCGATTCAGGGTTTCATCCATTTCTTCCCCTCTTCTTGTTTTCCTTCTTCCATCACCTTAATTATTTAGTCTTCGCACAAGGTTAGTATTCCTTTTATTTTTGTTTTCTTCATATTTTAATGCATTAAAGACTTGATCTCAAATCACAACTTTCTTTAAAGGACTTCTCAAGTAGATTAAGGATTAAATTTAGGATTTTGAACCAAAATTGAACGAGTCTATGTGAAGTCGACCCTTAACTTGCCACTACACAATTTTTCTAAAAACTTTCTAGCGAGTTTAGGTTTTCTATAATTTGTACGTGGTTCAAAAAATGATGGAATTTTTCATGACCTTTGAATCGAATAATTTTTGTCGCCGTTGCCGGGGACTTGTGAAATTTTTTGTTTTTGAAAATCAACATTTAATCTTTTTTAGTTTTATAAAAAATATATAATAAAAAATTAAAAATTAAAAATAATTAGAAATTCAGAAATTTAAATCTTTAAAAAAATTTAAAACTAAAAAGTTTATTATTTTCTTTTCCATCCCTAAGATTTAATTTCAAAATTGTCTTTTGGAGGGATATTTCATGAACAAAGGAAGGCTTGCCCAACAGGAAGGAGCTTGCTTACTAAAATTGCATTGCTAAACTTAATAAGAAAAAAACAAAAAAATTGCTTACTTTAGAGTCGCCAAAAAGGTTAGTATTTTTTAACTCTACTCACAAATCTCCTGTCAGTGGGGTTTTGGAATTGCTTATTAATTAAACTTGTGCTGCATTAGTGCATATTGCATAAAAAGATCTTAAGAGTTGTCCCCCTTCACGTAAGGTCGGGAGTGATTACCCGTTCCTTAGCTCAAAAATCACAACCTCATATAAGTTTTTCTCAAGTTTGAACTAAATTAAAATTAATTAGAACTTGGCCTCTAGGATTTAAAGCTCAATAAGTGGATCTAATGTGGGAAAGCTCCGGTGAATACTTTCAAGCTTTCGAAGAGGAACTTCCTTGTCTTAGAAAGGGTGACTTAGCCATTGCGATGGTGTCGGGCCTAAATTAAGGATTGAATCGCTTGTTTGACGGGTTTGACCGGTAAGCCCATAATTTGTCCAATCCAGTTAGGAGCTGTCTAACTAGGGAGAATTTTATTCTCTTAAGACTAGTGGTTGAAAATTGATTACCTTCAAATTAAATTTAAGATAAAGAAAATACTTGATTGAAATTGATTGGTTGACTCATCTTGTGTGCAATCTTATCTAGGATTTAGAAAATCCTTCTTCAGGGCAGTACCCTGGTTCATGCGAAAGTGAGTTCGTGTTAAACGTCGATTATAATCTATTATTATCTCTGACCCTACTGCAACAATGAGTGATGCAAATGAAACCAGTCAAATGACCTTAAAGGATTATTATATGTATCCTACAAGGTCCACCCAACCTTCCTGTATCATTTTGCCGGTCCTTACGGTAAATTTCGAAATTAAATCTGGTATGATATAGATGCTTTTAGTCTTTCGGAGATTAGCAAATGAGAACCCATACCAACATGTTAGGAAATTTGAAGATATTTGCGGGACTATGAAATATAATCAGATGACGGAGGAATCCCTAAAACTTAGGTTATTCCCCTTTCCCTAAAAGAAAAAGCCAAAGTTTGGCTTCTTTCTCTCCAGCCTGGTTCAATTTTCACTTGGGTAGGGTTAGCTAAAGCCTTTCTATAGAAAGTTCTACTCCAAACAGAAGACCGCTTATGTACGTCAAGCCCTTAACATTTTTTTTACATACTTTGAAAGATTCAATGATCTTTTGCTTGAGTGTCCTCACCACGGATTTGAAAAAATTCGTTTGATCCAAATTCTGTACTAAGGCTTAGACTACCAAAATAAGACCATAATTGAGTCCCTTTGCAATGGAACATTCACTGGTAAAAGACCAATGATGCATGGGGATTTTTTGAAGAGGTAGTAAAAAACACTCTAGAATGGGAGCCAGTTAGTATCGATGATAAACAACCCACCACCATAGCTGCCATCAATAGGGGTGGTATGTATAGAGTCAACCCCAATTTTGAGAGTGATGCCAAATTGACATTGTAGGTTCCGAACAGGATACCAAATGTAGGATCTATGCACTGCAACTAGGCAACACAAACACTAATATAGAAATGAGTAGTGTTAATAAAATTTCAATCACAAATAACTTGTAAGAAGGGAAACAAAATAAAAACTCAGAAATAATGCAAACGCAAACACAAGAGATTTTATCCTAGTTCAGTTCTCTTGACCTACATCCAGTCCCCAAGCAACCCGTTTGAGATTTTCCTTATCCTTGATTTTGTATACCCAAAATCAACACCTGTACACCACTTGAAATAACACCCTTTACCAAATGTGTACAACTCTTCTTAACACCAAGAAGACAACAACACCTTGTACAACTTCTCTTCTACACCAAGAAGACGCTCTTGTACAATCTTTCTCTTTGAGTGATTACAATCAATTCTATAAGCTCGTATGTGATCGTGAATAAGGACTCTTATAGGTAACTCTCAGAATTCTTCACAAGAGGATTGGAATTTATGTGAATAACAGAAAGTGAAACTAGTTTTTTGAAAAACAGAATTTTTTTAACAGAGTTTGGACAGAAAACTAATCATATGAATTAGTGTGTTTTGCTTAGGACAACATCCCTATTTATAGTTAAAATTATGGTCAGTTAGGGTACTTATCAACTTGAATTTGAATATTAAAACGTTGGATAAAACATCAGAAATCAATAACTGTTAAACAGTCAGAAACCGTTATAAGTCGACTAGGGGAGGAAGGGTAGTCGACTAGGTGAACAAGATTTGCCTGGGTTAGTCGACTAGGGTAGGAAGTAAGTCGACTATATAAAGACTGATACAGATATGCAAGTTTTTGAAAACTGCTATTAGTCGACCCGCAGAAAACTATTAGTCGAATACAACATGTATAAGTCAACTCATAAAGTTGATAAGTCGACTAATGCTGCTAATAGTAAAAAAACAGAAAGTTGATATCTTTTCTGGACAAGACTTAGTTGACTAAAGGACTTTGATAAGTCGACTAGATATTGTATTAGTCGACTGTACAAAGGGTCAAGTCGACTAATGGGACTATTTTGTGTGTAATCAAGGCTTTTAACAAATATCTAAAAAATACATAAAAATAGTACAAATTTTATCATCTAAATAAGTTCCAACATTCTCTCCTTTTTTGATGATGACAATGCGTGTATGTACAAGCTTCCCCTACAGAGAAACTTCCCCTGCAGAAAATAGGTTATAACAAATATATATATATATATATATATATATATATATATATATATATATATATATATATATAACAAGTGTTCTCCCCAGTGGCGGACGCAGGTGAGGGCAAGTGGGGGCGGTCGCCCCCACTAAAATCCACGCACACAGAGTCGTATAGAGCATTTGGGACGGGTCGAATTGTAAAAAGAAAGAACTGCCCGCTTCATTCACAAAATTGAGTCTTTGGATCGGGTTATAAATGAAATAAACGCTCACTTTGTTCACAAAAAAAAGACCTCTTCACAAAAACTCAACCCACAGTGCTCTCGCCTCTCGGCCTCGATCGCCTTCAAAAAACCCTAGCGCATACAGACAGCCTCGTTCTCCTCTCTCTCTCTCTCTCTCTCTCTCTCTCTCTCTCTCCCCTCCCTCTCTCCCTCTCTCTGAGACTCTGAGCTCCACAAGAGCCTTGCCCCTCCTGTCTCCGCCTCCGCCTCCACCAGTGGCGGCGGATGGATTCTCTATGGCGAGACTTGGGCCTGGGTACTCGACCCTCTTTAATTTTTCGACCGAAGTACGATTTGATCCGACCACCTGGCTCCAGCTTGACCAGCAGATCTCGCAGATGTTGGTTCAGCTGATTGGTCGAGTTTTTGAATGAGTTCTTGTTGATTTTCTTTTGATTTTCAGTAAGTGATTGTCGAATTCTTATTGTTCTTGTTTCAGTTTATGTTGAAAGAGAGATTGGAACTGTCGCCAGAAGAGGAGATGAAGCGGAGAGATGTGGTCGAAGAGCTGAAACAGATCTTTTGGCTATAAATTTTATTTTTTTTGGTTTCCTTTTATGCTTTTTGTTGATAAAGTTCATTATTTTTGCGGAGAAAGTAGAGAAATTTAATTAAAAATGTTTCCTTAGGTTTATGGTATCAGATAATGCAGTTTTCTTTATTTTTTAAGTTTGTCTATTAAAGAACGGGAAAATTTGTTGTGTTCAGTAGTGTTGAGATATTAGAACCCTTCCCTACGTTTTGCAATGTATCATCGGTCTACGCAGATGAGGGGCTAAATTAATTTTAAGGTACGTACTTCAAATCTATTGATTCTGGCATAACTTTTCTTTTAAGTTTTGTATCCTACATGCATCTAGGTTTTGTTTATTTGTTTGATGTATGTTGGTTAATAATGTGTTAATCATACGTTTTTTTATTTTTTACTTTACTTAAGAGTTGCTATATGTTCTGATTTTGAAGGAAGGGCACTGGTCATTAACCTAATTGAACCCATTACAAAATTTTAAGTTATTATGTTGTTTAGAATACATATTTATTAGTTAATATTCGTGTTCTTGGTTAATTAATGAGTATGACATTTCAACTGAGAAAAATTCCTCTGTGAAAATCCTGTGTATATGCCACTGAGTGTGACAATTAGGAATTCTTACTTTATGAATATGACATTTTCGCCCCCTCTGAGTGAAAACCCTGCGTACGCCACTGGTTCTCCCCCTGCATCATAGCATACATATAATATAATTTTAAATGTTAGAAATAATTTATATCATTAGGTATTCTCTTTTCTTTGTATGGTACCTATAAGATAAAACATTGTTAATGGCACCAATCATAACATGATCAAAATATTAACTTTTAAGAATCCAAACCCAATTTGAATTTGGTTTCCATCTGTTAATATAAACATAATTGCATGAATTACATATATCATGTACATATGATGTAATATAAGCATTTTTGTCCATATTATTTAGATTTTTAGGAATCCAAATATATTTAAACTTTGATTTCATGGTCTTCTTAAAAGAATTATCATTCTTTCTGTAGACATTATTTTTTGAACAACCAAGACCAATATGCTTATTTTTGAAAATCCAAGTCCAAAATGATTATATGAAACCTTTTGATATGACAATATATCATTTAATTTTTCTTTTTCTTTATTAAACTTTGTCACTTTATTCAAAAGTTCTTCATATTTATCTTTGAAACTTGTCATGTCTTTATCTAAAACAGAAATTCTTTCATTTAAAGACATAGTTTCTCTTTTCAATAAAGCATTATCTAGTAATAAATTCTCGTTATCCTTTTTCAATGATGATATAACTTTTTTAAAATCATCTTTTTGAGAATTTACAGAAGAAATTTGAGAATCATAAACAAAATTTTCTTTGATGAGTCTTTCATTTTCCTTTGATAAAACTTTATTTTGATTTTTTCATTCTTGAGATCAGTATATAACTCATGAAATGCATCTAAGAGTTCAGTATATTGTACCTCATCTTCTTCTTGAGCCATAAAACATATGTTGGCATGTTCAGTGGTTTCTTTTTCGTCAGAGGAAGAGGAATCATTATACTCCCATGATGCCTGATAATCTTTCTTCTTTTTGAACTTTTTTCTCTTGAATTTTCCTTCATTTTTGAGCAATGGGCAATCCTTCCTCATATGACTTGTTTTATTACAATTAAAACATATAAGATTAAACTTAACTTGCTTCAAGAACTTTCTAAATTTTCTTGAGAGCATTACCATCTCCTCTTCATCATCATCTGAATTGTCCATGTCTAAGGATGTATGGAAGGCAAGTACTTTCTTCTTGGATAGAGGTTGTTGTTCATCCTTTTTTTGCTCTTCAAGTTGTACTTCATATGCCATTAAATTACCAATAAGGTTTTCTAATGACATAGTTGAGAGATCATTTGCTTCTTCAATTGCAGTAATTTTCTTCTCCTAATATGATGTGAGTGCAAGAAGAATCTTTCCGACTTTTTCAACTTGAGTGTATTCCTTTCCAACGGATGCTAAGGAATTTGTAATGTCGGTGAGCCTTCTAATCATTTCAGAAATTGTTTCATTCTCCTTTATTTTGAAGAGTTCAAACCTGTGAACAAGAACAGAAATTTTAGATTCTTTAACCTTATTTGTACTTTCATGGGTTACCTGTAGAATCTGCAATATTTGATTTGCAGATCTAGCTGTTGATACGCGATTGAATTCTTCTTTGTTCAAGGCACAGAAAAGCGCGTTCATTGCTTTGGCATCAAGGTTTGCAGACTTTTTTTGTTCTTCATTCTACGCACTGTAATTCGTGGTTGGCTTGGTGTACGTAGCTTCTACTATATTCCATAATTCGTAGTTGAGCGATTGCAAGTAGATCTTTATTCTACACTTTCAATAGTTGTAGTTGGATCCATCAAATAGTGGTGAACGTTGTGTAGAATGTCCTTCTCTGATTTGTAATGAAGGAAACTCTGTTGCCATCTTTGTAGGGTGTTAACCGGGTATGCAGGGCTCTGATACCAAATGTAGGTTCCAAACAGGATACCAAATGTAGGATCTATGCACTGCAACTAGGCAACACAAACATTAATATAGAAATGAGTAATGTAAATAAAATTTCAATCACAAATAACTTGTAAAAAAGGAAACAAAATAAAACTCAAAAATAATACAAACGCAAACACAAGAGATTTTTATCCTGGTTCGGTCCTCTTGACCTACATCCAGTCCCCAAGCAACTCGTTTGAGATTTTCCTTATCCTTAATTTTGTACACCTAAAATCAACACCTGTACACCACTTGACAAAACACCCTTTGTCAAGTGTGTACAAATCTTCTTAATACCAAGAAGACTACAATGCCTTGTACAACTTCTCTACTACACCAAGAAGACGCTATTGTACAATCTTTCTCTTTGAGTGATTACAAGCAATCCTATAAGCCTTGAGACTGTATGTGATCGTGAACAAGGACTCTTATAGGTGGACTCTCAGAATTTTTCAAAAAAGGATTGGAATTTGTGTGAAGAACAGAAAGTGGAACTAGTTTTCTAGAAAACAGAATTTTTTTTTACAGAAAACTAATCATATGAATTGGTGTGTTTTGCTTAGGACAGCATCTCTATTTATAGCTGAAATATATGGTCAGTTAGGATAGTTATCAACTTAAATTTGAATATTAAAACGTTGGATAAAATACCAGAAATCAATAACTGTTATAAGTCGACTAGGGGAGGAAGGGTAGTCGACAAGGTGAATAAGATTTGCCTGGGTTAGTCGACTAAGGTAGGTAGTAAGTCGACTATATAAAGACTGATACAGATATGCAAGTTTCTGGAAACTGCTATTAGTCGACCAGCAAAAAACTATTAGTCGACTACAACACGTATAAGTCGACTAATAAAGTTGATAAGTCGACTAATGCCACTAACAGTAAAAAAACAGAAAGTTGATATCTTTTCTGGACAAGACTTAGTCGACTATAGGACTTTGATAAGTTGACTAGACATTGTATTAGTCGACTATACAAAGGGTCAAGTCGACTAATGAGATTATTTTGTGTGAGATCAAGGCTTTTAACAAATATCTAAAAAATACACAAAAATAGTACAAATTACATTTATTATCATCAAAATAAGTTCCAATAGACATCAGTAGTATGAAGATTTGAAGTATTAGAATTGAGCAAGGGAGTTCAATCTTCGACACCCGAACCATCTAAGTCGGTGATGTCTCCCGTTTGATAGCCAAGACCACTTGGTTGAATAATGCCCCGGGTTGTCAATTGTCAAAGCCGAGCAAGCAAATGTTCCCAATACATTTCGCAAGCCCAATTCCAACACAACCCATTTAGTAAAACATACAATCCGGGATGGCGGAACTAACCCAACCTTTCTTGGAAATCTTCTTACGGATAAGGATATGGTGGATCTCCATTCCAAGGACCATCTCCTAATAATCAATTTCATAAGGGAAACAAATTCAATGCAACACCATCGGTCTCTCCTTATGTCCCTCCCAATTAAAGAAAACCTCCTTTAGAGGACAAGTTTTCACAGTTCGTGCAGAGCTAAGCTTTGACTAACCAGAACCAAGCCCAAAAAAATCACAATCGAAATCAGGTGATAGCTATGATCGAGGTTCAGTTAGATCAGTTAGCTGCATCTGTCAGAAAGAGATAAAAATGGCAATTCCCTAGTCAAACTGTGCCTAATCCGAAAGGACAAAACAACCCTCAAAATGTTCCAAAGGGCCAATTCGAAATTGGCTTGAGTTCAAACCGTGAAATCCAAGCCATTCACACTTTACGATCGGGCAAGAGAGTGGAGAACCAAGTCCAAGTTTTACCAAACAATCCCAATAATGAAAATAAGGAGAAAAGGAATAAGTCAACAAAGAAAATTGATCTAAGTATTGTTGACAATCAAGCAAATTATTTTGTGCCCAAAGCCCCACTTCCTCAACGTCTTCAAGCCAATAGGAAGAAAAATTAGTGTGAACAGAGGAAAAATTCTATTCCTCGTGAAGCGACATTCGCTACACAAGCATCCTGTCTCATTCAGCAAAACATTGCACCAAAGAATAAGGATCCTGGGAGTCCTACAATTTCAGTTAGGATAGGAGATCAAGTTATGGATCGATGTCTACTAGATTTAGGGGCGAGTGTGAACCTTTTACCCTATTCTGTGTACAAATAATTAGGTTTAGGGGAATTACAACTCATAAACCATATATTATTTCTAGAAGATAGGTCAGTTAAGGTCCCCAAGGGAATTGTTGAAGATGTTATTTTGAAAGTTGACGAATTTTATTTCCCTACACACTTTGTTGTCCTAGGCACCGAACCAGTGACAAATCCCAGTAATCACTCTCTTGTAATTTTTGGAAGACCATTTCTTGCTACCGCTGATGCTGTTCTTAGATGTAGGAATGGTGTCATGACCTTGTCATTTGAAAATATGACAGTTGAGTTGAATGTCTTTCACACTAGTTCCCAACCACCGAAAATGGATGAACAGGAGGAGGTCAACATGATTGATACTTTGGTTAGTCACACCTTTGAGGAGTCTTGTTATGAAGACCCCTTGGAGAAATGCTTAGCCCATTTTGGACATAACTTTGACATAAATGAGTCTTTAGAAGAGGTCAATGCATTATTAGACTCTGTTCCTATCATGTACACTAATCAATGAAAAACCAAGGTCGAACCCTTACCTGTGTCAACATCTATTCCTGTTCCATCAATCACCAAGCCTCCCAAGTTGGAGCTCAAGCCTTTGCCAAACACGTTAAAGTATGCCTTTCTAGGTGACTTCGAAACCTTAGCTGTAATCATTTCATCTCATTTAGACAAGGACCAAGAAGGAAAGTTGCTAGATGTCCTTATTGAACATAAGGAAGCTCTAGGTTGGACAATAGCGGACATCAAAGGAATTAGTCCTTCTGTAGTAATGCACCATATCCATCTCAAAGAAGATGCCAAAACCTCGAGAGAACCACAACGACGTTTAAACCCTATTTTGAAAGAGCTGGTGAGAGCGGAGGTCATGAAATTGTTAGACACAGGTATCATTTAGCCTATCTCCGATAGTCAGTGGGTTAGTCCAGTACAAATTGTGCCCAAAAAGTCTGGAGTCACAGTTGTTACTAATGAGATAATAAGTTGGTTCCAACTCGTGTTCAAACTGGTTGGCGAGTGTGCATAGACTATAGGAAACTCAACTCTAGGACTAGGAAAGATCATTTTCCTCTGCCTTTCATTAACTAATGTTAGAATGTCTTGCTGGTCACGCTTACTAGTCCTTCCTTGATGGTTATTCGGGATATAATCAAATCCCTCTTGTTCATGAGGACCAAGAGAAAACGACATTCACATGTCCCTTTTGCACATTTGCCTACCGTCTCATGCCTTTTGGGCTATGCAATGCTCTGGCTACTTTTCAGCGGTGTATGTTGAGCATCTTTTCGGACATGGTCGAGCGATTTCTTGAGGTTTACATGGTTTCTCTGTCTTTGGGTTTACTTTTGATGAGGATTTATATCATCTATCATTAGTATTGATAAGATGCAAGAAAAAGAACCTAGTTATTAGTTGGGAAAAATGCTATTTCATGAAAAAATCTGAGATTGTCTTAGGACACATTGTGTCTGAAAAAGGCATAGAGGTTAACAAAGCTAAGGTAGACCTAATCCCAAAATTACCACCTCTGAAAACAGTTCGGGAGGTTCGATCCTTCTTAGGCCACGCTGGGTTCTACCGCTACTTCATCAAAGATTTTCTAAAATTTTCAAACCTCTTTGTGATCTTCTAGCAAAGGATGTTTGGTTCCTTCTGAGCTCAACCCTTTCTGTTTGGCAGCCTTTGAAAGGCTCAAGACCGAGTTAACCTTGGCACCCATCATCCGACCACGTAACTGGAATTTCCATTTGAGGTGATGTGTAACGCTTCTGATCATGTAATAGGAGTTGTCCTACGCCAGGGAGTAGATAGACTTCCTCATGTCGTTTGCTATGCCAGCAAGACTCTTAACAATGCCCAACTGAATTACTCCACCACTGAAAAAGAGTTGTTGGCAGTCGTGTTCGCACTTGACAAATTTTGTCCCTACCTTATAGGTTCTAAGGTCCTAGTTTTCACCGATCACACGGCTTTGAAATATCTTCTCACGAAAAAAGATGCTAAAGCCCGTCTAATCTGTTGGATCTTGCTCTTACACGAATTCAACCTAGAAATTCATGACAAAAAGGGGGCTGGAAATGTTATCGCAGACCACTTGTTTAGATTAATGGTTGAATCTTCATCTGACTCATTACCTATTCTCAGACATTTCCTGATGAGCAGTTAATGTTTGTCTCTCATTCGACTGTTTCGTGGTATGTTGACATTGTGAACTACCTTGTCATGTAACAAATTCCCGATTCATGGACCAAGCAAGAACAATTACGTTTCTTAGCTAGGGTCAGATGGTTCTTCTGGGATGGGTCATACTTGTTCAAATACTTTCCTGATCAGATCATTCGACGCTGCATTTCTGACTCAGAATTTAGGATCATCCTTTCATTTTTGCCTTGACCAAGCCTGTGGTGTCATTTTAGTGAGAAGAAAACTGTTGCAAAATTTTTGCAGTGTTGTTTTTATTGGCCCACACTATTTCGTGATGCTCATGGCTATTGTCAATCTTGTGATCATTGTCAACGATGAGGGAAAATTTCAAGAAGAAATGAAATGCCGTTAAACCCGATCTTAGTTGTTGAAATCTTCGATGTTTGGGCATTAACTTTATGGGTCCCTTCCCTAGATATCCTTGTGGCAGTTGACCACGTCTCTAAATGGAGAGGTCGTAGCATGTAGATTCAATGACCACAAAGTTGTGGTAAACTTCTTTAAAGAGAATGCATTTTCTCGTTTTGGCTTCCCTCATGCAATCATTAGCGATGGTGGAAAATATTTCTACAATCGTACATTTGAAGTCTTAATGAGTAAACACTGCATCAATCATAGGGTAGCCACCTCTTACCACCCATAGACTAGCATCCAAGTAGAAGTTTTCCATCGAGCCATCAAGATCATTTTAGAGAAATCTGTGAACGCCACTAAAAAAGATTGGTCCTTTCGATTGACTGATGTTTTGTGGGCATACAGAACTGCGTTCAAGATTCCTATTGGAACATCTCCATATAGGTTAGTCTATGGCAAGACTTGCCATCTTCCTGTCGAGCTAGAACACAAGATATGCTGGGCAATCAAATGCCTAAATTTTGACCTTGACAAGGCAGATGAGTTTAGGAAACTTCAATTTAATGAGCTTGAAGAGATAAGAAATTATGCATATGATTGGTCAAAATAGTACAAGAACCTTATGAAAATGATGTATGATAGGATCATAACTCGAAAGGATTTCCAACCAGGAAAAAAAGTCTTGCTTTGCAATTCTCGATTACATCTCTTTTCGGGAAAATTGAAATCCCGTTGGACCGGTCCTTACATTATTCATAAGGTGCACCTACATGGCGCAGTTGAGGTCCACAATACCACAGATGGTACTACTTTTCAAGTGAATGACCATCACTTAAAGCCATACTGTGAGTATCTGAGCCCAGAAGTCGAGAAAATCCTTGTAGAAGATCCTGTTTATCAGGATTGATCTCTATACACGCTAGGGATCCATTTTTGTATTATAGTTTATGTGTTTTCTCTTAAATAGGCAATGATGGATGACATCCACTCGTCCTCATCAGGTACTATCTTCCTTCACATTCTTACGATTGTATCATGTTGTGCATTCATTCATACATTGAGGACAATGCATAAGAAAAGTGTGGAAGAGGGTCTAACATATGTTTTCTTGTACATAAAAAAAACTTTTTGAAAAGAAAATTAATACTTTGACTTATTTTTATAAGAAATTAAGTTAATTTTAAAGAATAGGAGAATCGATTTCTTATACTTGGTTGAAATAAGAATATTTCTTTGATTTCTAGGTTTAGAAAGAAAAATTGACAAAGTAATTTAGTCTTGATTTTTATCTTGTTGAAAAATGCATATTTTATATACTTACACACTTAGGGTTCATAAACGAAGATTCTTATGCCTTACATCAAACAAAAACTTTGATTAAGATGAGTATTTGTGCCTCATAAAGCATAAATATTCACGCCTAAAAGAGGCCTATAAATAAAAAGCCTTAAGTTTTGTGGCCTTGTCCTAAGTCCTTGGGGTGTTTTCTCACCTGGTATCCTAAAACCGCCTGGTTTGGGAGTCGCCGACTAAGGCTCGTTAGATGGGCAAATTAAAAAGCCTAAGAGAGCTAAGGAATATTACCACCAATATATACATAAATAAGGCATAAGAGTTAGAGTTAGAGAACATTTAGTCAAAATATTCACGGTTACAAGATTCATATGACTTAAGGTAAAGTAATAGACTAAATGAGAATACAATTTTATATCTAATCTTGATTGATAATAAATTTTTGAATAGAGACTAAGTCTAGAAATGAATAGTTCGGTGCTCCTATAACTTTTAAATTGCTTAATTCTTGTAAAAACATTTCAAATATTTTCTCTTCTTTTAAAAATGCATTTTCAAAAATACTAATAATTTGTTTCTTTTTATTATAGATTTTGTGGGTGTAATCTACTAAAAACCCTCACGAGACAAAACTCGTCCTCTAGGAGTAACCAAGAGGTTTAATGGCTTGTTGCACGTGCTAAGTGCAACCATGATTCCTAAAAAAGTGAGTTAGGTTAGTTTAGTTTTTCTTTTCTCTTTGTTTTGTGATTGGGAGTGAAAAGTGCATTTTTATCATGACATTTACCATCACATTTTCATATTTATTCATATAATTCTTCACATTTACTAATATTTTATGATTTATTGTGTGCAGGCCTTGAGTATTGAATTAAATAAATAATTAAAGCTTAATGAAGCCCAAAAGCCCATATCCAAGCCCAAGTCCAAGCCCAGGTGCAAAAGTGCAATTACAAGAAGTCAAAAGTGCAAATACAAATTGTAAAAATTGCAAATACTAAAAAGAGGGAAAGGATAGAATTTTATTCAACCCTAAATGCTTGGTGGATGAGGATAAATAAGAGTGCAAGGATGAGATTCGTTTTTTAAGGGATTTGAATTTAGGGTAATTTGATTTCTAAGTTATCTCGAAAATCCAAAATGAAGAGTCAAGATGCAGCTTCCAGAAGGAAACGCCCAGATGGACAGACCAGAGGAGGCCACGCGCGAAAGCGCGTGGCCAACCGCCACTACTTTGCCGCGGAAACGCGGCCCAAGCCACGTTTCCGCGGCAGTCCTGCCTTATCCCGTTACCAGCTTTCGTGGAGGAGTCGTTCTGGGACTCTACTTCCTTCTGCACCTATAAATACCCCTTCAGTGCAACCGAGAACGTGGTTCAGTGAAATACAGAGCCAAAATTAGGGTTTTTAGGCTTTTTTCTAGTTTAGGTTTTCTTTTCTCGTTTGTAATTTTTATTTTTCCTTTTTGTAAATGAGAGGAGAGGATGTTTTCATGGAGGAAGGAGATCTACTTGTACTGAGGGTGACAATCGGTGTAAGTTTTGCTCTTCTTCTATTGTTAAATAAATCAACTCGAGGTTCGTTTTTTTATGTTCTTTTATTCTTATTTAATCTTGTGTTTCTTTTGTTCTTGTTTTCTTCTATTTTCTCTCTAATGTCTTGTGAACCATGAGACCCAATTGCGTTGAGACTGCCTAGCCGAAGAAGAGCTCTTGATGGCCTATGGAGATGAACAAACCTTCGTTAGTTTGTCTTTTATTTTCGTAGTATAGATTAAGAAGGTGGACGATCCTATACGTCATACTTGTACGCCTTCCAAGACAAGGTAAGTCATCGCACGGATCAAAGGTAAGCAAGGTAGAAGAGGTATGTATGTATAGTTTTCTTTCTTTCTAATTCTAGTTTAGATCTCCATCTCTCTCAAATTTACTTTTCACCTTCTCATTGTAAATATCATAAACCATTGTAAATAATAAAAGAAAATAATTTTTAGAGAATCTTACTTAATCGCTTCCATCGCTAGTCCCTCCCTGAGGATCACGACCCGCATAGCCATTGCTACCGCGGATTAGAATTGAGAACCTTGCACATCTTGTTTTAAATTCTGATATTCTTTATTTTGTGTGCAGGAAAAACTCAATCAAAACATTTAAAACAAGAATATCAGAATTTAAAACAAGATGTGCAAGGTTCTCAATTCTAATCCGCGGTAGCAATGGCTATGCGGGTCGTGATCCTCAGGGAGGGACTAGCGATGGAAGCGTTTAAGTAAGATTCTCTAAAAATTATTTTCTTTTATTATTTACAATGGTATATGATATTTACAATGAGAAGGTGAAAAGTAAATTTGAGAGAGATGGAGATCTAAACTAGAATTAGAAAGAAAGAAAACTATACATACATACCTCTTCTACCTTGCTTACCTTTGATCCGTGCGATGACTTACCTTGTCTTGGAAGGCGTACAAGTATGGCGTATAGGATCGTCCACCTTCTTAATCTACACTACGAAAATAAAAGACAAACTAACGAAGATTTGTTCATCTCCATAGGCCATCAAGGGCTCTTCTTCGGCTAGGCAGTCTCAACTCAATTGGGTCTCATGGTTCACAAGACATTAGAGAGAAAATAGAAGAAAACAAGAACAAAAGAAACACAAGATTAAACAAGAATAAAAGAACATAAAAAAATGAACCTCGAGTTAATTTATTTAACAATAGAAGAAGAGCAAAACTTACACCGATTGTCACCCTCAGTACAAGTAGATCTCCTTCCTCCATGAAAATATTCTCTCCTCTCAGTTACAAAAAGGAAAAATAAAAATTACAAAAGAGAAAAGAAAACCTAAACTAGAAGAAAGCCTAAAACCCTAATTTTTGGCTCTGTATTTCGCTGGACCACGTTCTCGGTTGCACTGAAGGGGTATTTATAGGTGCAGAAGGAAGTAGAGTCCCAGAACGACTCCTCCACGAAAGCTGGTAACGGGATAAGGCAGGACTGCCGCGGAAACGCGGCTTGGGCCGCGTTTCCGCGGCAAAGTAGTGGCGGTTGGCCACGCGCTTTCGCGCGTGGCCTCCTCTGGTCCGTCCATCTAGGTGTTTCCTTCTGAAAGCTGCATCTTGACTCTTCATTTTGGATTTTTGAGATAACTTAGAAATCAAATTACCCTAAATCCAAATCCCTTCAAAAACGAATCTCATCCTTGCACTCTTATTTATCCTCATCCACCAAGCATTTAGGGTTGAATAGAATTCTATCCTTTCCCTCTTTGTAGTATTTGCAATTTTTACAATTTGTATTTGCACTTTTGACTTCTTGTAATTGCACTTTTGCACCTGGGCTTGGACTTGGGCTTGGATATGAGCTTTTGGGCTTCATTAAGCTTTAATTCTTTATTTAATTCAATACTCAAGGCCTGCACACAATAAATCATAAAATATTAGTAAATGTGCAGAATTATATGAATAAATATGAAAATGTGATGGTAAATGTCATGATAAAAATGCACTTTTCACTCCCAATCACACCCCCACACTTATCTTTTTGCTCATCCTCCAGTAAAAATCAAAAAGAAAAAGAAAAAGAAAAAAAAATTAATCTAACTAACTCACTTTCGTAGGAATCACGATTGCACTTAGCACGTGCAACAAGCCGTTAAACCCCTAGGTTACCCTAGAGGACGAGTGTTGTCTCGTGAGGGTTTTCAGCGGATTACACCCACAAAATCCATAAAAAGGAAAATATTTGAAATACGTTTGAAGAGACTAAGTAGTCTATAAGTTTTAGGATTATCATTTTTATTCATTCTTAGACTTAGTCTTTATAAAGTAAATTGTTATTCATTTTAAGTAAGGATCAAAATTGAATTTTTGTGTAGTCTTTTTCGTTACCAAAAATCATATGCATCCTTATGAATTTTTACTAGGAATTCCTTAACTTGGACTCTCATGCCTCTTTATTTATTATATATATATATATATATATATATATATATATTATATATATATATATATATATATATATATATATATATATATTATATATATTTTAATAATATGTATAACTCATCTAATTTTCTTTCGTATAAGTATCAAGGTTTCTTGAGGCCCCCATACCTAACTAATTGACTATTAGATGTGTTAATACATATATGAGTAATTTTTCTTAGTTTCCTTAGGCTTTCTAATCCACCCATGTAGCGAACTTAAAGTCGGTGGCTCCCAAACCGGTTGGCTTTAGGGCACCAGGTGAGAAACACCCCGCGGACTCAAATTCGAGTGAACTAGGCCCCAAAACTAAGGACTTTATTTTATTTACTCACCTTTAGGCATGAATACTTATGCTTCTTGAGGCACATGTATCCAGCTTAATTAGTTATTTTCTTTTTTTTTTTTATATATGAGGCATAAAGGTCTTCGTCTTAGAATCCTAGATATGCATTAGGTATGCAAATTTCATTAAGGTAAAAATCAAGACTAATTAATTATTCAATTTCTCCTCCTATACCTAAAATTTAAACAATTTATTTATTTTGACTAAGTTTTTAGAAATCCTAATCATGATTTTCCTAATCCTTAAGACTAACTTAGATTTCTTTCAAAAGATAAGTCAAAATATTGTCCTTTTTTTAAAATTTTTTTTATTAGCAAATTTTTGTTAGTTTCTAACTATGTTAGTATGTTAGTAAAGCCTACCCCCACACTTATCTCATGCATTGTCCTCAATGTATGAATGAATGCATATATGCATGAAAAAGAACAAGGGAAGGCAGAAGTTACCTCAAGGTGGTGGTTCCAGTGGTGATCTAATTGGTCCACGAAATGCGGCCCAATCTACTTTTTGTGGATTCGGAGGAACCCACCAGAAATCTTTTTTGTATAACCCACTAAAATGATGTCGGTATTAACATTTTTTAAAAATTCCACCCCATCAAATTTTCAAATTCCATAATTAATTTCAGAGTCAATTGTGTCAACCGCCTCGTCCCAGAATGGAGTGTGAAAAGATGGAATGATTGACTTGGACGTCATAGGTACAGAAACGAATACCGACTCAGGAAAGAAACTTAAATCAAGTAAGGGTTCAGGAGTCGGGCTAGGTTCAGGAAGTGGGTCCAAATCAATAAGTTGAAGCTCAAGTCAATAATATTCTTCCCATAATGGAATGTGACTCAATATTGGTGATTCAAGTTCAGGAATGATAGGTGTGGGAACCAAAACTGACTCTAAAATATTACCTAAGTCGGGTAACAAAACAGGAGTCAACAATGATTCGGGAATTTGAACTTAATCACAGATTTGAGAATCTAGGTCACATATCTCATTGGGTTCAATTTCATAAAAGTGAGAACTTGCCAATTTATCCATGAGACATTCAAAATTGTAAAATTGGTCAAGTTCAATATGATCATCAAAAATGGGTGATTCAATTTCATGATGAATTGGCACAGGATCCAATGTTGACTCGGGAAAAGTGAAATCAGGTGAAGACACCGGAGTCATTATTGAATCAGGAATTAGAATTGAATTACCAAGTGGAAGATCATGATCATATTCATGCTCAAGTTCTATTTCAGGAAAGGAAGAACTTGCCAAACTATCAAAAATTGGAGTTTCGGCAAGTTCAAATGATGGCACTGAAGTAGAATCTTGTTGTCCAAAACAACTTGGTTCGTCGGCTCTAAGAGAGTGGTCAGCGATATCAGAATTGGCCGGACGGTGAGAACGCAAAGATTGAACCATCATATCTATATCATGATCACGGGCTAATCTAGCCTGAGTCATTGCTGCAAGCATCCTTTCATAGTTGATAGGTGCACATGTTGTGATTGGACTTGAAAGGATGAAGTGTAATCGTGATGAAGTTGTGAGTCGGTGGACTCACGCATAATCATGTCTGCGATTGATGGTAATTGTTGCTTGGACTCATGCATACTCATCATTTCCTGGATAGATGGTAGTCTATTCTGACTGGGTGGATCTGAGTATGAATCTTGGGAATATTGTGGACAAGGTGGAGACGGAGGACAAGTCGGTTGAAAATTGGACTCGGGGGAATCGAAACCCCATGAACTCTGTGAAGAATTGAAAGTATGAAAATTATGGTCATAAGATGGGGGTATGGGTTATATTCATTCGGATAAGACCATTCCGGCACACTAGGTTGATCAAAGTTGTGATATGCCGGGTTGGTAATATCTGAAAAATAGTTAGGTGTGTAATATGGATTAAAATTGGAAAAATTATTATTATATGCCATATCACACCAACACAAACAAAGAAAAAGAAAACAAACAAATAAACAAATAAAAAAGAAAAAAAATTCTAACCTAAGTTAGGGTAGACCTATGACCTAGACGACTCCTAACTGGTTAGATTGTCCACGGGAGGTAGGGTGCAGACTTTGACCACAAGTTAATCAGCCAGGTCAGGGCAAGAGTGGTGGGAGATTTTCCGTCAAAGACGTTCCTTAATTAAATAACCACCAATCTTCGGGCTTTCGGCCCTCAATCCCCTTCCTAGACACTGATTTGGCAGGAGTCAATTTTCAACACCGTTCCCCCTTAGGATAATCTCCTAATTGAGTCTGAGATGTCCTTAGGGCCAACGTCTACTAATTTTAAGTTAGGCTTGGGTTAGTGAGTGCTTGGAATATGATTTTTGGGCTAAGGAAGGGTGATGAAATCCCCACCTTATCTTGTTAATGGGTTATGCCCTTAAAATAAATTTGTGCAAGTGTACAAAATATGTAAATAAGATTCACTCAAAGTATCAACCAAGAGATGAGTCATATTCTACATGCAATGCGAACGTACCTTGCTCCAGCACTCTTCAATAGTAAAAATAAAGGAATTGAAAAGACACGTGCCTAATATGCAAACGTCTAATCAATTTTTATCTTTAACAACAAGTATTTTACTGTTGATTAATTAGCAGTAAGCAGGGTTATCACAGAATAAAGTTTAACAGAGCAGTAGACAGATATTGCAATTTGCAGCAACCTGCAAAAAGATGGATCAGTAGGGAACTACTCAGGCCGCGGTTTCGCGGCAATTGCCGCGTTTCCGCGGCTCTGAAGTAGGCTCTTGTGCTCCGCCTTCGAGGGCAGAGGCACAGAGTTGCTATATGTCCACTTCTGCTGTCAGTTTCCCTGTTCTCCAAACCTACAAACAGAAAGAATAAAAGAATTAGTTAAAAAAAAATTTATTATTAGAGAATAACTTACCGTCCCTCCCCGGCAACGGCGCCAATGTTTTGATTGAGTTTTTCCTGCACACAAAATAAAGAATATCAGAATTTAAAACAAGATGTGCAAGGTTCTCAATTCTAATCCGCGGTAGCAATGGCTATGCGGGTCGTGATCCTCAGGGAAGGACTAGCGATGGAAGCGTTTAAGTAAGATTCTCTAAAAATTATTTTCTTTTATTATTTACAATGGTATATGATATTTACAATGAGAAGGTGAAAAGTAAATTTGAGAGAGATGGAGATCTAAACTAGAATTAGAAAGAAAGAAAACTATACATACATACCTCTTCTACCTTGCTTACCTTTGATCCGTGCGATGACTTACCTTGTCTTGGAAGGCGTACAAGTATGGCGTATAGGATCGTCCACCTTCTTAATCTACACTACGAAAATAAAAGACAAACTAACGAAGGTTTGTTCATCTCCATAGGCCATCAAGGGCTCTTCTTCGGCTAGGCAGTCTCAGCGCAATTGGGTCTCATGGTTCACAAGACATTAGAGAGAAAATAGAAGAAAACAAGAACAAAAGAAACACAAGATTAAACAAGAATAAAAGAACATAAAAAATAAACCTCGAGTTGATTTATTTAATAATAGAAGAAGAGCAAAACTTACACCGATTGTCACCCTCAGTACAAGTAGATCTCCTTCCTCCATGAAAACATCCTCTCCTCTCAGTTACAAAATGGAAAAATAAAAATTACAAAAGAGAAAAGAAAACCTAAACTAGAAGAAAGCCTAAAAACCCTAATTTTTGGCTCTGTATTTCGCTGGACCACGTTCTCGGTTGCACTGAAGGGGTATTTATAGGTGCAGAAGGAAGTAGAGTCCCAGAACGACTCCTCCATGAAAGCTGGTAACGGGATAAGGCAGGACTGCCGCGGAAACGCGGCTTGGGCCGCGTTTTCGCGGCAAAGTAGTAGCGGTTGGCCACGCGCTTTCGCGCGTGGCCTCCTCTGGTCCGTCCATCTAGGTGTTTCCTTCTGGAAGCTGCATCTTGACTCTTCATTTTGGATTTTCGAGATAACTTAGAAATCAAATTACCCTAAATCCAAATCCCTTCAAAAACGAATCTCATCCTTGCACTCTTATTTATCCTCATCCACCAAGCATTTAGGGTTGAATAGAATTCTATCCTTTCCCTCTTTGTAGTATTTGCAATTTTTACAATTTGTATTTGCACTTTTGACTTCTTGTAATTGCACTTTTGCACCTGGGCTTGGACTTGGGCTTGGATATGGGCTTTTGGGCTTCATTAAGCTTTAATTCTTTATTTAATTCAATACTCAAGGCCTGCACACAATAAATCATAAAATATTAGTAAATGTGCAGAATTATATGAATAAATATGAAAATGTGATGGTAAATGTCATGATAAAAATGCATTTTTCACTCCCAATCAGTGTTTTGCTCGAGGACGTGCAAAAAATAGGTATGGGGGTGTGTTAGGACACATATATTGCATAATTGTTACTGCATTCCTACATTTATTCATTAATAATTCCTACAACTCACTTATTTTAATGTCTAAATTCATGCAGTATATGGTAGAAAGAAGATAAATACAAATCCTAACCAATTAAATCAGATCCTGAGAGGATTTAAATCATCAACTGAAGATAAAGCAAATTAACAAGCATCAATTCAAATTCAAAAGTTCTAGAAGCTATCTTATCTGAAAATTGGATATATACGATAAGATAATACCATCAAAATTCAAAGGAAAAATGAATTTTTTAAGACCCAATCGGTTTCGTTGAGGATAAAGAGATATATCGTCATATTCAGAGAAGAAACAAAAATTTCGAGAGGATAAAAGGATAAAGGAAGAACCAACGGACGTGATCCTCCATCCTCTGGCTGTATAGCCAGAGTAAGGCCGCGGAAAAGCGACCCAAGCAGCGTTTTCGTAGAAATTCGTTTGAATTAGGGGAGCGTTTGCTCCCGCTCTCTCCTTACGCTATCCTTTATCCCCATTTTCCTATTAATACCTGTATCTGAGGTAAAAATTGTAGACGGAAAGGCTGAAAAGACTGGAAAAAGAGAGTTTTTATGTATTGCAATGCGAGATTAGAGAAGATCAAGAGTTTTATAACGATGATTTATGATTGAAATTCAGAGTTTTTTTATAAGATCATGCACCGTTTTCAGTCTAAGATTCCTTCACTCTTCTCTTTATTTTTGAGATGCGATTCTCTTCTTTTAATTGCATGTTTTATTTTGTGAATTCATCAATAATCTCATACATATTCTTGTTTCTTTTCTTTTGTTAATTCTTTGTGTCTTCAACATCGTTCAAAGGAGGAACACGTTAAGGCGACAACAAGAAACCAAGACTTACATCGATCTGGGTTTCATCTGTTTCTTTTCCTCATCTTGTTTTCCTTCTTCAATCACCTTAATTATTTAGTCTTCGTACAAGGTTAGTATTTCTTTTATTTTTGTTTTCATCATATTTTTAATGCATCTAAGACTTCAGTTCTCAAAACAATTATTACACCTTTCTTTAAAGGACTTCTCAACTAGATTAAGGATTAAATTCAGATTTTTAAACCAAGATTGGATAAGTATTTGTGGATTCGACCCTTAACTTGTCAGTACACAATTTTTCTAAAAACTTTCTAGCAAGTTTAGATTTTCTATAATTTGTATGTGGTTCAAACAACGATGGAGTTTTTCATGACTTTTGCAAACAATTTTTGGCGCCATTGCCAGGGACTTGTGAAATTTTTTGTTTTTGAAAATCAACATTTAATCTTTTTCTAATTTTATAAAAAATATATAATAAAAGAATTAAAAATAAAAAATAATTGAAAATTCAGAAATTTAAATCTTTAAACATTTTAAAATAAAAAAATAATTATTTTCTTTTCCAACCATAAGATTTAATTTCAAAATTGCCTTTTGCAGGGATATTTCATGAACAAAGGAAGACTTGCACAATAGGAAGCAGTTGACTTGCTAAAATTGTATTGCTAAACTAAATAAGAACAATACAAAAACAATTGCTTGCTCCAGAGTTTCCAGAAAGGTTAGTATTTTCTAACTCTACCCACAAATCTCCTGTCAGTGGAGTTTTAGAGGTGGTTATTGATTGAACTTGTGCTGCATTAGTGCATATTGCATAAAAAGATCTTAAGAGTTGCTCCCCTCACATAAGGTCGGGAGTGATTACCCGTTTCTTGGCTCAAAAATCACAACCGCATATAAGTTTTTTCTCAAGCTTGAACTAAATTAAAATCAATTAGAATTTGGCCACTAGGATTTCGAGCTCATTAAGTGGATAAATGTGAGATGACTCCGGTGAACACTTTCAAGCTTTCGAAGAGGAACTTCATTGTCTTAGAAAGGGTGACTTAGCTATTGAGGCAGTGTCTGGCCTGGAGGAAAGACTGAATCGCTTGTTTGACGAGTTTGACCGGTAAACTCACAATCCGTCCAACCCAGTTAGGAGCTGTCTAATTAGGGAGAATTTTGTTCTCTTAAGACTAGTGGTTGAAAATTGATTACCTTCAAATTAAATTCAAGATAAAAAAAATACTTGATTGGCATTGATTGGTTGAGTCATCTTGTGTGCAATCTTGTCTAGGGTTTAGAAAATCCTTCTTCAGGGCAGTACCCTGGTTCATGCGAAAGTGTGTTCGTGTTAAGTGTCGATTAGAATCCATTATTATATCTGACCCTACTATAACAATGGGTGATGCAAATGAAACCCGTCAAATGACTTTAAAGGATTACATGTATCCTACAAGGTCTATCCAACCTTCCTGATCACTTTGCTAGCCTTTACGATAAATTTCAAATTAAATCTGCTATGATACAGATGCTTTTAGTCTTTCAGGGATTGGCAAATAAGAACCCATACCAACATGTTAGGAAATTTGAACATATTTGCGGGACCATGAAATACAATCAGATGATGAAGGAATCCCTAAAAATTAGGTTATTCCCCTTTTTCTTAAAAGGAAAAGCCAAAGTTTGGCTTCTTTCTCTCTAGCATTGCTCTATTTCCACTTGGGTAGAGTTAGCTGAAGCCTTCTATAAAAAGTTCAACTCCAAACAGAAGACCGCTTCTGTACGTCAAGCCCTTAACACTTTTCATCAACAAAAAAGGGAGACATTTTTTACATGCATTGAAAAATTCAAGGATCTTTTGCTTGAATGTCCTTACCACATATTTGAAAAAATCTGTTTGATCCAAATTCTGTACGAAAGCCTAGACTATCAAAATAAGACCATGATTGAGTCCCTTTGCAATGGAACATTCACTAGTAAAACGGTCAAAGATGCATAAGAATTTTTGGAAGAGGTAGCAGAAAATACTCTAGAATGTGAGCCTGTTAGTGTTGATGATAAGCAACCCACCACCACAACTGCCATCAACAGGGGGGTTTGCATAGAGTCAACCCCAATTTTGAGGGTGATGCCAAATTGACATCAGTAGTACGGAGACTTGAAGCATTAAAATTAAGAAAGGGAGTTCAATCTTCGACTCCCGAACCATCTAAGTCAGTGATGTCTCCCGTTTGTGTCCCTTGTGACATCCAAGACCACTTGGTTGAACAATGCCCCAGGTTGCCAATTATCAAAGCCGAGCAAGCAAATGTACTCAATACATTTTACAAGTCCAATTTCAACAACAACTCATTCAGTGAAACATACAATCTGGGATGGCGGAACCATCCCAACCTTTCCTGGAAATCTTCTCACGGACAAGGATATAGTGGATCTCCATCATTCCAAGTACCATCACCTAATAATCAACTTCATAAGGGAAACCAATTCAATGCAACACCATCGGTCTCTCCCTATGTCCCTCCCAATCAAAGAAAACCTTCTTTAGAGGACATGTTTTCACAGTTCATGCAGAGCCAAGCTCTGACTAACAAGAACCAAGCCCAAATAAACACAATCAGAGTCAGGTGATAGTTAGGATCGAGGTTCAGTTAGATCAGTCAGCTGCATCTGTAGGAAAGAAAGAAAAAGGGCAATTCCCTAGTCAAACTGTGTCTAACCCGAAAGGACAAAATGACCCTCAAAATGTTCCAAAGGGCCAATTCGAAATTGGCTCGAGTTCAAACCGTGAAATCCAAGCCATTCACACTTTATGATCGGGCAAGAGAGTGGACAACTAAGTCCAAGTTTCACCAAACAATCCCAATAATGAAAATAAGGAGAAAAAGAATAAGTCAACAAAGAAAAATGATCTAAGTATTGTTGACAATCAAGCAAAATCTTTTGTGCCGAAAGCCACATTTCCTCAACGTCTTCAAGCCAATAGGAAGAAAAATCATTGTAAAGGAATTTTGAAAGTTTTAAAAAATGTCCAAATCAACATTCTTTTCTTGGATGTAAGCAATGTTGGTGATTGGTCGCTAATGTTGCATATTTAGTGTCACATTTTCATACTTATTATAGAATAAAAGCCTGCATAGTCCTAATTAATTGTTTGATTTATTTGCAGGCCCAATCTTTAAGGAGATGAAGAGAAATGAGCTCAAAGCCCACCAAATTCTGAATTAAATCAGAATTAATTCGCACTCAATAAATCAGGGCAAAATCAAGAGGTTGAAAACCGGTTGAGAAGAATCCTCTCAGAATCGATCGGTTAAAGCCAAGAATCCAGGCCATTTCGTCAAAATCCCAGACTCAAACGAAGAAACCAACTGAAGATAAAAGCAGAAGGGAAACCCGGGGAGACCCACCAACAGGGTGTGGCCACCTGGCCACACCCTGGCCGCGAAAACGCGGCCCAAGTCGCATTTTCGCGGCTTTGTTGGGGAGTTAGGGGGAGCGTTTGCTCCCCCGACCTCCCCGGGATCCTATAGATTGGGTATTTGCCTATAAAAGGCCTGTACTTGCGCTGAAAATGGGACGACCAGGCAGATTAGGATTTAGCCTAGTTTTCATTCTTTGTAGTTTAGGTTTTTCTTTTCTTTTTTATGTAATTTGTATATAACTTAGGTTAGATGAAGATTCATGTAAGTAAGAGAGAGAGGCTGATGTTGAGAGTGACATCGATGTACCCTCCTCCTTTCTTCCATTGTCTCTGCAAGTAATAAAGGTAAAAGCTTCTTTTTATGTTCGTATTTTATTTTGCTTTCCTCTTCCTCTTTCTACTTTACCTTGGTTGCATTTGTTGAGTTTACAAGTGAATTCTAAAGCGAGTATAACTAAGCTACGTGAGAGCCAGTGATACTTCATGAAGACGTTCTCCTCTTCCAAGCTCCGCATCACATCGTTCTTGGTATGCTTGACGATATAATGTGCACGGGGACTGAGCTCGAGTTTATGATCTATGCGTTGAACACCTCCGAAGCAAAAAGGTAGAACTTGCAAAAGGTTTCCAGGTAAGTCATCAATTAAACTAAGTAAGTATTCCTTCCTTTTCTTTCTTTTCTTTTATTTCTTTAATGTAGATCACCACCTCTTCAAAATCGTTTTCACTCTTCTTTCCCAAACTTATTTGTACATAGTCGCTTCTTTCATTTTCTGATTTTTCTTCACCTTCTTCATGTTTCACTTTCTTCTTAACTTTAACTATAACTTTCTTTTTCTTTTTCATAACTTTAAAAACAGAGAAGAACTATCGTTTTGTTTTCTTAAAGATTTCAATATAAGAACGTAAACGCTTCTATCGCAAAACCCTCCTTGTGGATCACGACCCGCATAGCCACTTGCTATAGCGGAAGAATTAAGCACTTGCACATTTTTATTATAAGTTCTGAAATTTCGTATTTTTTGTGCAGGTTTTGCCTCAATCAAATTTTGGCGCCGTTGCCGGGGAGGGTAACGTTTTTATTGAAATCTGAATTTTTATTGAAATTTTTTTAGAACTAAAACGAATTTTCTTCTCTGTTGCAGGTTACAGGGCAAGCAAAGCAGGAAAAGAAGATTGCAATAATACATAAGTGGTCTTGGGCCTCTGCTGTAGAAAGCAGAGACCAAGGGCCCTCTGATTTGCCGCGTTTGCGCGGCAAAAGCCGCGGATCCGCGGCAAAAAAGAGTTGACTACTAACAGGTTTTGTGCAGAGTTGCTTGCTTTACAAAAACATTGCTTCTTGCAACTTTATTTCCTATATGCCATCACCATAACCTGCTAATAAACCAACAGTAAAAAGTTTGTTGAAAAAGTTAAAAAATTGATTAGACGTTTGCATCTTAGGCACGTGTCTTTTCAATTCCTTTACTTTACTGTTGAAGAGTGCTGGAGCAAGGTATGTACGCATTGCATCTAGAATAGGACTATCTCTTGGTTGATTTATATCGCTTTGAGTGCATCTTATTTACACTTGCACAAAAACTGATTTTAAGGGCACCACCCATTAACAAGATAAGGTGGGGATTTAATCACCCTTCCTTAGCCCAAAAATCAGAATCCAAGCACTCACTAACCCAAGCCTAACTTAAAATGAGTAGACGTTGGCCCTAGGGACATCTCGGACTCAATTAGGAGATTATCCTAAGGGGGAAAGGTGTTGGAACTTGACTCTTGCCAAATCAGTGTCTAGGAAAGGGATTCAGGGCCGAAAGCCCGAAGATTGGTGGTTATTTAATTAAGGAACGTCTTTGACGGAAAACCTCCCACCAATCTTGCCCTGACCTGGCTGATTAGCTTGTGGTCAAAGTCTACATTAAACCTCCCATGGACAGTCTAACCAGTTAGGAGTCGTCTAGGTCTAGGTCTACCCTAACTTAGGTTAGAATTTTTTTTCTTTCTTGTTTGTTTATTTGTTTGCTTTTCTTTCCTTTTTGTGTGTATTCTATTGTGTGATATGGCTTATAATAATAATTTTTTCAACTTTAATAATAATCCATATTACACACCGAGTTCATTTTGGGATATTACCAACCCGGCATATCATGACTTTAACCAACCTAGTGTGCCGGATTGGTCTTGTCTGAATCAATATAACCCATGTCCCCCATCTAATAACTATAATGTCCATAATAATTTTAACTCTTCACCGAGTCAGTGGGGATTCACCTCCCCCGAGCATAATTTTCAACCAACTTGTCCTCCTTCTCCACCTAGTCCACAATATCCCCAAGAGTCATACTCAGTTCCACCAGTCCAAATAGGAAACTATCAATTTTGGAAAGGAGTATGCGTGAGTCCAAACAACAATCACAAAATCTGATGGACTCATAATTTCACTACCACTTCCAAGACAATTCTTCATCTTTTCATCACAACAATGAACCTATCAACTATGAAAAGATGCTTGAAGCCATGACTCATGCTCAAAATGTTCGAAATCGTGACATAGATATGATGGTCGAATCTTTACGTTCTCACCGTTGTTCTGATGTCACGAACCATTCTGTTAGAGCCGAAGAGTCATGTAGTTTGGAAATCAAGATTCCATTTCAGAACAACCATTTGAACTTGCCCAAACTCCAAATGAAATTGATAGTTTGGCAAGTTATCCCTTGCCTGAAATAGAACTTAAAAATGAATATGATCATGAACTAGAACTTAGTGATTCAATTTTACTTCCTGATTCAATAATGACTCCGGTATCTACACCTGATTTCAATCTTTTTCCCGAGTCAACATTGGATCCTGTGCCAATTCATCATGAAATTGAATCACCCATCTTTAATGATCATATTGAACTTGACCAATTTTATAATCTTGAAAATCCCATTGATAAATTGGCAAGTTCTCATTTTTTTGATATTGAACTCAATGAGATATGTGACCTAGATTCCCAAATCTGTGATCCAGTTCAACTTTCTGAATCAATATTGACTCCTGTTTTATTACCAAACTTAAGTAATATTTTTGAGTCAGTTTTGATTCCCCCACCTATCATTCATGAACTTGAATCACCAACATTAAGTCACATTCCATTGTTGGAAAATAATTGTGGACTTGAGTTTCAATTTCTTGACTTGGACCCAATTCCTGAACTTATTTCGACTCCTGAACCTTTACTTGACTTAAGTCACCTTCCTGAGTCGGTATTAGTTCCTGTCCTTCCTGAGTCCAAGTCAATCATTCTATCTTTTCACACTCCATTCTGGGACAAGGTGGTTGACAAATTTGACTCTGAAATCAGTTATGGAATTTGAAAATTAGATGGGGTCAAATACTTAATAAAAATTCTTTATGGATTCATCTTTTTAGTGGGTTATATTAGAGTAATTGCTGGTGGGTTCCTCCGAGACCCAAGAAAAGTTGATTGGGCCGCGTTTCGTGGACCAATCAGACCACCACCGGAACCACCACCTTAAGGTAACCATTTTCCTTCCCTTTCTTCTTTTTCATGCATCTATGCATTAATTCATACATTGAGGACAATGCATGAGATAGGTGTGGGGGAGGGTCTAACATAACTTTTCTTTTTCTTTAAAAAAAAATGTTTAACATTTTTCTTTACTTTTAAAAACTTTTTGAAAAATAGAAACAATATTTTGACTTATTTTTGTAATAAATTAAGTTAATTTTAAGGAATAGGAAAATCCAAATTAGGATTTCTTATACTTGGTCAAAATAAGATTATTTGTTTGATTTTTAGAGTTAGGAAGATAATTTGTCAAAGTAATTTGGTCTTCATCTTTACCTTGATGAAATATGCACACTTCATACACTTACACACTTAGGGTTCAAAACAAAGATTCTTATGCCTTATAAAAAATATATATATAAACAAATCTAATTATTGATTAGCTAGGTGCTTTGGCCTAAGAAAGCCTTAGTATTTATGCAAAAGATAATTAGATGAGTTTGGAAAAAAAAAGAAAAAAAATAACAAGTCTAATTATTGATTAGCTAGGTGCTTTGGCCTAAGCAAGCCTTAGTATTTATGCAAAAGATAATTAGATGAGTTTAAAAAAAAATTGTGTATCCTCTGATTAAGCTGGGTATTTATGCCTCATGAAGCATAAGTATTCACACCTAAAAGGGGTACATCGTATAAATAAAAATCTTGGTTTCGTGGCCTTATCTGCTCGAGTATTTAAGTCCTTAGGGGTGTTTTCTCACCTGGTGCCCTAAAACTGTCCGGTTTGGGTGTCACCGACTGAATGCTTATTACATGGGCAGATTAGAAAGCCTAATGAAATTGAGGAATAAAACAAAAAAAAAGTATATATAAATAAAAAAGGCATAAGAGTTAGAGTAAATGAACCCTTAGTCAAAATTTTCACAGTCACAAGGTGCATATGACTTAGGGTAAAGTAATAGACTAGATGAGAAGTACAATTTGACTCCTTACTTTGATTGATAACAAATTTTTGAATAGAGACTAAGTTTAGGAATGAAAAATTCAGTTTTCCTATAACTTATAGATTACTTAGATCTTACAATCATATTTCAAATATTTTTCTCTTTCAAAATGCTTTTCGAAAATACTAACTCTTTATTTCCGTTTCTTTATGGATTTTTTGGGTGCAATCCGCTGAAAACCCTCACGAGACAAAACTCGTCCTCTAGGGGAAACCTAGAGGTTTAACGGCTTGTTGCACATGCTCAGTGCAATCGCGCGACCTGCGAAAGTGGTCTAATAATCTCTAGTATAGTTTAGTTGTTTTGCTCGACGACGAGCAAAAGATAGGTATGGGGTGTGATTGATCGCTAATGTTACATATTTAGTGTCACATTTTCATACTTATTATAGAATAAAAGCATGCATAGTTCTAATTAATTGTTTGATTTATTTGCAGGCCCAATCTTTAAGGAGATGAAGAGAAATGAGCCCAAAGCCCACCAAAATTCTGAATTAAATCAGAATTAATTCGCACTCAATAAATCAGGGCAAAATCAAGAGGTTGAAAACCGGTTGAGAAGAATCCTCTCAGAATCGATCGGTTAAAGCCAAGAATCCAAGGCCATTTCGTCAAAATCCCAGACTCAAACGAAGAAACCAACTGAAGATAAAAGCAGAAGGGAAACCCGGGGAGACCCACCAACAGGGTGTGGCCACCTGGCCATACCCTGGCCGCGGAAACGCGGCCAAGCCGCATTTTCGCGGCTTTGTTGGGGAGTTAGGGGGAGCGTTTGCTCCCCCGACCTCCCCGGGATCCTATAGATTGGGTATTTGCCTATAAAAGGCCTATACTTGCGCTGAAAATGGGACGACCAGGCAGATTAGGATTTAGCCTAGTTTTCATTCTTTGTAGTTTAGGTTTTTCTTTTCTTTTTTATGTAATTTGTATATAGCTTAGGTTAGATGAAGATTCATGTAAGTAAGAGAGAGAGGCTGATGTTGAGAGTGACACCGATGTACCCTCCTCCTTTCTTCCATTGTCTCTGCAAGTAATAAAGGTAAAAGCTTCTTTTTATGTTCGTATTTTGTTTTGCTTTCCTCTTCCTCTTTCTACTTTACCTTGGTTGTATTTGTTGAGTTTACAAGTGAATTCTAAAGCGAGTATAACTAAGCTACGTGAGAGCCAGCGATAGTTCATGAAGACGTTCTCCTCTTCCAAGCTCCGCATCACTTTGTTCTTGGTATGCTTGACGATATAATGTGCACGGGACTAAGCTCGAGTTTATGATCTATGCGTTGAACGCCTCCGAAGCAAAAAGGTAGAACTTACAAAAGGTTTCCAGGTAAGTCATCAATTAAACTAGGTAAGTATTCCTTCCTTTTCTTTCTTTTCTTTTATTTCTTTAATGTAGATCACCACCTCTTCAAAATCGTTTTCACTCTTCTTTCCCAAACTCATTTGTACATAGTCGCTTCTTTCATTTTCTTATTTTTCTTCACCTTCTTCATCTTTCACTTTCTTCTTAACTTTAACTATAACTTTCTTTTTCTTTTTCTTAACTTTAAAAACAGAGAAGAACTATCGTTTTGTTTTCTTAAAGATTTCAAAACAAGAACGTAAACGCTTCTATCGCAAAACCCTCCTTGTGGATCACGACCCGCATAGCCACTTGCTATAGCGGAAGAATTGAGCACTTGCACATTTTTATTATAAGTTCTGAAATTTCGTATTTTTTGTGCAGGTTTTGCCTCAATCAGTTAGCCCAGAGGCCTTTCACTCTAGTTTTGATGATGATTAACTCATAATCTTATGATGTTTAGTTTCAGATCTCTAACCAAGATATTAGTAGGTGATTAGCTTCAACAAAAGAGTTTTGAAGCTTTCATATGGTGATTCAAGAGCCCGAGCGTCAAAGTTTATACCTAGCACTCGTTTAGAGTCAAGAGTCGACTTGGAGACGGCGCTCTACAAGAAGACCTCGGTACATAGTTTAGTTTATTGTTTAGATCCATTTGTTAAAGATTAGATAGTGTGATGCTCAAGTTCACAACACACACACGTTTCATGATTTGGTTTTTGGTTTTTGATTTAACCGATCTTGGTTTTCATGAATAGATAGAATTAATAAGTTTACATGGTTTAATGTAATTAGATTTGTTCTATATACATATATGCTTCAACTATTTAAACAAACTTAGTTTGATAGTCTATTTCATGAGTTTGGTGTTTTGGTATTTTAACAAAACGTATTTTTGGATTTTAAGTCAAAAACATTGATATATATCTATTTCATGTATATTGAATTTATCCATATACTACGTGCCTAAATGTTGTTTCATATCATATTTTTGGATTTGGATGAGTTTTGGACAAAACGAATTTTCAATTCAAAAACCCTAGTTTTGAAAAATACGGAATTTGGTTTTCGGCAAAATTTCTAAGTCACAAAAATGGTTCAAATTGTTTGAAATATGTGTTGAATTTTTTCACACATGTTTGTATATCAAAGTATTATACTGAAACTATTTTTGTAGATTTTTAGAGATTTCTGGGATTTAATAGGAAAATAAAAACCTAGTTTTCTAATCCCTTAAACAGCCTGTCAGGCTCTGGCGGTCGACCGACCGGCAACCGGACAAGGAGCCGGTCGACCAGAACGGTCGACCGGATGTGCACAAAATGTGCACATGGCCATATCAGTTGGCTGGTCGACCGAGCGGTCGACCGACTGAAGGCAACCCACTCTCGGGTTGCCACGGTCGACCAGGCGGTCGACCGGCCAGAGAGCTGTTGCTCTCTGGTTCAGGGCCCAGTCGACCGGGCGGTCGACCGGAAGGCTCAATAGTCATTTTTTTTGACCGTTGGCCGGTCGACCGGAAGGCCAATCTGGGCCTAGTCAGCAGCCAACGGGGAAATTTTTATGGGGCCTATTTATACCCCATTTGAGGCCAGTTTTGATTAAGATTTTTAAGGAGAAAAATTTTATACTCTTCAAGTGTTTTCCAGCAAAAAGTTTTGGGCTCAAAATTCTTAATCTCTATTTATTTTTAAAGTGATTTTATTTCAAAGAAAATAGTCTTTTGGGAATTTGTTTTTGGTCTAAAAATTCTATATCTATTTGGAGATTTCCCAAGTGATTTTCTTTGTTCAAAACACTTTATTTTTCTCACACTTGAGCTTATCATTCTATCCTCTCTATAGGATCTTTGTTTTGTGGGAAAAGAATTGGTTTGTGGTCTTTTGATCACTAAGTTGTAAACCCTCATATTTTGTGTTATCCCTCTTGGGTAGAGGTTGATTTTGGAGTGGTGGCTTTGTGCCCTATCCCTCTAGTGAGAGGTTGATTTGTGTTTGGCTTTGTGCCCATCCCTCAAGTGTGAGGTGATTGATTTGTGGTGGCTTTGTGCCTTGCCTCTAAGTGTAGAGGTTGTGTTTGTAATTGAGAGAGGAGTTGTGTACTCCCGGTTGTATTGCCCCAAATTCTCAGTGGAGGTTCCCTGTGTGGGAGTCCTGTGTGGATAAGTTAGTGGATTGGAAATCCTTCTGTGTGAAGGCGGGGACGTAGAGCTGGGTGCTCGAACATCGAAACAAATCTCGGTGTTTGCGTTTGATCCATTGACTCTAAACTCTCTCTCTATTACTTTGTGCCTTGCATCATTTCATATTGATCATTCATATATTATATGCTTGGTTGGTTTGTGTGTGTCTCACTTGTGTTCAACCATGAGAGCTTCATATAACACCTCAACTCTTATTCAGAGGAATCAAGAGGAGTTAGTCCAGAGCCCTTCACCGGGAATTCGGCTACACTTGTTGGTTACATTAAGTGTGTTGCAATTTTAGTTTTTAATTTTCGCATTTTATTCATTAGATTAGCCGTACACCTATTCACCCCCCCTCTAGGTGTTCTTACAATTGGTATCAGAGCCTACGCTCCTGATATTAGGTTTAACCACCTAGGAGTGTGATCTTGGTTTTGCTAATCTATCATTTGCATTTGCATTTGCACACATATAGTTTGCACTCATGGATAGCCCTCCCATGTTTGATATCTCTAGACTTGATGTTTGAAAGGTTATGATGAGTTGTCATTTGAAAGCCCTAGGATATAAAGTTCACCTTGCCATTATCAAGGAATCCTACCTTAGTGATAGCAAGCATATAGAGTCTAATGCACAAGCCCTAAAGGCACTAAGAGCATCACTTGATAAAAAATATTTACATGTGCTTTCTCACTATGATTCCGCTTTTGCAGTGTGAACCATTTTGACTTCTCCCGAGCTACCAACGCTTATCAATAAGAAGAGGAGATCTAGTCGAGACGAGTCCGACGAACGTTGCTTCATGGTCCAAGGAATGGCTACCTTGAGGTACACTCGGACACTCAACCAGATGTTAGTACTAGTTCTCATTGCAATGATTGTATGGATGCACATGCCTTGAATGATGAACTTGCTAAAAATTGTGAAAATTTGATTTCTAAATACAAACTTTTGAAAAAGGATAATCTTGTTTTAAGAGAAGAAAATAAAAATTTATCTTCTAGACTTGAGATTGCTTTACAAGAGAAGGTTGAGTTTTTAAATGAGTGTGACTCCTTGAAAACCCAACTTGAACTTGTTTTAAATGAAAATAAGATTTTGAAAAATAAAAATGATTGCAAAGAAGTTTTGAAGAAAAATGAGTTTTTAACTTCAAAACTTGATTTTGTTGTAAAAGATAATGATTCCTTGAAAATAAAATTGCTTCTATTTCAAAGGAATTGAAAATTGTTTTAAAGAAAAATGTTTCTTTGCTAAATGATATAGATTCACATGTTTGCCATGCTAGTGTAGCTTCACCTAGCTCACCTATTGCATGCACCTCTTCTTCTAGGATTGATAATGATATATGTTTGTTAAAGAAGAGTGTGGACTGTTTGGGCTCCACTTTGAGCCATTGTGCTTTGAACCACTCACGTTTGGAATCTTTGTTTCGAAAGAAACAAGTTCCTTCTATGCATGCACATCATCCACGGCATACACATGCTCCTCACGTTCACTCCCATAACACGATGTATGCTCATGTGTACACATGTACACACTGTGGACGTAAGGGCCACCTTGCTAAATTTTGCTATGATAAGATACATGATGTAAATTTAACAACTAAGTTTGTTTGGGTTAGGAAAGGAACTAACCCCCATGGACCCAAAAGAGTGTGGGTACCAAAGACCACCCCTATTGTATTTGATGTAGGTGTGGGCTCTCGCATGACCTGAGAGCAATGGTGCCTTGAGGTGGATGCGTTCCGAGCCTAAAGATGACAATTTGGATGCATCACTTTCAAGGGGAGTTTGGTGGGAGGACCACCTTGTTTTGGAGACATGGAGAGTTAACCTCATGGTTTTGGTAACGATCTCTTACTCCTCATTTATGTTTGCATGCTTATTAGATCATACATTTGTAGCATTTCTTGTTTTAATGCTCATTATGTCATATGCCATGTTTATTAGTCCTATGACATACATAATTAGTATTTGAGACACCCATGTTTAATATGGACCCATATTTTGTGTTCTCTCTATGTTTTAGCTATCGTGTAAGTCATAGATCTAATGCATATGCATTTGTCATAATGATCATAAGAGTTTTGTTTTGATTTCTATGCTTCATGTTTTGACTACATGTTTAGATGTTAGTTTTCATTAAAACTAGGATATATACCTGTACAACTAGTGAGCTACAAATAGACCATTATATGTTTGTGCTTGAACGCTCATTTGTACCCATTAGATGTACTAGTATAGTCTAGTTTTGATGATTCAAACATTTTGACTTGTATTCCTATTTTATCCATGTTTTTCATGTCTATGTTTAACTTCATGTATATGCCTATTTTGTCAAAACTTAAGATATACATGTATACCCAATGAGTCTTTTTACCTTTCATGCAATTCTTTATTTTGGACTCAATTGTGTTTAGGGATATGTATGTATACTTTAGTTTGTGCAAAACATACATATACCTTGAATCCTATTTGACTTTGATGATTTTCCTGTGTTTCATGTTTTAAGGAACTTCATTTTGAGCTTGATTGCCTATTTTCATGACTATGTCTTTCACACAAAACTTGTACACTCACATTATTTGAGATTTTCTCATGATTTTGTTTTCATGAGTCCTATATGAGCTTTATATCTTTTGAGTGTCAATTGTTGAGTGATTTTCATGTTTTATAAAATATTTTTTTTGCTTAAAAGATTTCGTATTAGTTTTTCAAATTTTTCATATAACTAGTTCGTGTTCTTCATATGGTAGAGTTTTCAAATATGCTAAACCTATTTTCAAATTTATTTTTGAAAACTCCTACCCATCAAGGGCGGTTGGTTGGGCGACCATGCCTTGTATGCTCTTTATTGAAAATTCTTTTAAAACATGTGCATGAAATGGGTGGTAGGTAGTATGAGTGTGTGGTAGGTAGTATGAGTTATACACTTGATTCTAATTATAGTTTCAATTGGTATCATTGGATCTTTTCAATTGGTATCAATATTGACATTCTTTTGTATACTCATATATGTTTTTATATATGTATGCTCAAACTTCAAATAGTATCAATTTCGATTGGTATCTAATTTTCTATACATATACATGTTTTATTTGTGCTTACTATATCTCTATATCATTGAGCACAAATTTTGGTTATGCTAAGCTTGATTTCTTAAATGACTATTATGTTTCAATTGATTATTTTTCAATTGGTATCTTGTACAAGCTTAAGCATCGTTTTATTTGGTATTTCATAAAGGGGGAGAAAATTCGTATTTCATCTTTCAATTGGCTTTATTTACTTTTGGTATTCCACTCCCATACTTTATGATGAAGAATCATTGAAAAATTAATATTGATTTTAATTTGATATCATATGCTCAAAATGAAAAATACTTACAATTGATAAATGAAAAATATATTACAATTGGTTTATGTTTTTCAAATTGATATCAAAAAGTGTATAATATTTTCAATTGGTACTAATTTTTTACAATTGGTATCAAGATTTTTTATTTGTTTACTTACAATTGGTAATCAAGATTATTTATATGTTTACATCTTTCATTTTGGTATCAAACTTTTGATTGGTTTCTTAAGTTTGGTTTTCAATGCCCTATTTACTTTCCAATTGGTATTTCTCAAAATTTTTGTTGGTTTACTTATGTGTTCACTTACAATTGGTATCATGATGCACTACATTGATATATTTTTTAATTGTTATCATGTCGGTTTTGATTTCACCCCTTGAAGTATTTTTTTTTGTTTCGGACAAAAAGGGGAAGAATATGTTTTATTGGTTTTCTTTGACCCCTTTGTTGATGATTGATAAAAAGGGGGAGAAGTATTTGAGTTTATATACATGTTTTTATGTTATGCATGTTTTTATATTGGTATCAAGAAAGTTTGTTTTATGTTTTGTTGATATTGGTATCAAGAGTGATGAATACTAGTATCAAGAAACATAGTTTATTTTTTATTGGTATCAAGAGCATTATTTAAGAACATGTTTATGAAAGAAGAAATAATTTATTTTGGTGTCAAGAGCTAGTTTTATACATGTTAATGCATTTCATGTTTGGTATCAAGAGCATATTTTTGTATTTGGTATCAAAAGTATGTTCATTTCATTGTTTTATGCATGTTGATGCATATTCATGTTTAATATTCATTGCATATATTTATTGTTTATTGCTATGCATGAGTTAAGGGGGAGCTTCTTTGAAGCATAACTTTAATCTATGCATATATAACTCCATGAGTTTTGTCATCATCAAAAAGGGGGAGATTGTTGGCCCAGAGGTCTTCCACTCTAGTTTTGATAATGATTAACTCATAATCTTGTGATGTTTAGTTTCAGATCTCTAACCAAAATATTAGTAGGTGATTAGCTTCAACAAAGGAGTTTTGAAGCTTTCACATGGTGATTCAAGAGCCCGAGCGTCAAAGTTTATACCTAGCACTCGTTTGGAGTCAAGCTCGGTGGATCACGCTTTGGATCGAGTCGACTTGGAGACGGCGCTCTACAAGAAGACCTTGGTACATAGTTTATTTTATTGTTTAGATCCATTTGTTAAAGATTAGATAGTGTGATATACTCAAGTTCACAATACACACACGTTTAATGATTTGGTTTTCGGTTTTTGGTTTAACCGATCTTGGTTTTCATGAATAGATAGAATCAACAAGTTTACATGGTTTAATGTATATTAGATTTGTTCTATATACATATATGCTTCAACTATTTAAACAAACTTAGTTTGATAGTCTATTTCATGAGTTTGGTGTTTTGGTATTTTAACAAAACGTATTTTTGGATTTTAAGTCAAAAACATTGATATATATCTATTTCATGTATATTGGATTTATCCATATACTACGTGCCTAAATGTTGTTTCATATCATGTTTTTGTATTTGGATGAGTTTTGGACAAAACGAATTTTCAATTCAAAAACCCTAGTTTTGGAAAATACGGAATTTGGTTTTCGGCAAAATTTCTAAGTCACAAAAATGATTCAAATTGTTTGAAATATGTGTTAAATTTTTTCACACATGTTTGTATATCAAAGTATTATACTGAAACTATTTTTGTAGATTTTTAGAGATTTAATAGGAAAATAATAACCTAGTTTTCTAATCCCTTAAACAGCCTGCCAGGCTCTGGCGATCGACCGACCGGTTGACCGGAACGGTCGACCGGATGTGCACAAAACGTGCACATGGCCATATCAGTTGGCCGGTCGACCGAGCGGTCGCCTGACTGAAGGCAACCCACTCTCGGGTTGCCCCGATCGACCGGGCGGTCGACCGGCCAGAGAGCCGTTGCTCCTCGTTCAGGGCCCGGTCGACCGGGCGGTCGACCGGAAGGCTCAACGGTCATTTTTTTACCGTTGGCCGGTCGACCGGCCGGTCGACCGGAAGGCCAATCTGGGCCTAGTCAGCAGCCAACGGGCAAATTTTTATGGGGCCTATTTATACCCCATTTGAGGCCAGTTTTGATTAAGATTTTTAAGGAGAAAAATTTTATACTCTTCAAGGGTTTTCCAGCAAAAAGTTTTGGGTTCAAAATTCTTAATCTCTATTTATTTTTAAAGTGTTTTTATTTCAAAGAAAATAGTCTTTTGAGAATTTGTTTTTGGTCTAAAAATTCTATATCTATTTGGAGATTTCCCAAGTGATTTTCTTTGTTCAAAACACTTTATTTTTCTCACACTTGAGCTTATCATTCTATCCTCTCTATAGGATCTTTATTTTGTGGGAAAAGAATTGGTTTGTGGTCTTTTGATCACTAAGTTGTAAACCCTCCTACTTTGTGTTATCCCTCTTGGGTAGAGGTTGATTTTGGAGTGGTGGCTTTGTGCCCTATCCCTCTAGTGAGAGGTTGATTTGTGTTTGGCTTTGTGCCCATCCCTCAAGTGTGAGGTGATTGATTTGTGGTGGCTTTGTGCCTTGCCTCTAAGTGTAGAGGTTGTATTTGTAATTGAGAGAGGAGTTGTGTACTCTCGGTTGTATTGCCCCAAATCCTCAGTGGAGGTTCCCTGTGTGGGAGTCCTGTGTGGACAAGTTAGTGGATTGGAAATCCTTCTGTGTGAAGGCGGGGACGTAGAGCTGGGTGCTCGAACCTCGAAACAAATCTCGGTATTTGCGTTTGATCCATTGACTCTAAACTCTCTCTCTCTATTACTTTGTGCCTTGCATCATTTCATATTGATTATTCATATATTATATGCTTGGTTTGTTTGAGTGTGCCTCACTTGTGTTCAACCATGAGAGCTTCATATAGCACCTCAACTCTTATTCAGAGGAATCAAGAGGAGTTAGTCCAGAGCCCTTTACTGAGAATTCGGCTACACTCGTTGGTTACATTAAGTGTGTTGCAATTATAGTTTTTAATTTCCGCATTTTGTTCATTAGATTAGCCTACACCTATTCACCCCCCCCCCCCTCTAGGTGTTCTTACAAGCAATCAGATTCCTTCCTACGCCAAGTTCTTAAAGGATCTTACTATTGTCAAGAGGAAAACTTTGTTCCTCGTGAAGCGACATTCGCTACACAAGCATTCTGTTTCATTCAGCAACATATTGCACCAAATTATAAGGATCCTGGGAGTCCTACAATTTCAGTTAGGATAGGAAATCAAGTTATGGATCAGTGCTAGTAGATTTAAGGGCGAGTGTGAACCTTTTACCCAATTCTGTGTACAAATAATTAGGTTTAGGGGAGTTACAACTCACAAACTTTATATTGCTTCTAGCAGATAGGTCTTGTTAAGGTCCCTAATGGAATTGTTGAGGATGTTATTTTGAAGGTTGACGAATTTTATTTCCCTGCTGATTAGTCTATAATCCTGCATTATTATATCGCATTTCCCTACTGATTTATGAATAAAATATCAGTTCTAACTGTGTTTTGATCTAATTTGCAGATAATCAAGAGTCTAGGGGTAAAAGAGTAATAAGAGCTTAATTAAACCCATTTTTTGATAATTAAATCTGGATTTCTTGGAGGCCAAGCTAGAGAGTTTCTAGAAGATATATTGAATCTAGACGTTGGCGGGTGTCTGACAAAAATATGAACCCAAATAACTGAATCTGAGCATATCTGGAAGGTCCCCGAAGCGAGGCGAAACTACTCGCCAAAACTAGGGACCTAAATCCCTGATTTTGTCACGAAAGCACGGCATTGCAGTGTTTTCACGGCAATGTTGGCGAGCCACGCATCGATTTTCGACGCGTGGCCTCATCTCGTCTTCTGGAAGCTCCTTTTTCCTATAAAAAGCCCCGCAGAGACCTGAAAAGCAAGCAGATCGAGAAATAGGCTAGGTTTTCTCTCTTTTAGTGTAGGTTAGTGTAGGTGTTCTTCTTTTCTTTTCTTTTGTATTTTTATTTTGTTTTTAGATCATGTATTAGGGCTGAGAGATTCAGAGAGAGAGAAAGAGAGACTGATGTATAGATGGTGACAATCTATGTAAAGGTGTCTCCTTTCTTCTCCATTGTAATCTACTTCATCTTATACATGATGCTTAGCTAATTTTTCTTCTCATGACAATCTAACTACTAACCACTGACTATCTAACTTCTTACTTGATAATTCACATGAATTTAATAGCCACTACAAGACCTTACTCTTACAAGAGCCATTGATGGCTCATGATGATGAATTCTAATATTTAAACATTTCAACATCTAACCGACTAACTTGCTAACTTGCAATGTCTTCTTTATTTCATGCTCACCTCTAACCGGTTTTGATGATTTAATAGTAGCTTCAACTTGTTGTGTGGTATGAATGTGTTGTTTGAATGTAGAAAAACAATCTTATGTGTCATGCTCTGTATCGTCTCCTGAAGTCAATGACTAGTGATGGCCAAGGATCTATGTGAGGCAACTATAATTAAGAGGTTAGCAAGATTAGTGAAACAATTAGTAGTTAGTAGTCATGAGTTTTCTTTTATCTTATTTTAAAAATCAATTTCAAACCCTTTAATCATTTTCTTCATTATTTTCACTAACTTCTTAGTTCATCTTTATTTCATCTTCTTTTTATTTTCAAAACCATTTCTCGTTTGTTTTCACATCGTCGTCTTCATCGTCTCTCCTTCTATTACTTCTGAATTTTTTTCTTTTACCTTTTCTCATTCCTTAACAAAGAAGGAATTGTTAACACAATACGTGAATAAGAACTGTTAATGCTTCTATCGCCTCCCGTCCTTGTGGATTCGACCCGTTGAGCCAATGCTGTAACGGAAGTATCGACGGAACATTAGCATACACAAGCTTTTCATTTATTTCATAAAACACACCTTTTCAAGTGTTGGTTCCGCCCCGATCAAATTTTGGCGCCGTTATCGGGGATGGGAATGGTTTAAACTCACGTTTTGTTAACATTTTCTTCTCTATTTTGGTGTGCAGAGCAATTTTTACAGAATTTTTACATTGCAGATGTCTACTCTTTCTTGCCTCTCTCTGCTCTAGAAAGAAGACAGCTTGCTTCTAGAACTTTGCCGCAGAAATCAAAGAAAAGTAGCGAAAACGCGAAAATTTTGTGGCAATTGTGCTTTGTCTTTTGCAGGGAATTTGCAAGTTGCATATATTGTTATATCCTGCTACTAATTTTTTACTTTGATTGCCTACACACTGTAATAAATTAAATAACTAAAATATGGTAATTGAACGCTTTTAAAACGGTTTACACATTTGCATTTAGGCACGTTTCAATTCAATTCCAATATACTGTATTTTGTTCTGTTGTGATCTGGACTGAGGTGTACATATGGCATTGCATATAGCGTAGAACAAACACGTGGGTGATTTACTTGCTTTGTGTTGTATTCTTGTCGATATTACACACTTGAACGAATTGAAATTAAAGGCAAAACCCAATGCAAGATAAGGTGAAAAATTCATCACCCTTCCTTAGCCCAAAACCACCTCCCCACTCACACAACCCAAGCCGTAATAAAATTAATAGACGTTGGCCCTTAGGGAATCTCGAACCCATTAAGAGATTGACCGAGCGTGGAACTTATTTGAATTATACTCTTGTGAAATCGGTGTTTAAGATTGGGGATTAAGAGGTTACGCCTCAAAGATACCGTGGTTTGGCGTAATTAAGGCCCGTTGCTTACACACGGATACCTCCCACCTTATTTTTTCCCTACCTGGCCGATTAGCTTGTGGTCGGATTCAACAACAACCTCCCCCAGGTAATCGACCAATTAGGAGTCATCTAGGTCTAGGTCAACCCTAGTATAGGCTTGGTTTTGATTTTCTTTCTTTTTGTTTGTTGTTTGCTTTTTCTTTTTTGTTTGTGACTGTTTGTGAAATAGAATTCAACAACAATTTTTTTAATCCTAATATGAATCCATATTTCACACCGACCTCATTTGACTCAGATAATTTCAACCCGCTTTTTTACATTATGAACCAACCAAATACACCGGGTTGGACTTATTCGAATCAATATAACCCATATCCCAAATCTTATGACCAAAATTTCTAACATAATTTTCACTTTTCACAGAGTCAATGGGGATTCACCTCTCCTGAGTTAAATTTTTAACCACCTTGTACACAACTTTCACAATATTCATTTCCTGATTTTGCTTCCTATACTCCTTTTCTAGAACCACAAATTGAAAAAAACGCTGAGTTAGAAAAGAGTATAGAAGCCAACCTACAAGTGGTAAGCGGCAATTTCAGAACATATTGGCCTCTCCAATTTCATAATATTTTCAAGAGTCTTACTCAGTCATACCTCTTCAAATGATCAAACATTCATCTTGGAATTGACTGAGGAATTCTTGCGTAAGTCTGAGCGACAATCTTAAAACTTGTTGGACTCACAATCTTCACAATTTTTTTAAAACCAAGATCCTACACTCCCTTTTTAGAACAACCATTTGAAGAAAAATCATATCTAGAAAAGCGTACAGAAATCTTACAGAATTTCAAAAATCTTCTGCCCAGTCTATCAATAGGTTGGAAACACAATTGAGTAAATTGGTCAACATTTATAGGAAGGAGGGAACTCTCTCTTATAAACGTTTGACTAATTCAGATATCTCAATTCTATTGATTTGATCCAGGACTCTTGTTGTTTTGAAAACTAAGATTCAATTTCAGCATACCCATTTGAGCTTGACCAAACTTCAAATTTCGAAAATCCCATTGACATTTTGGCAAGTTATCCTTTTCCTGAAATTGAACTTGAGAATGAATATGATCTTGAACCTCAACTTGGTAATTCAATTCCACTTCTTGATTCAATGTTGACTCTGGTATCTTTACCTCACTTCAATCCTTTTCCCGAGTCAACATTAGATCCTGTGCCCGTCCATCGTGAAATTGAATCACTATTCCTTTATGATCATCATATTGAACTTGACCAATTTCATACTTTTAAAAGTCTCATTAACAAATTGGCAAGTTCTCATTTTTATGAAATTAAACTTAATGAGGAATGTGACATAGATTCTCAAATTTGTGATCCAGTTCAAATTCCGATATCAATATTGAAAACTATTTTGCTACTCAATCTGAGCAACATTTTAGATTCAGTTTTGATTCCCATACCTGTCATTTTGAACTTGAATCACCAATCTCAGAGAGTCGCATTCTATTGTGGGAAAATGAATGTGAAATAGGATTTCAACTTCTTGATTTGGACCCTCTTCCTAAACCAATCTCGACTCCTGAACCTTTACCTGACTTCAGTCACTTTTCTAAGTCGGTATTAGTTCCTATACTTTCTGAGCCAAAATCTATCGCTCCATTTGTTCATGCTCTATTTTGGGACAAAGGTGTTGATAAAATTGACTCTGAAATTATTTTGAAAATTTAAAAATTAGATGGGGTAAAATTCTTAATAAAATCATAAATGCATGCATCATTATAGTGGGTTGTATTATAGAGGTCTCTGGTGGGTTTCTCCGAACTCCACGCAAATTGGATTGGGCCGCATTCGTGAACCAATCAGACCACCACTGGAACCACCACCTTAAGGTGAATTTTTTCTTCCCTCTCTATGTGTTTCATGCATACATAGATTCACGATGCATTGAGGACAATGCATGAGATAAGTGTGAGTGAGGGTTTACTAACATGGAGTTTTTAGATTTTTTTTCTTTTTCACTTCTTTTAGGATACTTTTAGAAATTTTTCCTTTTGTATAGAATTTTTCCTCTCTTTAAAAAACTTTTTAAAATAAGAGAAAAAGTTTTGATCTATTTTTTAAAAATTAAGATGATCTTAGAAATTAAGGAAGCTTAAATTATGACATCTTAAATCTAGTCGAAATAATGGATCTTGTTTAAGATATGAGCTAAGTAAGATAGATTGGAAAGATAATATTATCTTGAATTATTTGCCTTAGATAGTATGCACTTCACACTTACACAATTTTTGGGATGGAAACAAAAACCTAAAATGTCATAGAGTAAAAATAAATAAATAAGAGAAAAAATATATGGTATACATGAATAAAAAATCACTTATTAAAACTGAATAACTATGCCTCAAGAAGCATGATTATTCACGCCTAACGTGGTCATAAGAAACAAATAGTCCCCGTTAGTTTTGTGGTCTTGTTTACTCTAGTCCTTAAATTCGAGGGATGTTTTCTCATCTGATGCTCTAAGATTATTTGGTTTGGGAGTTATCAGTTAAAGGCTCACTACCCGAGTAAATTAGAAAGCCTAAGAAAACTAAGGGAAGAAGGAAAAGAAAGAAAGAAAGAAATATATATATAAATAAATGGCTTGATGGTCGAGTTAAAATCTCAGACATCTTCACTATCACAAAGTGCATATTATCTAGTTTTTATGAAGGATAAAATATTCAATCCAATTTTGAATTCTTACCTTAATTAAAGACAAGATCTTGCATATAGACTAAGTTTAAGGGAGAATAATTTTTAGTGGACTTATGATCTTAGATTGCTTATATTTTTGTAAAAATATTTTGAAAACTTTTCTCTCTTTCAAAATGTATTTTCAAATACTAACATTTGTTTTCTTTCTTTATGAATTTTATGGGTGCAATCCGCTGAAAACCCTCAGGAGACAAAACTCCTCCTCTAGGGGTAACCTAGGGTTTAACGGCTTATTGCACATGCTCAGTGCAATCGCGTCACCTACGAAAGTGGTGTAATAACATTTGTAGTATAGTTTTTCTTTTTATTGTTTTGCTCGGGATGAGTAAAAGATAAGTGTGGGGGTGTGATTAGTCTACAATTCTACATTATTATATCGCATTTTCCTACCGATTTATCAATAAAATATCATTTCTATCTGTGCTTTGGTCTATTTTGCAAATAATTAAGAGTCTAGGGGCAAAGGAGTAATAAGAGCTTATTTAAACCCATTTTCAAATAATTAAATCTAGATTTCTTGGAGGCCAAACTAGAGAGTTTCTAGAAGATACATTGAATTTAGACGTTGGCGAGTATCTGATGAAAATCTGGACCCTAATAACTGAATCTGAGCATATTTGGAAGGTCCCCAAAGCGAGGCGAAACTACTCGCCAAAACCAGGGACCTAAGTCCCCGGTTTTGCTGTAGAAACGTGGCAATGTTGGCGAGCCATGCGTTGATTTTCGACGCATGGTCTCGTCTCGTCTTTTGGAATCTCCTTTTGCCTATAAAAGGCACAACAGAGACCTGAAACGCAAGCAGATCGAGAAATAGGCTAGCTTTTCTCTCTTTTAGTGTAGGTTAGTGTAGGTGTTCTTCTTTTCTTTTCTTTTCTTTTGTATTTTCATTTCATTTTTAGATTATATATTAGGGCTGAGAGATTAGAGAGAAGGAGAGAGATTGATGTAATAGATGGTGACGATCTATGTAAATGTGTCTCATTTCTTTTCTATTGTAATTTTCTCTATCTTATACATGATGCTTAGCTAATTTTTCTTCTCATACCAATTTAACTACTAACCATCAACTATCTAACCCTTACTTGATAATCCACATGAATCTAATAGCCTCTACAAGGCCTTGCTCTTTCAAGAGCCATTGATGGCTCATGATGATGGATTCTAACATTCTAATATTTCTAACATCTAACCCACTAACTTGCTAACTTGCAATGTCTTCTTTATTTCATGCTCACCTCTAACCGGTTTTGATGATTTAATAGTAGCTTGCAACTCGTTGTATGGTATGAATGTGTTGTTTGAATGTAGAAGAACAATCTTTTGTGCCATGCTCTGTATCATCTCTTGAAGCTAAGGACTAGTGATGACTAAGTATCCATGTGAGGTAACTATCACTAAGAGGATAGCATGATTAGTTGATCAATAAGTAGTTAGTAGCCATGAGTTTTCTTTTATCTTATTTCAAACCTTTTTATCATTTTCTTCATTGTTTTCACTAACTTCTTAGTTCATCTTTGTTTCATCTTCTTTTTATTTTCAAAACCACCTTTTACTTTTCTCATTCTTTAACAAAAAGGAATTGTTAACACAATATGTGAATAAGAACTGTTAATGCTTTTATCGTCTCCCGTCCTTGTGGATTTGACTCTTTGAGCCAATGCTATAACGAAAGTATCAAGGGAACATTAGCACACATAAGCTTTTCATTTATTTCATAAAACACACGTTTTTAAGTGTTGGTTCCGCCCAGATCACCTGCAAACTTTGTTGTCCTAGACACCGAATCAGTGACAAATCCCAGTAATTACTCTCCTGTAACTTCGGGAAAACCATTCCTTGTTACCGCTGATGCTGTTATTAGATGTAGAAATGGTGTCAGACCTTGTCATTTGGAAATATGACAGTTGAGCTGAATGTCTTTCACACTAGTTCTCAACCACCAAAAATGGATGAACATGAGGAGGTCAACATGATTGATACTTTGTTCAGTCACACATTTGAGGAGTCTTGTTATGAAGACCCCTTAGAGAAATGCTTAGCTTATTTTGGACATAACTTTGACATCGATGAGTTTTAGGACAACACATTATTAGACTCTGTTCCTATCATATACACTGATCAATGGAAACCCAAGGTAGAACCCTTACCTATGTCAACATCTATTCCTATTCCATCAATCATCGAGCCTCCCAAGTTGGAGTTCAAGTCTTTACCAGACACGTTAAGTATGTCTTTCTAGACTTCGAAACCTTGCTTGTAATTATTTCGTCTCATTTTGACAAGGACCAAGAAGGGAAGTTGCTAGATGTCCTTATTGAACATAAGGAAGCTCTCGGTTGGACAATAGCGGACATCAAGAGAATTAGTCCTTATGTGGTGATGTACCATATCCATCTCGAAGAAGATGCCAAAATCTCGAGAAAACCAAAGAGACGTTTAAACCCTGTTTTGAATTGAGAGCGGAGGTCATGAAATTGTTAGACGTGGGTATAATTTAGCCTATCTCCGATAGTTAGTGGGTTAGTTCAGCACAAGGTGCCTAAAAAGTTCGGAGTCACAGTTGTTACTAGTGAGAATAATGAGTTAGTTCCAACTCGTGTTCAAACTGGTTGGCGAGTGTGCATAAACTATAGGAAACTCAACTCCATGACTAGGAAAAATCATTTTCCTCTGCCTTTCATCGACTAAATGTTAGAACGTCTTGCTGGTCATGCTTACTATTCCTTCCTCGATGATTATTCGGGATATAACCAAATCCCTATTGCTCGTAAGGACCAAGAGAAAGCGACATTCACATGTCCGTTTGGCATAATTTCCTACTGTCGCATGCCTTTTGGGTACGCAATGCACCGACTACTTTTTAGTGGTGTATGTTGAGCATCTTTTCGGACATGGTTAAGTGATTTCTAAAGTTTTCATGGATGACTTCTCTGTCTTTGGGTCTACTTTTGATGAGGGTTTATATCATCTATCATTGATATTAATAAGATGCAAGGAAATAATCTAGTTCTTAATTTGAGAAAAATACCATTTCATAGTAAAATCTGAGATCGTCTTAGGACACATTTTCTCTAAAAAAGGCATAGAGGTTGACAAATCTAAAGTAGACCTAATCTCGAAATTACCACCTTCGAAAACAGTTTGGGAGGTGCGATCCTTCTTAGGCCACGCTGGGTTCTACCGCCGCTTCATCAAAAAAATTTCAAAATTTCCAAACCTCTTGTGATTTTCTAGCAAAGGATGTTCCCTTTGAGCTCAACCCTTCCTATCGGGCAGCCTTTGAAAGGCTCAAGACCGAGTTAACCTCGGCACTCATCATCTGACCACCTGATTGGAATCTTTCATTTGAGGTAATGTGTGACACTTCTGACTATGTAATAGGAGCTATCCTAGGCTAGCGAGTTGATAGATTTTCTCATGTCGTTTGCTATGCCGGCAAGACTCTTAATGATGCCCAACTGAATTACTCCACCACTGAAAAAGAGTTGTTGATAATTGTGTTCATGCTTGATAAATTTAGTCCCTACCTTATAGGCTCTAAGGTTCTAGTTTTCACTGACTACATGGCTTTGAAATATCTTCTCACGGAAAAAGATGCTAAAGCCTATCTTACTCCTACTAGAATTCGACCTAGAAATTAATGACAAAACTGAAATGTTATCGCAGACCACTTGTTTAGATTTGTGGTTGAATCTTCATCTGATCATTACCTATTCTTGAGACATTTTCTGATGAGCAGTTAATGTTTGTCTGTCATTCGATTGTTTCGTGGTATGCTGACATTGTGAACTACCTTGTCACGGAACAAATTCCAGATCATGGACCAAGCAAGAACGATTGTGTTTCTTAGCTAGGACCAAATGGTTCTTCTAGGATGAACCATACTTATTCAAATACTGTCCTGATCAGAACATTCAACGCTGCGTTCCGAACTCAAAATTTAGGAACATTCTTTCATTTTGCCATGACCAAGCCTGTGGTGGTCATTTTAGTGGGAAGAAAACTGCTGCAAAAATTTTGCAGTATGATTTTTATTGGCCCACATTGTTTGGCGATGCTTATGTCTATTGTTAATCTTGTGATCGTTGTCAACGATTAGGAAAATTTCACGAAGAAATGAAATTCTGTTAAACCCTATCTTAGTTGTCGAAATCTTCGATGTTTGGGGCATTGACTTCATGGGTCACGTCTCATGGATACCAGTATATCTGTAACATGCCGATCGCACGGGTACAGAGACGTTACTGTGACGTATATACATAGGTTAAAAATACCCTCACATATATACGCTAAGCATATGTACAGGAAAGGATCAGAGTACGAAAGTATGTGATGCATTATACATTCCAACATATGAGATAATTACAAAGTTATCACAGGATATGACACAATATTACAAGAATATTACATCACCAATAGGCGCAAATGCGAGAATATAAAGAGATATACAATTATAAATATTACAAAAGATGCTCTCGAGTTACAAAAGAAAAACTCGAGAGACGAGCAGGGGGCCTGAAAAGATAGGGTTCTGGATTGGTCTTCCGCTGATCTGCTACACTTCCGCTGCGCCACTCTGATCAACAGGATATCCATCACGGTCCAAGCTCCAGGATCTGGACATACAGATCCAGGGGAGTCAGAAACTCCCCAATGAGTGGTGTGATGAATGCCAAGTGGTATGCAAGGATAAGCACACGTGTATCGATAAATCCGAATCAAAAGCATGCATTGAAAATCATGTCGTGAGCATACACAACCGAACATGAATGAGATATCAAGTGATGAGATGTACATAAGCGACAAACGGGCTCCTTAGATAGATTCATGAGATTGATACCTCGAAGGGATAATCCAAATAAAGAAACCCTCATCTATATACCTTATACCTCATGTCTCCATTGACTGAATACGCACAATTGAGCTGTCTATAATAACAGCTAAAGAGAACAATATGAATTATCAGGAAGTAGTGATTATCCAGTAACTAGAGAATCTGCATAAAACTAAGAATAAACAAGTCAGGAGATTAGGCACGGTAATACAAATGTAATATCAGGCAAGAGACAGGCTGTGTACAATATGGTAACAGCAGGAGATTGTGAAGTAGTATACTGGTGGTAAAGCCAGGAATATATAATATAATAATAAAAAAATTAAAATTTGAATAAAAATCTGATGAAAGCAAATACGGCAAAACCAATAATACAACCCAGATTACGGATTCATGAGATAAGTAAGTCGAAGGAATAATCCAAATAAGAAAATCCTCATCTATATACCATATACCTCATGTTGTCATAATATGAATGTATACAACCTGAATTGCAAAATAGCACGGCGAATTATTCATTAGCATCTCATTATTATTAGTCGTCCTATCATATATTTAGGCAGTGTCCTAGCATACCAACACACATACATCCATACATGAGTAAGCCGAGATTGTTACTAGAAATTGATGATGAAACAAATGTGTTATGTTTATAGTGGGTCCCGTACATGCTCGGAACCATGACCCAAGATGTTCCATTGCTGGTGTATGGATCCAGCCGCAAGGCCTGCAAGAGGTGGGTCTTATATTATACCCAATCAGGAATGTAACAGGAGGTAGAGAGCCAACGCTCCTCTCGAACACCTGGAAGCCCTCATGTAGATTCGGAAGTTTGAGTTGCACAACATATCTAATTCCATTGTAAACATATTCACCACTTGAAGTCCATCAGTTTCCCCCTCACCTGATGTAAGTTATCTTTTTTATAGTTTATTATGTAATTATCAATTTATATGAATGGCAAGCGCAGGACAAGAAGTTACAAGAGTACAAAAGTACGTTAGATTCAGGTCACTGTATATACTACAAGATAAGAGGACACTGTATATAATACAAATTGTTGGCCCAAAGGCCCATCACTCTAGTTTTGAAGATGATCAACTCATGAAGTTATTATACTAATGATCTTGTGTTTAATTAGTGTCAGATTTATGATCAAGATCTTAGTAGGTGTGGAGCTTCAACAAAGGATTTAAAGTCAAGTTTTGGAGCTAGCACCGGTTGATTCAAGAGCTTGTGCATCAAGATCACATCATGTACTCAAGAGGAGTCTAGCTCTATGGATCGTGTTTGGACCAAGTCTAGAAGATGAGAAGCTTCAAGTGAAGACTTCAAGAAGATGAAGACTTGTGTCTAGGTATAAGATTTTTAGTTTTTAGATAAAATGTAAAGGATAGAATAGTTGGTGGATTGCTCAAACATATATCACACACACTCTTGATTTAGTTGTCTTTTCATAAAAGAATTTTCAGATTTAGAAAAGACTTTCATTTTGGAAAAATACTTTGTGGTTTTTGGAATTTCTTATATGCATGTCTTTATCCTAAACCATATTTAGAGCTTAATGCCAAAAACATAGATATTTCATCTTAATTATGTAGTGGATCATATCCATACACACTATGCTTTAATGAATTCAAAATATCTTGTTTTTGTATCATGAAGAAGTTTGGAAAACAAGTTTTAGAAAAATACAAGTTTTCTGTTGAGCCTATATTTTCCTACTTACAAAAATAGTCCAATCTTTTATAACATGCCTTGATTTTGTGCAAGCATGTTTGTTTATCAAAGAATATTGGTAAAACTATTTTTGTAGATTTTTAAGTATTTTATTGGATTTTATTTCAATCAAAAAGACCAAGTTTTAAATCCCAGTTTTTTAGTTTCAGGCTTCAGCAAGTCGACTAGTCGACCTATCAAGTCGACTAGAGCTAAAGTCGGTCGACCGGCTCGGTCGACCGACGTGCACGACGTGCACGCCTTGACCTGGCAGATGGCCGGTCTGCCGACCCAGTCGACCGGAACTGAGAGCAGTGCTCTCTGTTCTTTTGGGTCGACCGGGTGGTCGACCGGAGGCTCCAACGGTCGGATTCTTGACCGTTGGCGGTCGACCGGGCGGTCGACCGACAGGTCTGACAGACTCCAACGGCTAGTTTTTGACAGCCTATAAATTTGGGGGTTTGGTCATTGTTTTCTACAAGATTTGGAGAGTATTTTTGAGCCAGTTTTTCCAATCCTTTTCAGAGGTTTTTCTCCACAAATTTGAGAGCAAATATTTCCTATCAAAAAGCAGAGTTTATAAAGAGTGTGTTTAAAAAAGGTTCTTGAGTTTTCCTCCACCATTTCCATCCTAGTTTTTCTCACACAAACACTTGAGCCATCCATTGCTATTCATCTTATAGGAGTGTTGTAGTGAGATTGCTTTTAGGTGATCAAAGTGTTGTGATCACCAAAGAGTTCTTTCTTTGTTCTTTGAGAAGGCGGATGGTTGTGTTCGCATTGTTTCGGGTCCTAGTGTGGACTTAGTGTTTTGGGTTCGGGTGCGAACTCTTTGTTTGAGGTGCGGCCTCGGCGAGCCGGTGGGCTTGCGGTGTGTACAGGACTAGGGAGTCCGAGGGTTTGTAGGTGTTGCGGCACCGGGGAGAGATCCATTGGGATCTTGCATAGTGGAAATCCTTCGTGTGTCGAAGGCGGGGATGTAGAGCAAGTGTGCTCGAACTTCGAAACATACCCTTGTGTTTGCGATTGCTCATTCTCTCTCTCTATGTCCTTTATATCTTGCATTCCTTTATTATCTATCTTTATATGCTTGATATACTTGTGTGCTCTTATTGATATACATGCGTGGGATTGTTTGCTAACACTTGTATTCAACCAAGAGAGCCAACGCGGCACCTCAACCCTTATCTAGGGAAATCTAGAGGAGTTTGTTGAGATCCCTTCACGGGAAATTCGGCAACACTCTTGTGTTATACGTGGTGTTTAGTGTAAGAGTTTAGTTTAGATCATAATAGTTTATACTTCCGCATTATTTGGCATTAAGTGACCATTAGGTTAGCCATCACCTATTCACCTCCCCTCTAGGTGAACTTACAATTGGTATCAGAGCCAAGTGCTCTGAATTTGGGTCTAACAACCTAGAGTTAAAGATCCTCATTTTTAGGCTAATCACAATATTTGTACACACACCATGGACTTCATGTCACCACCCACCTTTGACATTCTTAACATCCAAATTTGGAAGGTTAAGATGTCTATGTACCTCAAGGCCCTAGGCATTCATGTTTATCTTGCTACAATTAAAGATTCATATATTAATGATAGCAAGAATATTGAGGCTAATGCAAAAGCCCTACATGCTTTAAAGTCAACCCTAAATGATGATTATTTATCTAGGGTTTCTAACTTTGATTCGGCTTTTGTAGTTTGGAACACCCTCATCTCCCTTGGTGAAAAGGAACAATACTATGCGGAGAGTGACTCGGATGTTGGAAGCAACACCTCCAACAAGTGCTATATGGTCCAAGGGGATACCCCCTTGAGGTAACTACCGAATCCGAGGATGAGGACATGTCATATGATGAGCTTACCACTTTTTGTCAACTCTTGCTTGAGAAATATGACATGATTAAAAAGGAAAATAAAAAATTGAAAAAGAATTTTGATTGCATGCATAAGGAAAATGATTCATTTAGAAGTAGCATTGCATGTTTAGAAAAAGAAAAAGAAGATTTGAAAAATGAGAATATTTCCTTGATGTCTAAATTGAATGATTTGTGTGAAGAAAATATGATTTTGAAAAATGAAATTATTTTGGTGAAAAAATAAAAAGAAGTTGTTTTTCAAGAAAACTCTTGTTTAAAAAGAAAAATTTTTGAAAAAGAAAAAGAAAAAGAAAAGGTTTCTAAAAAGAAAAAGACTTTTGATCATGCTTTACATGCCACCACCTCTATTGATCAAAATGAAGTTAAATTTTTGAAAAAGAAAATGGATTGTTTGAGTTCAACTTTGAACTCTTGTGCATTTAACCATTCTAGATTGGAGTCTTTGTTTTCAAAGAAACAAACTCCACATGTTCATGCACATCATCATGCATATGCTTATGTTGCACGTCACGATCATACACATACACATAAGCATCCTAAGGTGTACAAGTGTACACATTGTGGCCGCAAAGGCCATTTAGCAAAATTTTGTTATGACAAGTTACATCATTTTAATTTTGCTAATAATAAAAATTTTTGGGTTCCTCACAAGACTAACCCCAAAGGACCCAAGAAAATATGGGTACCAAAACCCCCACCCCATGTTTTTGATATAGGTGAGGGATCTCTCAAGACCTGAGAGATTTGGTGCCTTGATGGTGGATGCAAATGGACTTGATGGACACACATTTGATGCATCACTATCAAGGAGGTTTTGGTGGGAAAGACCACCAAGCTTGGAGCTTTGGAGTTGGTAACAATCTCTAAACTCCTACTTTTTATGTACATGCTCTTTACATATATCATATTTTTAGCATGTTCATATTTTATGTATTTTTGTGCTTCATGTGGTAAATACTAGTTTAAATGTAGTTTTTATCAAAACTTGTATTTATACATGTACAAATAGTGAGAACAAACTGATTCATATATGTTTGCACTTCATGCTCATTTGTACCCACTATATGCACATGTATAGGCTAGTTTTGATGATTTCCTCATTTACACTTGTTTTGCCTATTTTCATGTTTTACTTCATGTATATGCAATTTTTATTCAAATCTAATAAATATACATGTATATCCTTTTTGAGTCTCTTGCCTTCATGCAAATACTATTAATAGACTCGTTTTATGTTTGGGATATGTATGCATATTGTTAGATTTAAATAAATCATACATATACCTAGAAGTTTATTATTTTTAAAAATGAAAAATGAATTTTCATGTTTATTTTGAACTTCAATGTCTATTTTCATGAAAATGCTATTTACATGACTCTTGTACACTCACATTTTATTCATTTTCTCATGACTTTGTTTCATGTACATTTTTTATGAGCTTTATAGATCTTGAGTGTCATATTTGTGTATTTAGTATGATTCATGAAATACATATGTTTTGATTTCATATTTTGAAGGATCTTTTAACTAGTTTTTCAAAAATCAATTTATACTAGTTATTTATTCTTCAAATTAGTAGTTTATGAGATATACACATGATCCTATTATTGCTTCAATTGGTATCGTTGAATCGTTTCAATTAGTATCAATTTGACACTATTTTTGTATATACTCATATTTTGTTTTCTTATATATGTATGTATCAATTTCAATGGTATACTCATTTTTCATACATATATATGATTTGTTTTGTGCTTGAGCTAAAATTGATTTACATTTTTAAAGCACAAAGTTGGTTTATGCTAAGCTTAATTCAAACCTTATTTTTCAAGCTTATGCATTTGTTTTTAATTGGTATCAATATGGTTGATCATTACTTTACTATTGATCACTATTTTACAATTGATCATTTTCAAAATTGATATCAAAATTCAAAATTTGTTTTATTGAGAGAATTCAAAATTTGTTTGATAAGAAAAATTCAAAATTTTGAATTATATTGCCTATATGCAATGAGAGCTTAACATCTCTTCTACATATAGATTCATGTTGAGTATATTGTATATTGAGGAGCTTGACAACTCTTCTTTATGTGGTACACGTGTGTAGGGGGAGCTTCACATCTCCTCTTATGCATTACATAATATGTGTTATGTGAATTGGGGCTTGTCATCCCTTCTTCATGTAATGCATATGTGTAGGGAAGCTAACTTAGCGTCTTCCTCTTCATGAATGTATATCGCATATAACCTTTCTTGATTGATTTGTTTTACCCCTTCATTGGTTCTTTGTTTCGAACAAAAAGGGGGAGAAAAATTTGTTTTGTTTTTACTTCAACCCCTTTGTTGATGAATGACGAAAAGGGGGAGAAGAATTTGAGTTTTATATGCATGTTAGTAGAATTTATGTTTATGCATATATGTTTTGTTTTGCAAATAGGAGAAAAAGATTTGATTTGTTTTATCTCCATACATTTGCATACATGTTTATGAGCATACATTGCATATTTATTGTTTATTTGTTATGCATGAGTTAAGGGGGAGCTTCTTTGAAGCTTTACTTTAATCCATGCATATATAACTTCATGAGTTTTGTCATCATCAAAAAGGGGGAGATTGTTGGCCCAAAGGCCCATCACTCTAGTTTTGATGATGATCAACTCATGAAGTTATTGTACTAATGATCTTGTATTTAATTAGTGTCAGATTTATGATCAAGATCTTAGTAGGTGTGAAGCTTCAACAAAGGATTTAAAGTCAAGTTTTGGAGCTAGCACCGGTTGATTCAAGAGCTTGTGCATCAAGATCACATCATGTACTCAAGAGGAGTCTACCTCTATGGATCGTGTTTGGACCAAGTCTAGAAGATGAGAAGGCTTCAAGTGAAGACTTCAAGAAAATAAAGACTTGTGTCTAGGTATAAGATTTTTAGTTTTTAGATAAAATGTAAAGGATAGAATAGTTGGTGGATTGCTCAAATATATATCACACACACACTCTTGATTTAGTTGTCTTTTCATAAAAGAATTTTCAGATTTAGAAAAGACTTTCATTTTGGAAAAATACTTTTTGGTTTTTGGAATTTCTTATATGCATGTCTTTATCCTAAACCATATTTAGAGCTTAATGCCAAAAACATAGATATTTCATCTTAATTGTGTAGTGGATCATATTCATACACACTATGCTTTAATGAATTCAAAATATCTTGTTTTTTTATCATGAAGAAGTTTGGAAAACAAGTTTTAGAAAAATACAAGTTTTCTTTTGAGCCAATATTTTCCTACTTACAAAATAGTCCAATCTTTTATAACATGCCTTGATTTTGTGCAAGCATGTTTGTTTATCAAAGAATATTGGTAAAACTATTTTTGTAGATTTTTAAGTATTTTATGGGATTTTATTTCAATCAAAAAGACCAAGTTTTAAATCCCAGTTTTTCCGTTTTAGGCTTCAGCAAGTTGACTAGTCGACCTATCAAGTCGACTAGAGCTGAAGTCGGTCGACCGGCTCAGTCAACCGACGTGCACGACGTGCACGCCTTGACCTCGCAGATGGCCGGTCTGCCGACCCAGTCGACCGGAACTGAGAGCAGTGCTCTCTGTTCTTTTGGGTCGACCGGGCGGTAGACCGGAGGCTCCAACGGTCGGATTCTTAACCGTTGGCGGTCGACCGGGCGATCGACCGACAGGTCTGACAGACCCCAACGGCTAGTTTTTGCAGCCTATAAATTTGGGGGTTTGGTCATTGTTTTCTACAAGATTTGGAGAGTATTTTTGAGCCAGTTTTTCCAATCCTTTTCAGAGGTTTTTCTCCAGAAATTTGAGAGCATATATTTCCTATCAAAAAGGAGAGTTTATAAAGAGTGTGTTTAAAAGAGGTTCTTGAGTTTTCCTCCACCATTTCCATCCTAGTTTTTCTCACACAAACACTTGAGCCATCCATTGCTATTCATCTTATAGGAGTGTTGTAGTGAGATTGCTTTTAGGTGATCAAAGTGTTGTGATCACCAAAGACTTCTTTCTTTGTTCTTTGAGAAGGCGGACGGTTGTGTCCGCATTGTTTCGGGTCCTAGTGTGGACTCGGTGTTTCGGGTTCGGGTGCGAACTCTTTGTTTGAGGTGCGGCCTCGGCGAGCCGGTGGGCTTGCGGTGTGTACGGGACTAGGGAGTCTGAGGGTTTGTAGGTGTTGCGGCACCGGGGAGAGATCCATTGGGATCTTGCATAGTGGAAATCCTTCGTGTGTCGAAGGCGGGGATGTAGAGCAAGTGTGCTCGAACCTCGAAACATACCCTTGTGTTTGCGATTGCTCATTCTCTCTCTCTCTATCTCCTTTATATCTTGCATTCCTTTATTGTCTATCTTATATGCTTGATATACTTGTGTGCTCTTATTGATATACATGCGTGGGATTGTTTGCTAACACTTGTATTCAACCAAGAGAGCCAACGCGGCACCTCAACCCTTATCTAGAGGAATCTAGAGGAGTTTGTCCAGAGCCCTTCACGGGGAATTCGGCAACACTCTTGTGTTATACGTGGTGTTTAGTGTAAGAGTTTAGTTTAGGTCATAATAGTTTATACTTCCGCATTATTTGGCATTAAGTGACCATTAGGTTAGCCATCACCTATTCACCCCCCCTCTAGGTGAACTTACACAAATAACAGGTCACTATATATAATACAGGATATCAAGACAAGATTCTCGTAAATGTGATAATCACAGGTCAAGCAGTCAGGTATCAGGTGGCAGGAGATAAGCATATCAAACAGGTGCCAGGAGTAGTATGCAAGAGTCAGGTGCCAAGTAATGACATGTCAAGTAATATACACAGTAGATATCACTATCGTATAACACAATACAGGCAAATAGTTCCAATATAGGGAATCAATACGTATACAAGAAAATCGTACTGATACAATGGATCAGTATGAATACAGGAAAAGAGTACCGATATAGGAGATCGGTACAAATACTGGAAAGCAATGAGTTTTTTTTTTGAAAAATAGTATAAGTAAAGATTTCAAACTCTTCACAACCATCAACAAAAATTAGTAGTTGAGTTGTCAAGTAGGTAAGCAACAAGAAAGCAAGCGAACATTTAAGCGAAGCTAAATAAGCTGGGAATCAGAAAACAGTGTTTTATCACCAAAGCGCCGGTGGAACTCAGGAACAACTCGGCTTAAGATGCGAGTCTAAAATCTAGCAGGGTCCGCCTAGGCGTGTTTAGTGGTAAAACGCTGAGCACTAAGCTACCTTTCCAGGCATAGCCAGAAAGTCCATAGTACTTTAATAAACCTCAGAGGGGTTAAGCCCGGAGGCTATGTATATACCTACAGGAGATGTTAGTATCAATAACATACATGCAAATATGGCTAGCAAGCAAGAGAACCGTCAAGCGGGTTAGCAGGGAGACTAAGCAAGCTGGTGTATAACTAGACCGTGCCTGATGAGGCTACGCAATTAAGCTCGGCTCACAGACACATGGTATAGCTATTAAAACCTAGGGGGTTCAAGCCAAGCGAGAGCGTAGTAAGTCGTGCCTGACGAGGTGTCTAATAGGCTAATTACACAGTCACACGGCTTAACTAGGCTCTCGATGAAGTTAGAAAACTCAGAGGGTTTAAGCCCAAAAGCTGGTATAACCACAATTTACAATACCATTACAAATCCACTAAAATGATGATACAAACACAGTACCACAAATGCACCAATTCCACAAGTTACATAAATAAATTACATCAACCCGTCGAGGCGGGGAAAACTAGTAATTAAGGCGAGAATACTCGCCTAAAAATATCCGAATGCACTGTAAATCTTGAAACTCCAAATATCTACGCGAATACGCATTTAAATATAATATAATATAACATATACATATAGAGAGAGTTAAAAAAGAAAGAGATAACCGAGGATAGAGAGATAGATATAATAGGGGGGAGAGAGAGAGAGAGAGGGAAATCAAAGAGGGGAGAGAGAGATAAAGATAAAAAATGAAAAGAAGAAAAAGAAAAAAGCAAGAAGAGAGGGGCTGCAAGGGCAGCAACCCCTGCTCATACAAGCGGCCAGCGGTCATGCCCTAGCCGCGCCTAGCTGCGGGTGCACGGCCAACGTTCGCCGGTCGGCCGGCCTCTAGCCGGTGCAGGAAGCCCAGGAGAGGTGGGGAGAGGGTGGCGGTGGACTTGGTTTGGTGAATTTGGTGATGGAGTAGAAGGTGAAGGAGGGCGAAATTGGAGATGGAATTGGTGAAATTAGAAGAGATAAGGGGAGGAGGAGTAGGGAGTGTGGTGGTGGAGTTTGAGGTGAAATTGGTGGTTTTGGTGGTGGAAATAGTGGAGATGGATTGATGGTGGTGGTGATTGAAGGAAGAAGAAGAAGAAGAAGGAGATAACGGTGGAGTATTTGGGTGGAGGAGAAGTGGAAGGAGGTGGCTGGGGCTAGGACAGTGATTAGTATTCAATTTTTCATCATTATCATCACATTTCTTACCAAATTATGTTAAATATGTTACTAATAAATCTCTTCTGGATATTTTGCAGATAATTAAAAGTCAGGGCAAGATTGTAACATAATTCTAAATTTTCAGCTATTTTCGGATTATTAAAGAGTTTTCTTGATGAGTAAGAGGGATCCTTCTACATAGGGGTAGATTAGTCCTAAAAATAAGAGGATGAAGCTAGACTAATGCTAGCCTAAGTGCATGAAGAATTGGATATTCCCCGGAGCTGAGCTCCCCTTCTAGAAGAGAGACAGCTACAATTAGATCAAGGCATCTGCGCCGGCATCTGCGCCTAATCAAGCTGCGAACATGTGACTTTTGCCCCGTTTTCGCGGCATTCTCCTAGATAGACGTGCGGATCAAGGACACCTGGCAGATCGTTTCGTGTTCCCCAAGGCACTACAGCCTATAAATACTCTGTAAATTCACCCGAGGAGAAGTTAGACAGAGAACAGAGAGCAGAGCACCTCCATTGCTTTTGCTACTCTAATTTCCATTATACTCTTGCATCATTGAAATTAGTTCTAGGTTTTTAATTCCAGAAATTGAGTGAGGAAGAGAGAGTGTTATTGTAATTTAGAAGGTGATAATTAATACAAAGACTTCTTCTCCTCCTCATTGCTCTTTCTTGCATTCTTCTACTTGTGCTTTTAATTCATATCTCTAACAATTTCTAGCACCACTAACAAGTTTTTCATTTCATGCTTTACGTTCATGTCTAGCTAACTTTCTTCTTGCATGGCTAACTAACTACTAACCCACTAACCCTAACTACTTGATGGATCACCTACATGAATCAAATAGCATGCTAATAAGCCTTATGTGAGCAAGCGCTATGGATGGCTTATGTGTAAGATCACCTAGAGGGGGGGTGAATAGGTGATGGCTAATCTAATGGTCACTTATGAACAAAAAATGCGGAATTAAAACTAAGTTGACCAAATTAAACTTCTTTTAATTAAACACTTATGTATAACACAAGAGTGTTGCCGAATTCCCCTTGCGAGGCTCTGGACAAACTCCTCTAGATTCCCCTTGAATGGGTTGAGGTGCCGCGTTGGCTCTCTTGGTTGAATACAAGTGTTAGACAATCAATCCCAAGCAATTATATAACAATTAAGCACAAGGGTATATCAAGCATATAAAGATAGACAATAATTGAATGCAAGATATAAAAGAGACAAAGAGAGAGAGAGAGAGAGAGATAGAGTGAGCAATCGCAAACACAAAGGGTTTGTTTCGAGGTTCGAGCACACTTGCTCTACATCCCCGCCTTCGACACACGAAGGATTTCCACTATGCACGATCCAACCGGATTTCTCCTTGGTGCCGCAACACCTACAATCCCTCGGACTCCCGAGTCCCTTACACACCACAGGCCCACCGGCTCGTCGAGGCCGCACCTCAAGCTACAAGTCCTCACTAGGACCCAACAACACCAAGTCCTCACTAGGACCCGAAACAAACCGCGAACACAACCGTCCGCCTTCTCAAAGAACAAAGATGAACTTTGGTGATCACAACTCTTGATCACCTAAAATCCTCTCACAATAACACTCCTATAGAATGAATAGCTCAATGGATGCTCAAGTGTTTGTGTGAGAAAGCAAGGAAAGAATCTTTGGTGAAAAACACAAGAAAATCTCTTTTACACTCTTTGATAAAACTCTCCTTTTAATTGGAAGTATTGACTCTAATTTTGTGGAGAAAAACCCTTCAGAAAGACTGGGAAAAACTAGCTCTAAGGTCTCCAAAATCTTAGCTCAAAACAATGACAAAACCCCCTTTTATAGAGGCCAGAAAAATCTGACCGTTGGGCTCTGTCAGAGCTACCGGTCGACCGGTCCGGTCGACCGGCAACGGTCAAAAATCCGACCGTTGCAGCCTCCGGTCGACCGGCCCGGTCGACTGCGCAACTGGAGAAGAGAGAAAACTCTCTGTCGGTCGACCGGTCCGGTCGACCGATAATTCCCGAGAGCAAAGCTCTCTTAAGAGGTCGACCGGTCCGGTCGACCGTCCTCCAGTGCACACAGGCGTGCACGCTGTGCACGTCCGGTCGACCGACCCGGTCGACCGGCCACTGTCAGTTCTGAAAAATCAGAACTGCCAGAACCTGAAAATTTGGGATTTAAGGATAGGTCTTTTTGGCTTAATAAAAATCCCATAAATACTTAGAAATTCTACAAAAATAGTTTTATGATATAGAAACATGCTTGCACAAAATCAAGGCATGTTATTGAAGATTTGACTATTTTTGTAACTTGGAAATATTGGCTCATAATAAAAACTGTTTTTCTAAAACAACATGTTTTTCCAAATTTCCATCAAATACAAAAACAAGATACACTTTCAAGCATAGTGTGTGTGGATATGATCCACTACACAATCAAGATGACATATCTAGTTTTTGACATAAAGCACTAAACTTGGTTTTGAAATATCAACATGTTTTTCCAAACTTTCATCAAATACAAAAACAAGATATACTCTAAAAGCATAGTGTGTATGGATATGATCCACTACACAATCAAGATGAAATATCTAGTTTTTGACAATAGGCTCTAAGCATGGTTTTGGATATAAGATATGTAAACTATGAAATACCAAAAACCAAATTGTATTTTATCACAAATAAAAATCTTTTCTTAACTAGGAAAATCTTTTATGAAAATCATTCTATCAAGAGTTCTATCAAGAGTGTGTGTGTGATATAGACTTGAGCAATCCACCAATCTATTCTATCCTTTACATTTTAACTAAAACAAATCTTATAAAAACAAACCTAGACTCAAGTCTTCATCTTCTTGAAGTCTTCACTTGAAGTCTTCTCATCTTCTTGACTTGGTCCACATGCAATCCACCGAGCTCATCTCTAGATGTGATCTTGATGCATAGGCTCGTGAATCAACCGGTGCTAGCTTCCAACTTGACTTTAGATCCTTTGTTGAAGCTCCACACCTACTAAGATCTTGATAAGGAATCTGTCACTAATTAAACACAAGATCATTAGTAATCATAACTTCATGAGTTGATCATCATCAAAACTAGGGTGATAGGCCTTTGGGCCAACAATCTCCCCCTTTTTGATGATGACAAAACTCATGGAGTTATATATGCATGGATTAAAGTAAAGCTTCAAAGAAGCTCCCCCTTAACTCATGCATAATAAATAAGCAATAGATATTCAATGAAGCACATAAAAATGTATGCAAATGAATGCATGTAAAACAAAACAAATCTTTTATTTCTTGTGATGCATGAGTAAAAGCACAAGTATAAAACTCAAAATCATCTCAAAATCTTTTCTCTCCCTTAAGTAAGGAACAAAACAAATACTTCTCCCCCTTAAGGAAATCATGCATATAACTCAAATACTTCTCCCCCTTTTTATCAATCATCAACAAAGGGTTCAAAGTTCAAATCATCAAACAAATTTTCTCCCCCTTTTTGTCAAAAATAAGGAAATCAAGGAGGGTAAAATCAAATCAATCAATAAAGATTTATATGCGATATACATTCATGAAGAGGAAGACGCTAAGTTAACTTCCCTACACATATGCATTACATGAAGAAGGGATGACAAGCCCTAACTCACATAACACATATTATGTAATGCATAAGAGGAGATGTGAAGCTCCCCCTACACACGTATATCATATAAAGAAGAGTTGTCAAGCTCCTCAATTTATGATATACTCAACATGAATCCATATGTAAGAGAGATGTTAAGCTCTCCTTGCATATAGGAAATACAAATCAAAAATTTTGAATATTTCTTTAACAAGACAAAATTTTGAACTTTTCTTATGAAAACAAAATTTTGAAATATCTTAAAATACACAACTTTCTTTAAGGTACCAAATGTAGAACAATCAAATTTTGAATTTTGATACCAATTTGAAATACAATGCATAAGCTTTAAAATAAATAAGATTTGAAGTAAGCTTAGCATTAACAACTATTGTGCTTTCAAAATAAATCCATTTTAATACAAGCACACAACAATCATATATATGTATGAAAAGAGTATACCAATTTAAGTAGAGACATACATATATGAAAGAACAACATATGAGTATACACAATAAGAGGTCATATTGATACCAATTGAAAATATCCAATGATACCAATTGAAAATTAAGCTTAAGTGTATATATCATAAAATCTACCACATGAAGAATTCGAACTAGTTAAATGAAGGTGTTTAACAACTAGTACGGAATCCTTCAATCAAGGAATAAGTCAAAAGTTTTTCATGAAATATCAATGAAACACAAGGCACTAAAAAGCACTCTATCCATAAAGTCCATATCAAAAAGAAGTGAGTGTGATAGTGTTATGTGGAACATGGTATCATGAAAAATAGCAATAAAACTCAATATTCCTTAAAATTTTGAAATCATGAAATCCATCACAAAAATTTTTTATTAAAAATTAAAATTTATATTTCAAGATATATGTATGTTTTGACAAGACATTAAGTATACATACATATCCTTAAAACACATTTGAGTCTATATATAGATTTGCATGAAAGGCAAATGACTCAAGAGGTATCCATGTATATCTTAATGTTTTGGCAAGACAAACATATACATGAAATGAAAGCACACGATCATAGCATAAATCTGAAATGGGAATACAAGTTTAAAATGTAATAATCATCAAAACTTAGGCTATACTAGCACACCTAATGGGCACAAATAAGCATTCAAACCCAATCATATATAGATTTATTTGTGATCCATAATGTGTATAAGTATAAATCCAAGTGTTGACAAATGCTAACATTTAAACTAATATTCAAATCATGAAGCATCAAATAAATTTTGAAAATACAAAAGAATTTATCCATATGATTAAAAATAGGATCATGTGAATCAATTTGAAGAATAGATAACTAGTTTAAATGGATTTTTGACAAACTAGTTAAAGATCCTTCAAAAATATAAAGTCAAATGTTTTCCATGAATAATACTAAATACATAAAAGTTCAAGCACTCATAGTCCATAAAGCTCAAAATTATATTTTGTATCATAAAGATGAGTGTTCAAAAGATCATGTAAATAGCATTTTTATGAAAATAGTCATTCAAGCTCAAAAGATCATAAATCACATTTTGTTGTACAAATCAAAAACATGAAAAATCATTTTTTTATTATTTATTTAAACTACTAATCTTCATGGTATATGTATGATTTATCCAATTCTAACAATATGCATACATATCCCAAATATGAAAAGAGTCTATATATATATTGCATGAAGGCAAATGACTCAAGGGGTATACATGTATATTTATTAGATTTGAATTAAACACACATATACATGAAGTAAGATCAAAGATAGGCATAACAAGTATAATGACCGAATCATCAAAACTAGCCTATACACATGCATATAGTGGATACAAATGAGCATGAAGTTCAAATATGTATGAGTCAATTGTAGTTCACTATACATATATGTATAAATGCAAGTTTTGGACACATTCTACATTTAAGCATGTAAATGCCACATGAAGTACCAAAAAAAATCTTAAACATGAACATGCTATGAATGATATTATGAAAATAAAAAGCATGTACATAAATAAAATAGAAGTTGAGAAATTGTTACCAACTCCAAAACTCCAAGCATGGTGGTTGACCCACCAAAATTTCTTGATAGCGGTGCTCCAGTATGTGTCATTTTAGTTCAAATGCACCACCATCAAGGCACCAAATCTCTCACGTTTTGAGAGATTCCTCACCTACATCAAATACACAAGGTGGGGATTTTGGTACCCATACTTTCTTGGGTCCTATGGGGTTAGCTTTATTGTAAGGATCCCAAAATCTTTTAAACTTAGCAAAATATAAATGAGGTTTCTTATCAAAACAATATCTTGCTAAATGGCCTTTGCGGCCACAATGTGTACATACGTACACCTTAGTATGATGCTTATGAGTGTGATTGTGATTGTGGTGTGCAACATAAGCATGATGATGAGAGTGATGTGCATGAACATGAGGAGTTTGTTTCTTTGAAAACATTGACTCCAACTTAGTATGATTAAATGCACAAGAGTTCAAAGTTGAACTCAAATTCTCCATTTTATTTTTCAAATTCTTAATCTCATTAGTTGTGGCATGAAAAGCATGATGAGATAAAGAATCATTTTTTCTTTTTCTTTGAGAACAAAATCTTTTTCTTTTTCAATAAATTTTCTTTTCAAAGATTTATTTTCTTGAAAAACTTCTTCTCTTTGTTTTTCCACCAAAAATGATTTTATCCTTCAAAATAGTGTTCCCTTCACAAAGATCATTCAATTTGAAAGTAAGGAAACATTTTCATTTTTCAAATCTTTATTTTCTTTTTCTAAACATGCAAGTTTATTTCTAAGAGAATCACTTTCTACATGCATGCAATCAAGTTTCTTTTTCAAACTTTTGTTATCCTTTTCTAAGCATGCAATATTATTTCTAAATGAGTCATGTTCATTATGCATGCAAGCAATGTCCTTTTTCAAATTTTTAATTTCTTTCTTTTTTCATGTCATATTTCTCAAGCAATAATTGGCAAAATGAATTGAGCTCATCATATGACATAATATCATCTTCCTCGGATTCGGAAGTTACCTCAAGGGGTTATCCCCTTGGACCATATAGCATACGTTGGAGATGTCGCTTCCAACGTCCGAATCGCTCCCCGCATAGTATTGTTCATTTTCGCCAAGGGAGATCAAGGTATTCCAAACTACAAAAGCCAAATCAAGATTAGCAACCCTAGATAAATAAACATCATTTAGGGTAGATCTTAAAGCATGTAGGGCTTTTGTATTAGCCTCAATGTTCTTACCATTTAAGCAATATTTATTATTAGTTGTGGCAAGATATACACTAAGGCCAAGTCCTTTGAGGAACAAAGACATCTTAACCTTCCAAATTTGGATGTTAAGAATATCAAAGGTGGGTGGTGACATGAAGTCCATGGTTAGGTGTGTGTGTACAAAAATATTGTGATTAGCCTAAAGGAGGATCTTTAACTCTTAGGTTGTTAGACCCAAATCAAGAGCACTAGCTCTGATACCAATTGTAAGATCACCTAGAGGGGGGGTGAATAGGTGATGGCTAATCTAATGGTCACTTATGAACAAAAATGCGGAATTAAAACTAAGTTGACCAAATTAAACTTCTTTTAATTAAACACTTATGTATAACACAAGAGTGTTGCCGAATTCCCCTTGCGAGGCTCTGGACAAACTCCTCTAGATTCCCCTTGAATGGGTTGAGGTGCCGCGTTGGCTCACTTGGTTGAATACAAGTGTTGGACAATCAATCCCAAGCAATTATATAACAATTAAGCACAAGGGTATATCAAGCATATAAAGATAGACAATAATTGAATGCAAGATATAAAAGAGACAGAGAGAGAGAGAGAGATAGAGTGAGCAATCGCAAACACAAAGGTTTGTTTCGAGGTTCGAGCACACTTGCTCTACATCCCCGCCTTCGACACACGAAGGATTTCCACTATGCACGATCCAACCGGATCTCTCCTTGGTGCCGCAACACCTACAATCCCTCGGACTCCCGAGTCCCTTACACACCACAAGCCCACCGGCTCGTCGAGGCCGCACCTCAAGCTACAAGTCCTCACTAGGACCCAACAACACCAAGTCCTCACTAGGACCCGAAACAAACCGCGAACACAACCGTCCTCCTTCTCAAAGAACAAAGATGAATTTTGGTGATCACAACTCTTGATCACCTAAAATCCTCTCACAATAACACTCCTATAGAATGAATAGCTCAATGGATGCTCAAGTATTTGTGTGAGAAAGCAAGGAAAGAATCTTTGGTGAAAAACACAAGAAAATCTCTTTTACACTCTTTGATAAAACTCTCCTTTTAATTGGAAGTATTGACTCTAATTTTGTGGAGAAAAACCCTTCAGAAAGACTGAGAAAAACTAGCTCTAAGGTCTCCAAAAATCTTAGCTCAAAACAATGACAAAACCCCCTTTTATAGAGGCCAGAAAAATCTGACCGTTGGGCTCTGTCAGAGCTACCGGTCGACCGGTCCGGTCGACCGGCAACGGTCAAAAATCCGACCGTTGCAGCCTCCGGTCGACCGGCCCGGTCGACCGCGCAACTGGAGAAGAGAGAAAACTCTCTGTCGGTCGACCGGTCCGGTCGACCGATAATTCCCGAGAGCAAAGCTCTCTTAAGCGGTCGACCGGTCCGGTCGACCGTCCTCCAGTGCACACAGGCGTGCACGCTGTGCACGTCCGGTCGACCGACCCGGTCGACCGGCCACTGTCAGTTCTGAAAAATCAGAACTGCCAGAACCTGAAAATTTGGGATTTAAGGATAGGTCTTTTTGGCTTAATAAAAATCCCATAAATACTTAGAAATTCTACAAAAATAGTTTTATGATATAGAAACATGCTTGCACAAAATCAAGGCATGTTATTGAAGATTTGACTATTTTTGTAACTTGGAAATATTGGCTCATAATAAAAACTGTTTTTCTAAAACAACATGTTTTTCCAAATTTCCATCAAATACAAAAACAAGATACACTTTCAAGCATAGTGTGTGTGGATATGATCCACTACACAATCAAGATGACATATCTAGTTTTTGACATAAAGCACTAAACTTGGTTTTGAAATATCAACATGTTTTTCCAAACTTTCATCAAATACAAAACAAGATATACTCTAAAAGCATAGTGTGTATGGATATGATCCACTACACAATCAAGATGAAATATCTAGTTTTTGACAATAGGCTCTAAGCATGGTTTTGGATATAAGATATGTAAACTATGAAATACCAAAAACCAAATTGTATTTTATCACAAATAAAAATCTTTTCTTAACTAGGAAAATCTTTTATGAAAATCATTCTATCAAGAGTTCTATCAAGAGTGTGTGTGTGATATAGACTTGAGCAATCCACCAATCTATTCTATCCTTTACATTTTAACTAAAACAAATCTTATAAAAACAACCTAGACTCAAGTCTTCATCTTCTTGAAGTCTTCACTTGAAGTCTTCTCATCTTCTTGACTTGGTCCACATGCAATCCACCGAGCTCATCTCTAGATGTGATCTTGATGCATAGGCTCGTGAATCAACCGGTGCTAGCTTCCAACTTGACTTTAGATCCTTTGTTGAAGCTCCACACCTACTAAGATCTTGATAAGGAATCTGTCACTAATTAAACACAAGATCATTAGTAATCATAACTTCATGAGTTGATCATCATCAAAACTAGGGTGATAGGCCTTTGGGCCAACATTATGATGAAGGGTTCTAACTCTAACTCTCTAACAAGCAATTTAACTCTCATATTTCATGCTCTAACTTTATGTTCTTGATGATCTGTTTATTGCCTAACTTGCTTGTTTTTTTACTTGGAGAATACCCACTCATCTTTACCGATGCCGATAGTGCACTTGCTTCTCACCCTAATCTCACCTTAAAACGGATCTTGATAGCGTGATGTTCAAGTTTTTTCCATGTAATGCAAAGTGGAGGGTGAAGGAATTTCATCAGAACACTATATGACTAGTTCTTTAAACACAAAACTTGTGCAAGTGAAGGATCCAGTGTGAGGCTCTATCATCAAGCACGTTAAGGGTTAGTAGCATTCATTAGTTGAAGGTTAGCCATGCAATCTTTCCCATTTTCTACAACTTAAACTTTTCAACCAATTTTCCTTTAGAAACTTCTTCAAAATTTCTTCAAACTCTTTTTGCATTTCTTTTCTCGAAGCTTTCTTTTAAAACTTCTTTTAAAACTTTCTTTAAGTTTCTTTAAGCCTTCACTTTTCTTTTCTTTGGTTTCCAATCATCGCTTTCTCGAATCCGCATTTCTTTTCTCTTTTGTTTTCACTCTCTTTCTTACTCATAACCAAATCACATCATCGATTTCACACTCTTCTTCTTTCTTTTATTTTTAACTGAAACAAAAAGGATCATATTTTGAAGAAAATAAAGTAAGAACTGGACAAAGCTTCAACCGCTCTCCCTCCTTGTGGATACGACTTGTTTTACCATTTGGCTAGAACGAATAGATCGGAAGGACATAAGCACAACTATTGAAGGACATAACTCACATCAATAATAAACTCTTAACTATGGTGCTTGTATCGTTTCAATACACTTTCCGTTTTCAAACAAAATTTTTTGGCGCCGTTGCCGGGAAGGGTAACGGTTTTCTCACGTTTTTGAACTAAATAATTTTTCTTCTCTGTTGCAGGGTACAGGTTTTGAAAAAAGAAAAACAAGCACTACAGAAACATATAAGTGGTTTTGGGCCTCTACTCTAGAAAGCAGAGACCAAGTACCCTCAAGCTTGCCGCTCAAATACGACTTTTGCTGTGTTTTTCGCCGCAAGATTGAGTTGACTACTGACAAACTTCTTTGCAGGATTGCTTGTATTGCAAAAATTTGCTTGGTGCAATAATTATTTTTCTTGTATGCCATCATCAGGATTCTGCTAATAAACCAATAGCAAAAAACTTGTTGAAAGTTAAAAGGTTGTTTAGACATTTACATCTTAAGGCACGTTTCTTTACAATTCCTTTACTTTACAGTTGAAAAGTGCAGGAGCAAGGTACATGAGCATAGCATATAGAATAGGACTCACTCTTTTATTGATTTATCCGCTTTGAGTGAATCTTTTTGATATATTCTGTACACTAGCACAAATCAATCTTAGGGGCACCACCCAAATAAACAAGATAAGGTGGGGATTTCATCATCCTTCCTTAGCCCAAAATAACTTTTCAAGCACTCACAATTTCAAGCCTAATTTAAAAATTGATAGACGTTGGCCCTTAGGGACATCTGGACTCATTAGGAGATTAACCAAGGGTGGAACTTGTTTTGAATCTTACTTCTGTGAAATCAGTGTCTAAGGTTGGGGATTAAGAGGTTAAACCTCGAAGATATCGTGGTTTGGCGTAATTAAGGCCCATTACTTACGTGAAATAACACCTAGAGGGGGGGTGAATAGGTGTTGGCTAATCTTATGGTCACTTAATGCCAAATGATGCGGAATTAAATCTATTATGACCAAATTAAACTTCTTTTAATTAAACACTTATGTATAACACAAGAGTGTTGCCGAATTCCCTTTGCAGGGCTCTGGACAAGCTCCTCTAGATTCCCCTTGAATGGGTTGAGGTGCCGCGTTGGCTCTCTTGGTTGAATACTAGTGTTAACAACAATCCCAATCAAGTATAGCAATTATGAGCACAAGGGAATATATCAAGCATGTAAATGTGAAGACAATGAAAGTAATGCAAGATATAATGAGACAAAGAGAGAGAGAGATAGAGTAAACAATCGCAAACACAAAGGGTTTGTTTCGAGGTTCGAGCACACTTGCTCTACATCCCCGCCTTCGACACATGAAGGTTTTCCACTATGCAAGATCCCAATGGATCTCTCCTCGGTGCCGCAACACCTACAATCCCTCGGACTCCCAAGTCCCGTACACACGCAAGCTCCACAAGCTCGCCGAGGCCGCACCTCAAACCACCAAGAGTTCACAACCGAACTCTAACCACCAACGAGCACACTTGCCCGTCTCCTCAAAGAACAAAGAAAAGATCTTTGGTGATCACAACACTTGATCACCTAAAGATACTCTCACTACAACACACCTATAGGAATATATAGCAATGGATAGCTCAAGTGTGGTGTGAGAAAAACAAGGAAAGAACTATGGTGAAAAACTCAAAGAATCACTTTTTACACTCTTAATAAAAACTCCCTTTTAGATGGGAAGTATTTGCTCTCAAATATGTGGAGAAAAATTTCTTGAAAAGAATGGAAAAAACTGGACCAAAGCTCTCCTAAAATCTTAGCTTCAAACAATGACAAGAACCCCCAATTTATAGGCCAGAAAATATAGCCGTTGGGATCTGTCAGAGCTGCCGTCGACTGGCCGGTCGACTGGCCAACGGTCATTTTTCCGACCGTTGAAGCCTCCGGTCGACCGCCCGGTCGACCCAGAAATCCAGAGAGCAGAACACTCTGCAGCGGTCGACCGTACGGTCGACTGGACCACTGTGCTGACAACGTGCACAAGGCTGTGCACGTCGGTCGACCGTACGGTCGACCCGACCTAGCTGCGGTCGACCGCCCGGTCGACCGATTTGGCCTGTCAGTCAGTCCTCAGACTGCACAGTTAAGGGATTTGGAAAAAGGTCTTTTAACTTAATAAAAATCCCATAAATTCCCAGTAAATCTAAAAAATAGTTTCAATCAAAATAAAACTGTTTTTCTAAAAACATGTTTTTCTAAAACTTGTTTTTCCATAACTTCACAAAATACAAAAACAAGATATTTTGAACTTATTAAAGCATATTGTGTATGGATATGATCCACTACACAATCATAATGAAATATCTATGTTTTTTATCATAAAGCTCTGAACTTGGTTTTGGTTGAAAGATATGTATGATAGAAATACCAAAAACCAAAGTATATATATTTTGTCACAAAGAAAAATCTTTTTCTAAATAAAAAAATTCTTTTCTAAACATATAAATATGAAAGCAATTCTATCAAGAGTGTGTGTGTGATATAGACTTGAGCAATCCACCAACTATCTATCCTTTACATTTTTAACTAAACAAAAAACTAAATCTTATACCTAGACCCAAGTCTTCATCTTCTTGAAGTCTTCACTTGAATGAAGGCTTCTCATCTTCTTGACTTGGTCCAAATGCAATCCACCGAGCTCATCTCTAGATGTGTTCTTGATGCATAGGCTCGTGAATCAACCGGTGCTAGCTTCCAACTTGTCTTTAAATCCTTTGTTGAAGCTCCACACCTACTAAGATCTTGATAATGAATCTGTCACTAATTAAACACAAGATCATTAGTAATCATAACTTCATGAGTTGATCATTATCAAAACTAGAGTGATAGGCCTTTGGGCCAACAATCTCCCCCTTTTTGATGATGACAAAACTCATGAGGTTATATATGCATGGATTAAAGTAAAGCTTCAAGGAAGCTCCCCCTTAACTCATGCATAACAATAAATAATAAGATATGACAATAAAGATCATCAATATGTATGCAAATGATGGAGATGAAACAAAATAAATCTTTTTCTCCTATTTGCAAAACAAAAACATATATGCATAAATAACAAGGAAGACAAATACTTCTCCCCCTTAAGCAATGAAAACATGCATATAAAATCTATAAATACTTCTTCCCCTTTTTGTCAATCATCAACAAAGGGTTCAAAGTAAAATACATCAAACAAATTTTTCTCCCCCTTTTTGTCAAAACAAAGAATCAAGAAGGGGTAATACAAATCAATCAATAAAGATTTATATGCGATATACATTCATGAAGAGGAAGACGCTAAGTTAGCTTCCTACACATATGCATTACATGAAGAAGGGATGACAAGCCCTAACTCACATAACACATATTATGTAATGCATAAGAGGAAATGTGAAGCTCCCCCTACACACGTATATCATATAAACAAGAGTTGTCAAGCTCCTCAATTTATAATATACTCAACATGAATCCATATGTAAGAGAGATGTTAAGCTCTCCTTGCATATAGGAAATACACATCAAACATTTTAAATTTTTCTTTAAAATTTTGAACTTATTTAATAAAACACATTTTGAGATATCAAATCAACATATGTTTTTTTTTTATTTTTCATCATAAACTTTGTGCTTTGAAAAAATGTGAGCCAATTGTGAGTTAAGCACATGGAAATCATATATATGTATGAGAAATGAGTATACCAAGTGAAATTGAAACATACATATATATAAGAAACAAAATATGAGTATATACAAAATAAGTTCATATTGATACCAATTGAAACGATTCAATGATACCAATTGACATAACAATAAAATCAAGTGTATATCTCATAACCTACCACTCTTGATATGCACAAGGTAAAAGATTTTCAATGAAGCATACAAGGCATACTCGCCCATCCATCCTCCCATAATGGTAGGGTTTTCAAAAATAGATTTGAAAATAAGCTTAGTTTGAAAAACTCTACCCAATGAAGAGGTTGCACTAGTTAATATGAAAATGTTTTAAAACTAGTACGAAATCCTTCAAGTAAGGAATAAAGCAAAAATGTTTTTCATGAAACACAAGTAAATCACATGGCACTAAAAACACTCTAGTATCCATAAAGTCCATATTGAAAAGATGAGTGTACTAGTGTTATGTGGAACATGGCATTATGAAAAATAGCAACAAAGCTCAATATTCCGTTTTTTTTTTTTTAAAGTTTAGTCACAAATTATCATAAATTTTGAAAACATGAAAATCATTAAAAAAATTTTTATTATTACACCAAAATTTATATTTCAAGGTATATGTATATTTTGACAACACAATAAGCATACATACATATCCCTAAAACATAATTGAGTCCATATAAGTAGATTTGCAATAAGGCAAATGACTCAAAAGGTATACATGTATATCTTAAAGTTTGGCAAAATACACATATACATGAAATGAAAGCACATTATCATAATACAAATCCAAACGGGGAATACAAGTTTAAGATTGTAGGGATCATCAAAACTAAGCAATACAAGCACATCTAATGGGTTCAAATAAGCATTCAAGCACAAATATAAATAGATTTATTTGTGGCCCATAACATGTACAAGTATAAATCCTAGTGTTGACAAAAACTAACATTTAAACTAATGTTCAATTCATGAAGCATCAATTTTGAGAATACAAAAGAATTTATCCATAAAGATAGAATCATGTGCATCAATTGAAGAATTAGATAACTAGTTTAAATGGATTTTTGACAAACTAGTTAAAGATCCTTCAAAAATATAAAGTCATATGTTTTTCATGAATAATACTAAATACATAAAAGTTCAAGCACTCATAGTCCATAGAGCTCAAAATTATCTATTTTCTCAAAAAAGTGAGTGTTCAAAGGTTATGTAACTAGTATTATTATGAAAATAGTCATGAAGCTCAAAAGATTATAAGTCACTTTTTTTTTTTTAACAAATCAATTTAAAAATCATTTTTCATAAAACAACAATCTTCATGGTATATGTATGATTTATCCAATCCTAACGATATGCATACATATCCCAAATGTAAAAGAGTCTATTAAATGTATTTGCATGAAAGCAAGAGACTCACGGGTATACATGTATATTTATTAGATTTGAATTAATAATGCATATACATGAAGTAAATCACTAAAAATTGGCAAAAACGTGTATAAATGAGAATCATCAAAACTAGATCATACATATGCATAAAGTGGATACAAATGAGCATGAAGTTCAACTATATATATGAGTCAATTGTAGTTCACTATATGTATAAATGTAAGTTTGATACATTCTACATCTAAGCATGTAATTACCACATGAAGCACATAAATCTTAAACATGAACAAGCTATAAATATTATGGATGAACAAGCATGAACATAAAAAATAGGAGTTTAGAAATTGTTACCAACTCCAAAGCTCCAAATATGGTGGTCTTTCCCACCAAAATCTCCTTGATAGCAATGCATCCAAAAGTTTGTCCATCATGTCCATTGCATCCGCTATCAAGGCACCAATCCTCTCACGTTTTGTGAGAGCCCTCACCTACATCAAAATCAAAGGGTGGGGGTTTTGGTACACATACTTTCTTGGGTCCTTTGGGGTTAGCTTTATTGTAAGGATCCCAAAATCTTTTATACTTAGCAAAATATAAATGAGGTTTCTTATCAAAATAATATTTTGCTAAATGGCATTTGCGGCCACAATGTGTACATGTGTACACCTTAGTATGCTTATGTGTAGGAGTGTGATCATGTTGTGCAACATAAGCAAATGCATGGTTATGATGTGCATGAATGTGTGGAGTTTGTTTCTTTGAAAACATTGACTCCAACCTAGAATGATTAAAAGCACAAGAGTTCAAAGTTGAACTCAAACCATCCATTTTATTTTTAAATTCTTAATCTCATTAGTTGTGGCATGTAAAGCATGGTGAGATAAAGAATCATTTTTCTTTTTCTTTTGAAAAACATTATCCTTTTCTTTTTCAACAAATTTTCTTTTTAAAGATTTATTTTCTTGTAAAATACTATCTTTTTGTTGTTCCACCATAGCAATATCATTTTTCAAAATATTGTTCCCTTCACAAAGATCATTCAATTTTGAAAGCAAGGAAATATTTTCATTTTTCAAATCTTTATTTTCCTTTTCTAAACATGCAAGTTTATTTCTAAAAGAATCATTTTCTACATGCATGCAATCAAATTTCTTTTTCAAACTTTTGTTATCTTTTTCTAAGCATGCAATGTTATCTCTAAATGAGTCATGTTCTTTATGCATGCAAGCAATGTCCTTTTTCAAATTTTTATTTTCTTTCTTAATTATGTCATATCTCTCGAGCAATAATTGACAAAATGTAGAGAGCTCATCATATGACATACTATCATCTTCTACCTCGGATTCGGTAGTTACCTCAAGGGGGTTATCCCCTTGGACCATAAAGCATGCGTTGGAGGTGTTGCTTCCAACGTCCGAATCGCTCCCGACATAATATAGATCCTTTTCGCCAAGGGAGGTGATGATGTTCCAAGCTACAAAAGCCGAATCAATGTTAGCAACCCTAAATAAGTAATCATCATTTAGGGTACTCTTCAAAGCATTTAGGGCTTTTGCATTACCCTCAATATACTTGCTATTGTTAATATAAGAATCATTAATGTAGCAAGATAGACATGAATGCCTAGGGCCTTGAGGTACATGGACATCTTAACCTTCCAAATTTGGATGTTAAGAATGTCAAAGGGGGGTGGTGACATGAAGTCCATGGTGAGGTGTGTGTACAAAAATATTATGATTAGCCTAAAAGGAGGATCTTTAACTCTTAGGTTGTTAGACCCAAATCAAGAGCACTAGCTCTGATACCAATTGAAATAACACCTAGAGGGGGGGTGAATAGGTGCTGGCTAATCTTATGGTCACTTAATGCCAAATGATGCGGAATTAAATCTATTATGACCAAATTAAACTTCTTTTAATTAAACACTTATGTATAACACAAGAGTGTTGCCGAATTCCCTTTGCAGGGCTCTGGACAAGCTCCTCTAGATTCCCCTTGAAGGGTTGAGGTGCCGCGTTGGCTCTCTTAGTTGAATACTAGTGTTAACAACAATCCCAATCAAGTATAGCAATTATGAGCACAAGGGAATATATCAAGCATGTAAATGTGAAGACAATGAAAGTAATGCAAGATATAAATGAGACAAAGAGAGAGAGAGATAGAGTAAGCAATCGCAAACACAAAGGGTTTGTTTCGAGGTTCGAGCACACTTGCTCTACATCCCCGCCTTCGACACACGAAGGTTTTCCACTATGCAAGATCCCAATGGATCTCTCCTCGGTGCCGCAACACCTACAATCCCTCGGACTCCCAAGTCCCGTACACACGTGTAATACCCCGTTCCCGGAATACGCACTTAGTTGCGTATTCAGATTTTCGGTCGTATTTTTTCAATTTGTTTCCTGTATTTATTCTGTATTATGAATTCCTTATATGATTGTTTTGTCTTGGATTTGGATTCGTGGACTCGGAGTCAGTCCCAGTCCGAACCAGGAACTCGATTATAGTATATTATTCGATTTGGTCTTTTCGGTGATTAGATTTGACCGATTTTAGTTTTAAATATCATTTTCCAATATTATATATTTTCTATGATTTTCTAGATTTTTCTGGAATTAAAATAAAAATCTTCAAAACCGGTGTCGGCCAGTGCCGCTGACCGATTCCTGGATTTTTAATTCTCAAACCACTTAGAATTTCTAGAAGGTCCTTTAGGCATTATTTCTTAGAATCATATTTTCTACCTACATTCTTTTTCTGAGGATTTTATGATTTTATGAAAATTCCATCGGAGTCGGTAGGTAACTGGTTCCGGGATTTTTAGTTTTAAAACTATAAAGTATTTCTTCAACGGATTTCACTATTGGTCTTTATATATTATTATTGATTTTTGGTAATTATTTCGGGTCGTTCCGAGATACTTGAATTTCGGACGATTCCGGTATTTTTCTCGAAAGGTTTCCGCATCCGCAACTGAATCCCGGGAATCCGCCACTTCCATTATTTTCATCTTCTTTCCCAAGAAAATATCTTCTCATTATAATTTCTTTTCCATTTTTCCTTTTCCTTTATTTCTTTCCTTCCTCCACTAACCAAGCCTTTCCCAATTTTCCAATAATTCCAATTTTCCACATAATCCCACTCACTTTCACCTAATCCTTTTAAATCCCACTCATTCTCTCTCTCCCCCATGGCCGGCCAAGTGGCCAAGTGAAGGACACTCACCTCACCTCCCCACTTTACAAAAACCCCCCTCTCTTCTATCATATTTGCACCACCTTCACAAAAGTCAAACCTATAAATACTTTTCCTCTCCTTTCTTTATTCATTCTCACCTCAACTTTCTCTTTCTTCTCTTCTCTTCACCAAAGCCCTAATCTCCAATTCCTCTTCATCTCCACCACCTCAACAACTACTCCAACACTTTAGCTTCATCTTCTTCCTCCTTCATCACCATGGAAAACCACCACAAGGGCATCAACAACACCAAAGGATCATCACCATCTCTACCTTTCCTCTTCTTCTTCATCATCAACCACCACCACTCCTTTTGGTAAGTAATTTCCCTCACCAAGACTTGTACAACTCTTAGTCTACTTATGTTTGCTTATTCTTGTTGATTTGTGTCTTCAATTCTTGTTATTTAGCCATCAAACACAAACTCTAGAGAATCTGTTCTGTTTACTGTTTCCAGACGATTAGTCGACTTGACCTAGGAGCTAGTCGACTAGAAACCCTTAGCTGAAACTTAACCTTTTCTGGAAACACAGTATTAGTCGACTTACCTTAGATCCTAGTCGACTATAGATCCTTAGTCGACTACACCCTTGACCCTAGTCGACTAACCTTTCCTGAACCAGAAACCCAAACTCTCTGTATCCCAGTATTAGTCGACTTAGCCAAACTATCAGTCGACTTGTCATGTCTGTTAGTCGACTACACCCTTGACCCTAGTCGACTAACTTTTCCTGAATCAGAATATCAACTCTCTGGAACCCAGTATTAGTCGACTATATCAGACTGTTAGTCGACTAACCCCTTTATTAGTCGACTACTCATCCTACCCTAGTCGACTAATTCTGTCTGTTTGTTACAGTTATTTACCTTCTCAAACTTGGATCTTATACTTGGTTTATATGTTGTATATTATACTTCTTGACTTGTATCTTGACTAACATCATCTTCACTTCTCTCTTTCTCTCTCCTCTTCACTCTACATATATATATCATAGTTTATGGCGTGCCCCGGATTTCGTGGATTTCGGATCTTTCGGCGCTTTGAGGTTTAGGCGAGTATTCTCACTCGCTACTTTCTTGTATGCGAGTAGTCTCGCTCTTCTCTATTTGAGTTTCCCGTTTCATCGGTCGATAAGTATTTCGCTTCTTATTTCCATATTCATGTATTGCACTACATTGCTTGTATTATGGTAGCTTCATCTTGTGCTTGTACCATGCTTATGATATGCTTGCTTCTTTATCGTATACCATGCGTGGCCGACCCTTCGTGGTCGTTGGACTTTGAGTCACTTCCATGTTACCACTTGCTATTACTCAGACTTGTCAGTTACATGCTTCCTTTTAACACATGTATATCACTTGGTAACTGTGTTATCGCCTGACTACTTGACATGCCACTATCTGGCAAGACCATCTTGTTATGTCATGACTTACCCAGACTTATTATCAATCCATTGTTATGCATGTTACTTGATATACATCACCATTTATCATGCTATCTCTTGACACCAGCATGATACACCGATTCTTATAATTATCACGATAAAGGGAATGTAGTACCTGATTACTGTTATGTACTGATCACTGTTATGTATCCCTGTTATGATATTGCTCATTCCCGAAATCTGATAATTATGTTCATAAGCTATAAAAAGGACAACTTGTATGGGTATGGGAGGAAGTGATGGATGCCGGAATGATATCTTGCTTATAGTGGTGGGGTATAAAAGTATGTATATACATATATATATGTACTGGCGGTAGTGAATCTGAAATTACTGAATAGGGGGACTTTGGGCCTCCAAAGCCGGTTCCAGGTGTATGGAAACCACTATAAGAAGTTCTATCAGTTCTCCATCTACTTCCGTTAACAACCCTCGACTTGCTTATATATGGATGTATGTGGGTTGGCCGTACACCAGGTCACATACCGAGATATATGGGTCAGACGAGTAATAATAATAGTAGGTGTTTCCTGTGACCCCAGTTATGATTACTGTTATGATTCCTGTTTTGATACCTGTTATGCACTCTTGTCACATCTGTTATGTATTCTTGTTATGACTACTTTGCAACCCTGATTCTATACGCTTAGATATTCGGTGGCATGAGATAACGGTATATAGATGAGGGTTTCCTTGTTTGGATTATTCCTTCGATGTACTAGTCTCATGGGACCGTAACCTAAGCGTATACAATAAATTTTGCTTGTGATCAGTTTTACTTCGGATTTCCTGTTTTACGATTGTTACGTTATACCCGTTCTTATATATACTTCATTTGTGTTCTAACCCTCCTGTCTTCTGTACTTGACACTTGTACTCATCCTGGCTCGCCACCTGGCATCATATCATACTCGCCTGGGGAGTTTCACTGACTCCCCTGGATTCTCATGTCCAGGTTTCGGAGCTTGGAGCGTATGGGTTTTCTGTTGCTGCATCAGAGTGGCGCAGCGGTAGCGTGGACCCCGGTTGACCTTTCAGTGCTCCATCCTTCCAGGCCCCCTGTATGTCTCTCGAGTTTTTCTTTTAAACTCGTGAGTGCCCTTTTTCTATTCATACTTGTACATTCCTTGTATACATGTATGTGGACACCCTTTTATACTGTTCATATATGTATATCTTTTGTATTCTCGCATTTGTGCATACTAGTGATATGATATTCATGTAATATTGTGATCACTTCTGATGATAACTGTGTAATTGTACTATATGTGTTGGAATGTATAATGCACCATATGCTTCCGTACTCTGATTCTTGTCTGTACTGATGCTTAGCGTATATACGGGAGGGTAGTTCTGACCTACGTATATACGTTGCAGTGACGTCCCCGTATCGCCGGGATCGGGGCGTTACAACACGCAAGCTCCACAAGCTCGCCGAGGCCGCACCTCAAACCACCAAGAGTTCACAACCGAACTCTAACCACCAACGAGCACACTTGCCCGTCTCCTCAAAGAACAAAGAAAAGATCTTTGGTGATCACAACACTTGATCACCTAAAGATACTCTCACTACAACACACCTATAGGAATATATAGCAATGGATAGCTCAAGTGTGGTGTGAGAAAAACAAGGAAAGAACTATGGTGAAAAACTCAAAGAATCACTTTTTACACTCTTAATAAAAACTCCTTTTAGATGGGAAGTATTTGCTCTCAAATATGTGGAGAAAACTTTCTTGAAAAGAATGGAAAAACTGGACCAAAGCTCTCCTAAAATCTTAGCTTCAAACAATGACAAGAACCCTCAATTTATAGGCCAGAAAAATATAGCCGTTGGGATCTGTCAGAGCTGCCGGTCGACTGGCCGGTCGACTGGCCAACGGTCATTTTTCCGACCGTTGAAGCCTCCGGTCGACCACCCGGTCGACCCAGAATCCAGAGAGCAGAACACTCTACAGCGGTCGACCGTACGGTCGACTGGACCACTGTGCTGACAACGTGCACAAGGCTGTGCACGTCGGTCGACCGTACGGTCGACCCGACCTAGCTGCGGTCGACCGCCCGGTCGACCGATTTGGCCTGTCAGTCAGTCCTCAGACTGCACAGTTAAGGGATTTGGAAAAAGGTCTTTTAACTTAATAAAAATCCCATAAATTCTCAGTAAATCTAAAAAATAGTTTCAATCAAAATAAAAACTGTTTTTCTAAAAACATGTTTTTCTAAAACTTGTTTTTCCATAACTTCACAAAATACAAAACAAGATATTTTGAACTTATTAAAGCATATTGTGTATGGATATGATCCACTACACAATCATAATGAAATATCTATGTTTTTTATCATAAAGCTCTGAACTTGGTTTGGTTGAAAGATATGTATGATAGAAATACCAAAACCAAAGTATATATATTTTGTCACAAAAAAAAATCTTTTTCTAAATAAAAAAATTCTTTTCTAAACATATAAATATGAAAGCAATTCTATCAAGAGTTTGTGTGTGATATAGACTTGAGCAATCCACCAACTATCTATCCTTTACATTTTTAACTAACAAAAAACTAAATCTTATACCTAGACCCAAGTCTTCATCTTCTTGAAGTCTTCACTTGAAGGCTTCTCATCTTCTTGACTTGGTCCAAATGCAATCCATCGAGCTCATCTCTAGATGTGTTCTTGATGCATAGGCTCGTGAATCAACCGGTGCTAGCTTCCAACTTGTCTTTAAATCCTTTGTTGAAGCTCCACACCTACTAAGATCTTGATAATGAATCTGTCACTAATTAAACACAAGATCATTAGTAATCATAACTTCATGAGTTGATCATCATCAAAACTAGAGTGATAGGCCTTTGGGCCAACAATCTCCCCCTTTTTGATGATGACAAAACTCATGAGGTTATATATGCATGGATTAAAGTAAAGCTTCAGGAAGCTCCCCCTTAACTCATGCATAACAATAAATAATAAGATATGACAATAAAGATCATCAATATGTATGCAAATGATGGAGATGAAACAAAATAAATCTTTTTCTCCTATTTGCAAAACAAAAACATATATGCATAAATAACAAGGAAGACAAATACTTCTCCCCCTTAAGCAATGAAAACATGCATATAAAATCTATAAATACTTCTCCCCCTTTTTGTCAATCATCAACAAAGGGTTCAAAGTAAAATACATCAAATAAATTTTTCTCCCCCTTTTTGTCAAAAACAAAGAATCAAGAAGGGTAATACAAATCAATCAATAAAGATTATATGCGATATACATTCATGAAGAGGAAGACGCTAAGTTAGCTTCCCTACACATATGCATTACATGAAGAAGGGATGACAAGCCCTAACTCACATAACACATATTATGTAATGCATAAGAGGAGATGTGAAGCCCCCTACACACGTATATCATATAAAGAAGAGTTATCAAGCTCCTCAATTTATAATATGCTCAACATGAATCCATATGTAAGAGAGATGTTAAGCTCTCCTTGCATATAGGAAATACACATCAAACATTTTAAATTTTTCTTTAAATTTTGAACTTATTTAATAAAACACATTTTGAGATATCAAATCAACATATGTTTTTTTTTATTTTTCATCATAAACTTTGTGCTTTGAAAAAATGTGAGCCAATTGTGAGTTAAGCACATGAAATCATATATATGTATGAGAAATGAGTATACCAAGTGAAATTGAAACATACATATATATAAGAAACAAATATGAGTATATACAAAATAAGTTCATATTGATACCAATTGACATAACAATAAAATCAAGTGTATATCTCATAACCTACCACTCTTGATATGCACAAGGTAAAAGATTTTCAATGAAGCATACAAGGCATACTCGCCCATCCATCCTCCCATAATGGTAGGGGTTTTCAAAAATAGATTTGAAAATAAGCTTAGTTTGAAAAACTCTACCCAATGAAGAGATTGCACTAGTTAATATGAAAATGTTTTAAAACTAGTACGAAATCCTTCAAGCAAGGAATAAAGCAAAAATGTTTTTCATGAAACACAAGTAAATCACATGGCACTAAAAACACTCTAGTATCCATAAAGTCCATATTGAAAAGATGAGTGTACTAGTGTTATGTGGAACATGGCATTATGAAAAATAGCAACAAAGCTCAATATTCCTTTTTTTTTTTTTTAAGTTTAGTCACAAATTATCATAATTTTGAAAACATGAAAATCATTAAAAAAAATTTTATTATTACACCAAAATTTATATTTCAAGGTATATGTATATTTTGACAACACAATAAGCATACATACATATCCCTAAAACATAATTGAGTCCATATAAGTAGATTTGCAATAAAGGCAAATGACTCAAAAGGTATACATGTATATCTTAAAGTTTGGCAAAATACACATATACATGAAATGAAAGCACATGATCATAATACAAATCCAAACGGGGAATACAAGTTTAAGATTGTAGGGATCATCAAAACTAAGCAATACAAGCACATCTAATGGGTTCAAATAAGCATTCAAGCACAAATATAAATAGATTTATTTGTGGCCCATAACATGTACAAGTATAAATCCTAGTGTTGACAAAAACTAACATTTAAACTAATGTTCAATTCATGAAGCATCAAATTTTGAGAATACAAAAGAATTTATCCATAAAGATAGAATCATGTGCATCAATTGAAGAATTAGATAACTAGTTTAAATGGATTTTTGACAAACTAGTTAAAGATCCTTCAAAAATATAAAGTCATATGTTTTTCATGAATAATACTAAATACATAAAAGTTCAAGCACTCATAGTCCATAGAGCTCAAAATTATCTATTTTCTCAAAAAAGTGAGTGTTCAAAGGTTATGTAACTAGTATTATTATGAAAATAGTCATGAAGCTCAAAAAGATTATAAGTCACTTTTTTTTTTTAACAAATCAATTTAAAAATCATTTTTCTTAAAACAACAATCTTCATGGTATATGTATGATTTATCCAATCCTAACGATATGCATACATATCCCAAATGTAAAAGAGTCTATTAAATGTATTTGCATGAAAGCAAGAGACTCACGGGTATACATGTATATTTATTAGATTTGAATTAATAATGCATATACATGAAGTAAATCACTAAAAATTGGCAAAAACGTGTATAAATGAGAATCATCAAACTAGATCATACATATGCATAAAGTGGATACAAATGAGCATGAAGTTCAACTATATATATGAGTCAATTGTAGTTCACTATATGTATAAATGTAAGTTTGATACATTCTACATCTAAGCATGTAATTACCACATGAAGCACATAAAATCTTAAAACATGAACGTGCTACGAATATTATGGATGAACAAGCATGAACATAAAAAATAGGAGTTTAGAAATTGTTACCAACTCCAAAGCTCCAAATATGGTGGTCTTTCCCACCAAAATCTCCTTGATAGCAATGCATCTAAAAGTTTGTCCATCATGTCCATTGCATCCGCTATCAAGGCACCAATCCTCTCACTTTTGTGAGAGCCCTCACCTACATCAAAATCAAAGGGTGGGGGTTTTGCTACACATACTTTCTTGGGTCCTTTGGGGTTAGCTTTATTGTAAGGATCCCAAAATCTTTTATACTTAGCAAAATATAAATGAGGTTTCTTATCAAAATAATATTTTGCTAAATGGCCTTTGCGGCCACAATGTGTACATGTGTACACCTTAGTATGCTTATGTGTAGGAGTGTGATCATGTTGTGCAACATAAGCAAATGCATGGTTATGATGTGCATGAATGTGTGGAGTTTGTTTCTTTGAAAACATTGACTCCAACCTAGAATGATTAAAAGCACAAGAGTTCAAAGTTGAACTCAAACCATCCATTTTATTTTTTTAAATTCTTAATCTCATTAGTTGTGGCATGTAAAGCATGGTGAGATAAAGAATCATTTTTCTTTTTCTTTTGAAAAACATTATCCTTTTCTTTTTCAACAAATTTTCTTTTTAAAGATTTATTTTCTTGTAAAATACTATCTTTTTGTTGTTCCACCATAGCAATATCATTTTTCAAAATATTGTTCCCTTCACAAAGATCATTCAATTTTGAAAGCAAGGAAATATTTTCATTTTTCAAATCTTTATTTTCCTTTTCTAAACATGCAAGTTTATTTCTAAAAGAATCATTTTCTACATGCATGCAATCAAATTTCTTTTTCAAACTTTTGTTATCTTTTTCTAAGCATGCAATGTTATCTCTAAATGAGTCATGTTCTTTATGCATGCAAGCAATGTCCTTTTTCAAATTTTTATTTTCTTTCCTAATTATGTCATATCTCTCGAGCAATAATTGACAAAATGTAGAGAGCTCATCATATGACATACTATCATCTTCTACCTCGGATTCGGTAGTTACCTCAAGGGGGTTATCCCCTTGGACCATAAAGCATGCGTTGGAGGTGTTGCTTCCAACGTCCGAATCGCTCCCGACATAATATAGATCCTTTTCGCCAAGGGAGGTGATGATGTTCCAAGCTACAAAAGCCGAATCAATGTTAGCAACCCTAAATAAGTAATCATCATTTAGGGTACTCTTCAAAGCATTTAGGGCTTTTGCATTACCCTCAATATACTTGCTATTGTTAATATAAGAATCATTAAATGTAGCAAGATAGACATGAATGCCTAGGGCCTTGAGGTACATGGACATCTTAACCTTCCAAATTTGGATGTTAAGAATGTCAAAGGGGGGTGGTGACATGAAGTCTATGGTGAGGTGTGTGTACAAAAATATTATGATTAGCCTAAAAGGAGGATCTTTAACTCTTAGGTTGTTAGACCCAAATCAAGAGCACTAGCTCTGATACCAATTGAAATAACACCTAGAGGGGGGGTGAATAGGTGTTGGCTAATCTTATGGTCACTTAATGCCAAATGATGCGGAATTAAATCTTTATGACCAAATTAAACTTCTTTTAATTAAACACTTATGTATAACACAAGAGTGTTGCCGAATTCCCTTTGCAGGGCTCTGGACAAGCTCCTCTAGATTTCCCTTTAATGGGTTGAGGAGCCGCGTTGGCTCTCTTGGTTGAATACTAGTGTTAACAACAATCCCAATCAAGTATAGCAATTATGAGCACAGGGAATATATCAAGCATGTAAATGTGAAGACAATGAAAGTAATGCAAGATATAAATGAGACAAAGAGAGAGAGAGATAGAGTAAGCAATCGCAAACACAAAGGGTTTGTTTCGAGGTTCGAGCACACTTGCTCTACATCCCCGCCTTCGACACACGAAGGTTTTCCACTATGCAAGATCCCAATGGATCTCTCCTCGGTGCCGCAACCCCTACAATCCCTCGGACTCCCAAGTCCCGTACACACGCAAGCTCCACAAGCTCGCCGAGGCCGCACCTCAAACCACCAAGAGTTCACAACCGAACTCTAACCACCAACGAGCACACTTGCCCGTCTCCTCAAAGAACAAAGAAAAGATCTTTGGTGATCACAACACTTGATCACCTAAAGATACTCTCACTACAACACACCTATAGGAATATATAGCAATGGATAGCTCAAGTGTGGTGTGAGAAAAAACAAGGAAAGAACTATGGTGAAAACTCAAAGAATCACTTTTTACACTCTTAATAAAAACTCCCTTTTAGATGGGAAGTATTTGCTCTCAAATATGTGGAGAAAACTTTCTTGAAAAGAATGGAAAAAACTGGACCAAAGCTCTCCTAAAATCTTAGCTTCAAACAATGACAAGAACCCCCAATTTATAGGCCAGAAAATATAGCCGTTGGGATCTGTCAGAGCTGCCGGTCGACTGGCCGGTCGACTGGCCAACGGTCATTTTTTCCGACCGTTGAAGCCTCCGGTCGACCGCCCGGTCGACCCAGAAATCCAGAGAGCAGAACACTCTGCAGCGGTCGACCGTACGGTCGACTGGACCACTGTGCTGACAACGTGCACAAGGCTGTGCACGTCGGTCGACCGTATGGTCGACCCGACCTAGCTGCGGTCGACCGCCCGGTCGACCGATTTGGCCTGTCAGTGAGTCCTCAGACTGCACAGTTAAGGGATTTGGAAAAGGTCTTTTAACTTAATAAAAATCCCATAAATTCTCAGTAAATCTAAAAAATAGTTTCAATCAAAATAAAAACTGTTTTTCTAAAAACATGTTTTTCTAAAACTTGTTTTTTCCATAACTTCACAAAATACAAAACAAGATTTTTTGAACTTATTAAAGCATATTGTGTATGGATATGATCCACTACACAATCATAATGAAATATCTATGTTTTTTATCATAAAGCTCTGAACTTGGTTTTGGTTGAAAGATATGTATGATAGAAATACCAAAAACCAAAGTATATATATTTTGTCACAAAGAAAAATCTTTTTCTAAATAAAAAAATTCTTTTCTAAACATATAATATGAAAGCAATTCTATCAAGAGTGTGTGTGTGATATAGACTTGAGCAATCCACCAACTATCTATCCTTTACATTTTTAACTAAACAAAAACTAAATCTTATACCTAGACCCAAGTCTTCATCTTCTTGAAGTCTTCACTTGAATGAAGGCTTCTCATCTTCTTGACTTGTCCAAATGCAATCCACCGAGCTCATCTCTAGATGTGTTCTTGATGCATAGGCTCGTGAATCAACCGGTGCTAGCTTCCAACTTGTCTTTAAATCCTTTGTTGAAGCTCCACACCTACTAAGATCTTGATAATGAATCTGTCACTAATTAAACACAAGATCATTAGTAATCATAACTTCATGAGTTGATCATCATCAAAACTAGAGTGATAGGCCTTTGGGCCAACAATCTCCCCCTTTTTGATGATGACAAAACTCATGAGGTTATATATGCATGGATTAAAGTAAAGCTTCAAGGAAGCTCCCCCTTAACTCATGCATAACAATAAATAATAAGATATGACAATAAAGATCATCAATATGTATGCAAATGATGGAGATGAAACAAAATAAATCTTTTTCTCCTATTTGCAAAACAAAAACAAATATGCATAAATAACAAGGAAGACAAATACTTCTCCCCCTTAAGCAATGAAAACATGCATATAAAATCTATAAATACTTCTCCCCCTTTTTGTCAATCATCAACAAAGGGTTCAAAGTAAAATACATCAAACAAATTTTTCTCCCCCTTTTTGTCAAAAACAAAGAATCAAGAAGGGTAATACAAATCAATCAATAAAGATTTATATGCGATATACATTCATGAAGAGGAAGACGCTAAGTTAGCTTCCCTACACATATGCATTACATGAAGAAGGGATGACAAGCCCTAACTCACATAACACATATTATGTAATGCATAAGAGGAGATGTGAAGCTCCCCCTACACACGTATATCATATAAACAGAGTTGTCAAGCTCCTCAATTTATAATATACTCAACATGAATCCATATGTAAGAGAGATGTTAAGCTCTCCTTGCATATAGGAAATACACATCAAACATTTTAAATTTTTCTTTAAAATTTTGAACTTATTTAATAAAACACATTTTGAGATATCAAATCACATATGTTTTTTTTTTATTTTTCATCATAAACTTTGTGCTTTGAAAAAATGTGAGCCAATTGTGAGTTAAGCACATGGAAATCATATATATGTATGAGAAATGAGTATACCAGTGAAATTGAAACATACATAATATAAGAAACAAAATATGAGTATATACAAAATAAGTTCATATTGATACCAATTGAAACGATTCAATGATACCATTGACATAACAATAAATCAAGTGTATATCTCATAACCTACCACTCTTGTTATGCACAAGGTAAAGATTTTCAATGAAGCATACAAGGCATACTCGCCCATCCATCCTCCCATAATGGTAGGGTTTTCAAAAATAGATTTGAAAATAAGCTTAGTTTGAAAAACTCTCCCAATGAAGAGATTGCACTAGTTAATATGAAAATGTTTTAAAACTAGTACGAAATCCTTCAAGCAAGGAATAAAGCAAAAATGTTTTTCATGAAACACAAGTAAATCACATGGCACTAAAAACATCTAGTATCCATAAGTCCATATTGAAAAGATGAGTGTACTAGTGTTATGTGGAACATGGCATTATGAAAAATAGCAACAAAGCTCATATTCCTTTTTTTTTTTTAAAAGTTTAGTCTCAAATTATCATAAATTTTGAAAACATGAAAATCATTAAAAAAAATTTTATTATTACACCAAAATTTTATATTTCAAGGTATATGTATATTTTGACAACACAATAAGCTACATACATATCCCTAAAACATAATTGAGTCCATATAAGTAGATTTGCAATAAAGGCAAATGACTCAAAAGGTATACATGTATATCTTAAAGTTTGGCAAAATACACATATACATGAAATGAAAGCACATGATCATAATACAAATCCAACAGGGAATACAAGTTTAAGATTGTAGGGATCATCAAAACTAAGCAATACAAGCACATCTAATGGGTTCAAATAAGCATTCAAGCACAATTAAATAGATTTTATGTGTGGCCCATAACATGTACAAGTATAAATCCTAGTGTTGACAAACGAACATTTAAACTAATATTCAATTCATGAAGCATCAAATTTTGAGAATACAAAAGAATTTATCCATAAAGATAGAATCATGTGCATCAATTGAAGAATATATAAACTAGTTTAATGGATTTTTGACAAACTAGTTAAAGATCCTTCAAAATATAAAGTCATATGTTTTTCATGAATAATACTAAATACATAAAGTTCAAGCACTCATAATCCATAGAGCTCAAATTATCTATTTTCTCAAAAAGTGAGTGTTCAAAGGTTATGTAACTAGTATTATTATGAAATAGTCATGAAGCTCAAAAAGATTATAAGTCACTTTTTTTTTTAACAAATCAATTTAAAAATTATTTTTCATAAAACAACATCTTCATGGTATATGTATGATTTATCCATCCTAACGATATGCATACATATCCCAATGTAAAAGAGTCTATTAAATGTATTTGCATGAAAGCAAGAGACTCACGGTATACATGTATATTTATTAGATTTGAATTAATAAAGCATATACAAGAAGTAAATCACTAAAATTGGCAAAAACGTGTATAAATGAGAATCATCAAAACTAGATCATACATATGCATAAAGTGGATACAAATGAGCATGAAGTTCAACTATATATATGAGTCAATTGTAGTTCACTATATGTATAAAAATGTAAGTTTGATACATTCTACATCTAAGCATGTAATTACCACATGAAGCACATAAAATCTTAAAACATGAACATGCTATGAATATTATGGATGAACAAGCATGAACATAAAAAATAGGAGTTTAGAAATTGTTACCAACTCCAAAGCTCCAAATATGGTGGTCTTTCCCACCAAATCTCCTTGATAGCAATGCATCCAAAAGTTTGTCCATCATGTCCATTGCATCCGCTATCAAGGCACCAATCCTCTCAGTTTTGTGAGAGCCCTCACCTACATCAAAATCAAGGTGGGGGTTTTGGTACCCATACTTTCTTGGGTCCTTTGGGGTTAGCTTTATTGTAAGGATCCCAAAATCTTTTATACTTAGCAAAATATAAATGAGGTTTCTTATCAAAACAATATTTTACTAAATGGCCTTTGCGGCCACAATGTGTACATGTGTACACCTTAGTATGCTTATGTTAGGAGTGTGATCATGTTGTGCAACATAAGCAATGCTGGTTATGATGTGCATGAATGTGTGGAGTTTGTTTCTTTAAAACATTGACTCCAACCTAGAATGATTAAAGCACAAGAGTTCAAAGTTGAACTCAAACATCCATTTTATTTTTAAATTCTTATCTCATTAGTTGTGGCATGTAAAGCATGGTGAGATAAAGAATCATTTTTCTTTTTCTTTTGAAAAACATTATCCTTTTCTTTTTCAACAAAATTTTCTTTTTAAAGATTTATTTTCTTGTAAAATACTATCTTTTTGTTGTTCCACCATAGCATATCATTTTTCAAAATATTGTTCCCTTCACAAAGATCATTCAATTTGAAAGCAAGGAAACATTTTCATTTTTTAAATCTTTATTTTCCTTTTCTAAACATGCAAGTTTATTTCTAAAAGAATCATTTTCTACATGCATGCAATCAAATTTCTTTTTCAAACTTTTGTTATCTTTTTCTAAGCATGCAATGTTATCTCTAAATGAGTCATGTTCTTTATGCATGCAAGCAATGTCCTTTTTCAAATTTTTATTTTCTTTCTTAATTATGTCATATCTCTCGAGCAATAATTGACAAAATGTAGAGAGCTCATCATATGACAATACTACATCTTCTACCTCGATTCGGTAGTTACCTCAAGGGGGTTATCCCCTTGGACCATAAAGCATGCGTTGGAGGTGTTGCTTCCAACGTCCGATTCGCTCCCGGCATAATATAGATCCTTTTCGCCAAGGGAGGTGATGATGTCCAAGCTACAAAAGCCGAATCAATGTTAGCAACCCTAAATAAGTATCATCATTTAGGGTACTCTTCAAAGCATTTAGGGCTTTTGCATTACCCTCAATATACTTGCTATTGTTAATATAAGAATCATTAAATGTAGCAAGATAGACATGAATGCCTAGGGCCTGAGTACATGGACATCTTAACCTTCCAAATTTGGATGTTAAGAATGTCAAAGGGGGTGGTGACATGAAGTCCATGTGAGGTGTGTGTACAAAAATATTGTGATTAGCCTAAAAGGAGGATCTTTAACTCTTAGGTTGTTAGACCCAAATCAGAGCACTAGCTCTGATACCAATTGAAATAACACCTAGAGGGGGGTGAATAGGTGTTGGCTATGTTAGCCCAAGAGGTTACAACTCTCCATTGTTTGTGTTTTGATGATAACAACCAAATAAGTGCTATTTGGTACTAATCTTTTATCTTAGATGAGTTTCAGGTTTTGTACCATGTTAGAGTTTCATTCGCTTCGCTTTTGCAAAAACTTCTAAGTTCCAACAAGCATTGAAGGCAAATTGCACATCAAGTGGATCATAGAAAGAAGGCACTAGCAAGGCATTGGATGGCTCAAAGATTGCTTCAGAGGTCCTTAGTTTTATTTTCTAGCTTTATAGCATGTTAAAGAATAGAGAGTAGGTTTGAAGCTCAAACACACACGTTTTCACGCGTATGTCTTTTCTAAGTTTATTTCTTATAAATATACAAAATATTTTAATACTAAATCTTTCTTCTACAAATTCTTTATTATGTTAGATACTGAATTTGTGTTTGAAATAGATTTGATAAAAATATTAATCTCTTCAAAATTCTATTTTTATTTCATCTTTTGGCCTGAGCCGGTCGACCGTTATCTACCACCAGTCGACCGATGTCCTGGCAGAGTGCACGTATCCGTGTGCACGTCTGTCGGTCGACCGACTGTCTACCGACAGTCGACCGGAATTTTATTTTAAGTCTCAGTCAGGCATCAGTCGACCGGATCGGTCGACCGATAGTTTGTTTTGCTCTCTGTATCTTTTCAGTCGACTGGATCAGTCGACCGATAGTTCATAACGGTCGGATTTTGAACTATCGGTCGACCGGGCCAGTCGACCGATGTGTCCGTTGAACATAACGGGCAGATTTTTTAATAGCTGTTTTAAACTGATTTTTTGAAATTAAAAATCCGTTGGAGGGTATATTTGGAACTAATTACTTCCTAATCTTCAGTATTAATTCCTAACCCTAAACCCTAGCCCTCTCCTATAATAGGGGTGTTTTGGGAGAGTTTCTTTACAACAATTATTCAAGAGAAAAA
>JAVJIF010031498.1:0-98173 GCA_038442645.1 Agave tequilana
TGTTAGCCCAAGAGGTTACACTCTCCATTGTTTGTGTTTTTTGATGATAACACCAAATAAGTGCTATTTGGTACTAATCTTTTATCTTAGATGAGTTTCAGGTTTTGTACCATGTTTAGAGTTCATTCGCTTCGCTTTTGCAAAACTTCTAAGTTCCAACAAGCATTGAAGGCAATTGCACATCAAGGAAGGATCATAGAAGAGAAGGCACTAGCAAGGCATTGGATGGCTCAAAGATTGCTTCAGAGGTCCTTAGGTTTTATTTTCTAGCTTTATAGCATGTTAAAGAATAGAGAGTAGTTTGAAGCTCAAACACACACGTTTTCACGCGTATGTCTTTTCTATTTATTTCTTATAAAATATACAAAAAATATTTTAATACTAAATCTTTCTTCTACAAATTCTTTATTATGTTAGATACTGAATTCGTGTTTGAAATAGATTTGATAAAATATTAATCTCTTCAAAATTCTATTTTTATTTCATCTTTTGGCCTGAGCCGGTCGACCGGTTATCTACCACCAGTCGACCGATGTCCTGGCAGAGTGCACGTATCCGTGTGCACGTCTGTCGGTCGACCGACTGTCTACCGACAGTCGACCGGAATTTTATTTTAAGTCTCAGTCAGGCATCAGTCGACCGGATCGGTCGACCGATAGTTTGTTTTGCTCTCTGTATCTTTTCAGTCGACTTGATCAGTCGACCGATAGTTCATAACGGTCGGATTTTTGAACTATCGGTCGACCGGGCCAGTCGACCGATGTGTCCGTTGAACAGTAACGGGCAGATTTTTTAATAGCTGTTTTAAACTTGATTTTTTGAAATTAAAAATCCGTTGGAGGTATATTTGGAACTAATTACTTCCTAATCTTCAGTAATTAATTCCTAACCCTAAACCCTAGCCCTCTCCTATAAATAGGGGTGTTTGGGGAGAGTTTCTTTATAACAATTATTCAAGAGAGAAAATTCAAAGTTTGTGTGATATTCAAAAGAGCTATTTTTCTTGGTTTTTGTGCTGATATTTCTCACTCATTTCAGAAGTGTTTTCTTGATAATACTCTCTGATTTGATTTCATTTTTCTTCACTTACACAAGAGCTTCATTCCTTCTCAATATTCTCTAAGGACCTTTGTAGGGAAGAGATATTTGAAAGAGAGAGTTTGTGATCTTTTGATTACTAAGGAATTCAATTGTGCTGAAATTGTAGGAGTTGGTACTCCATTGTAATTGATCTTTGTGATAGTGGAAGTAGCTAGAATCCTTCTGGGGAAGGCGGGAGTAGAGCTGGGTGCTCGAACCTCGATAACATATCTTTGTGTTTGCGATTGGTTTACTTTCCCTTGCTATTACTTTGTGTTTTTGATTACTATTGCCATTTTCATCATACTTCATCTCACCCTTATTGCTCATTATTTTTAATTGGCCTTAGATTAGCATAATCACCTATTCACCCCCCCTCTAGGTGATTTTCATTCATGTCTGACTTCGTACTCCCCACGAACTTGGCTAACGATGAGTTTAGAGTCACCGTATGCCTCGAGATTTTTAACGCCAATCTCATCGGCGAGCTGCATCCCGATCAATAGAGCATTGTACGCCGCCACATTGTTGGAACAAGGCTCGTTAGCGAGACAGCTCGGGGGATCACATGATTTTGTGGGGAGACAAGTACTACTCCTACCCCTGCCACTACGTGTCCCTTGGGGTTTGTCCTTGATGCACCGTCGAAGAAAAGTTGCCACACTTGACTTTCGAACGATGTCTGAGTCAGGTAGACCTCGGCCACTTCGTCTGGGAGATCCTCGTAGACTTTGGCTGCCCTCGGATCTGGGTGTTCAGCTAGGAAGTCTGCCACCGCTTGTTCCTTAATGGCTTTCTGCGGCAGAAAGTGCATATCATACTGGGATAGTAACATGGCCCATTTTGCCAGCCGGCCATTTAGTGAAGAAGGCTTTGTCATAAGTAACCTCAGGGGGTTGACTTTTGATATGACATTTATAGTCTGGCCTACCAGATAGTGTCGCATTTTCTGAATGGCGAACACTAGTGCCAAACATTCCTTCTCGATCGGGTTGTACCGATGTTCGGCTCCGATCATTGTTCTACTCAGATAGTAGATTGCCTGTTCTCGTCCTTCTTCATCATTCTGAGCTAGTAGAGCTCCCAAAGAATGGTCCATTGCCCGGACGTACACCAGGAAAGGCTTTCCGGACACCGGGGCTGCAAGGACTGGTGGTTGGGTGAGGTATTGTTGATTTCCTCAAACGCTTGTTGGCAAGCACCGTCCCGAATGAACGAGACACCCTTCTTCATCAACTTAGCGAAAGGTTGGCATCTTCCAGAGAGGTTTGAGATGAACCTGCGGATGTACGCCAATCGACCCTGTAAACCCCTGAGTTCCTTGAGGTTTCTCGGGGGTTGCATCTCTTGGATAGCGCGGACTTTCTCCGGATCCAAATGGATTCCTGTGGAAGTCACAACAAATCCTAAGAATTTGCCACTGGCTACCCCCAGGAAGGACTTGGTGGGGTTCATCTTCAATTGATGAGCCCGCATGATGTCGAAGACCACCTTCAGATCGGCTATGTGATCTCCTTTAATGCGACTTTTTCTCCGCAATGTCATCGACATAACATTCCACCGTTTTGCGCATTTGCTGATGGAAAATGGCATTCATGGCCCTTTGGTAGGTTGCCCCCGCATTCTTCAGTCCAAAAGGCATGACAGTTATAGCAATATACCCCTAGAGGAGTCCTGAAGGAGGTATGCTTTTCATCATCAGGATACATTTTGATTTGATTGTATCCTGAGAATCCGTCCATGAAGGACATTCGTTCGAATCCACAAGTATTGTCAATCAAACATCTGTGATTGGCAATGGGAATTCGTCTTTGGGGCAAGCCTCGTTTAGATCGCAGAAGTCGATGCAGATCCTGATCTTCCCGTTCTTCTTGGAAACGGGGACGATGTTGGCTACCCAGTCGGGATGTTGTTCTTCCCTGATGAAGCCAGAATTAATAAGTTTTCTGACTTCTGATTAAATTGCCTCCATTATTTCTGGGCGAAACCGTCGCTGTTGTTGTTTGACAGGCTTTACGTCCGGATTGATGTTGAGGCGGTGCATGGCCACTTGAGGATCAAGTCCTGGCATGTCCTCATAATTCCAGGCGAAGACGTCTATATACTCTTGTACGAGGGATATTAGATCCTTCTTCTCTGAAGGTGACAGGCCGTCACTTATGAAGATGGGCTTAGGGTTAACCTCATCTCCTAGGTTGATCTGAACAACCTTGTCTTCTGTGGGTGGCTCATGCTGTTCGAAGCGGGTATCCCAAAGAGCATTTAAATGTTTGATCCAAGGATCTGTATCAGCTTGGATCATTTCTTCATTTCCATCTTTCAGGTGGCTTGTCGAAACCATGTTCACTGAAAGTTCCTTGAAGATGTTGCCGACACTGACATCTGACTCCAAGATGATGTGTTTGAAGAGTAATCGTTGCTCGACGATTCTTGAGAATCGGAGGCTGATGGGACCGGAGTTGATACATAGCCCAACCCCCGGCGCGTCCGATGATAATAATCGGGGGCCTTCCCTTTCGGCACAAAGGATCGAAGTAGCGTTCTCCTTCCTTTGCCGAAGTTCAACCCGGGTCTGTTGGTTAGATCATACCCCATGAATTTCATCATTTTGAGCGCTTTTGGTTCATAATGACTGAGCTGAGGGGATTCCTCCTCACTTTCCGATTCTTCGCGAGGCGTTGGTTCAGTCGTCATTCGCCCGAAAAGGATTGGTTTTTGGCCTTTTCGTCTTGTCGGAACCATGAATATAGATTCCTGCGCATCACCATTATCCTGGTATGTCCCGAAAGATGATTTTACTGGTACATACAATGATGTCAAAGCATCCATTGCCGACCAGATGTCATCGTCTACGTCGGTACTAGTATCCGACGGGATCGAATCGGATGCACACGCAGAAAAATACTCAAAGTCTAAATTCTCATTAATGTACCAACCGCCTGCATCGTCGGTGGTATTATCAACATCGAGCTTATTAGTGCTCTTTACAAGTGGTTCCAACTTCCACAGGCACTCTTCTTGCTCGGGCTCAGTGTCAGCCTCATTACCGGAGTCTGGCACTTCCAGTTGCGGGGTTTCATCCACCGGATCCTGATATAGGAGGGAGTCCGTGAAATAATTTTCGACCCCCTTAAACGGATACCTTTCGGCAACCAACGTTTGCACTTTCCCACTCGCGTCAATGTATTTCATGACTTGGTGAAGAGTGGAGGGAACGATGGAATTGCGGTGGATCCATGGTCGTCCCAGCAGCAGATTGTAGGAAGTGTCGGCGTCGATGACGTAGCACGTCACCTCTGACTTGAGGCTCCCAATCTGGCACTTGAGCTTGATCTTCCCCATCGGACGGGTGCCGTTGGCATTGAACCCGTAGATGGTCGTCTGTGTAGGGCTCAAACGGTGGGTAGGGATGCCGAGGTGTTGCATGACTCGGCGAGGCATGATGCTCAATGCGGACCCTGGATCTACCTGAATGCGGTTCACCTCAGATGATCCGATATAACCTGTAAAGTACAGGGGTCGATCATGCTTTCCTTTAACCTGCATATCATCTGCCGTAAAGGTAATGCAGAGAGCATTCTGGGAGGTGTGGAGACAATTCTCTACATCTTCCTTCTTTGGCACCTGGGTCATAAAGACCTCAGCATTTGCCAGAGCTTCTTGTAGAGCCTCCCGGGTCGACTTTGATAGTCTTAGAAGCTCATACAGGGTGATCCGCGCCGGGATGTTGGCCAATTGAGCCAAGACATCAAAGCGGTAAGGCGTCGTGGATCCTTCCGCTATACCCTTTTGAAGAGCTCGAGAGAATCGAGTCTCTTTTTGTTTCTCCACTGGTGGCTTCGTGGAGGGCCTAGTTGGCTCTGCAGCCGGTTGTGGAGGGTTTGTCGCCACTTCGCCGTACTGCTTTAAGTATGGCTGTCCTGAACGAGTCCCGTCATTGGTTGGTCGGGCTCTGCGGCCAAGACTATTGTTTCCTCTTCTGAATCAGTCAGTGAGGGAACATCATCCTCTGCTTCTCGGGAGGAAGCACATACCACATGGCAGGACGAAGCTTTTGCCTTGCCTTTGGACTTCCTGTTGGTTACAGTAGTCCACTGCTGGCTGTCTACTAGGTCAGGGTGGACCCATATGATTTCCCCTTGAGGCGTAGGGACGGGTACCAAGCCCTTCTCCTGCTGCTGGTGAGGGTCTGTGTTGACCACTCTCAGCTCTCCTCTTGGGATAGGAGCTACCCCCGCAGGCGTTGGAGGTTGTCTCCCGAACTGGAGAACCGACGTCATGTTGGCTGTCACCTCCTTCTGTTTTGGTCGGAGTTTTAACACCTCCGCGTCGTAGCAGCTTTTGGTAGGGTGTCCCAACATCCTGTGGTACAAGCAGTAGTTGGAGTTGTCGGTCTTGCCGACTTCCTGAGGGCGCCTGGCCTCAGGGAGCTTCAGTCGGTTGCTCTTGTTGAGTAGCTTGAAGAGCGAATCGACATGTTCCTCCTTGAAGGAATACTGCTTGTTGGCGCGGGGTTGGCTTGAAGAGCCACTCGCCTTAGCTGGTTGAGGTTTGGTGGGAGATTTGGTCTCCGTCGCCAAATTATCCTTCCGCTTTGTCTGGAGGGAGGTGTCTGGCACTCGCCTAGTTGACCTCTCCGGCCGCGGCTTGCCTTCTTCTGCCCTGACGCGGGCAACAATCTCCTCAGCCTGTTCACCTTGTTGGACTAATTGTTTCCAGGTGCGGCTTTCAGCAACTCCTATTTGAGCAAGGAGTGAGGTTTGGAGGTTGTGGCGGCATGTTTCCACCAGGGTGGCCTGGGTCATACCGCTTGGACACCGGAGTGCCACGTTCCGAAATCTTTCCATGAAAGATTTGACGGACTCTCCCTTTCGCTGTCTCGTAGCTAACAGGGTGGGCATTGTGACCTCGGAGTCATCTTCGAAGAAGCGTGTTAAGAACAGCTTCTCCAAGTCGCCCCAGTTCTTGATAGAACCTTCCGGGAGTTTCATGAACCACTCAAAGGCCAACCCTTTCAGGGTGCCGATGAACAGTCGCGCCAGGATGGCGTCATTATCTACTACATTCCCGGTTTGGGATTTGAAGTAGTAGATGTGCTGATTAGGGGACCCCTTCCCATCAAAGGCTTGGAGGGTTGGAGCCTTGAACTTGGGAGGGTACGGGACTAAATCCCATTCAGCTAGATAGGGCCGGACCACTCCAGCTTCTTGGAGGTGTTTGCGACTGGAAAGGGCATTGAGGCGTTCCTCCAATTGACTCATCCTTTTAGCATGAGCCTTCCCTGGGTCTCGGTCGCCCTTTGACGAGGGTTTGGACGAGCCAGAAGTAGATCGAGGCTTCTCTTCAGAAGGCTCGAAAGATGAGCTTCCTCCCTTTCTCTCTCTGTCCCTCGGCCTCCTAGGAGGAGATCTCTTCCTGTCTTCGAGCAGCTGTGCAAGCGCCAGCTTGATAGCGTCGATAGATTCTTGTTGAGACACGATCATCTCCATTTGTCTCTTTTGGATCTGTTCCAGACGTCTAGCTATCTCATCAGGAGTGCCTGTCATGTAGGCAGAGGTCTCCTTCTCAACGGAGGAGTTTGAAGCCCCTGATTCCACTACGGCGGAGTGGGAATCGTTCACTTTAATGCCATGGGCTAAGGCATTATAGTCAACCGGGGGAATGGCCCCAGTCCGGGTGCGAGTGTGTCGATACACTCCTTCCGGTTCAGAGTCAGACTCATCTGAGCTGACTGCAAGTCCTTTTTCCTTGCTTCTGCTTGTCATGTTCGCAGTAAGCTCCGGGTATTCAATGTCAGAGAAGATTCTCCTTCTATGGGAGCGCCTTCTTTTGGCTGACGGGGAATCGAGGTCAGCTGTCTAATTAAAGACTGCTGGTGCACACTCGACCCGTAACGGCACTCCGAGAGCATGGAGATGAGCCGTTGGCAGCAGCACGACGAAGTGGCCTGATTGGCACTTCTTTTCTTTGTTAAATAATCCCTCAAATCCATGGCAGAGGGATCAAAGAGACTAGCCTCACAACGTCGAAGACGGGAGGCATCTGTGTGCTGTGCAGAATGGACGAAGACTTCAGGGACGCAGCTCTCGCGTCGCGGCTGTCTGATGCGCGCTTGGCGTCTCTGTTGAGATAAGACGCGGGTCTCGCGCTGATGCCTGGTGCGCCCGGGCAGAGACGGGTGAGAGAGGATGGGCTGCTGGGCCCCACGCCTATGGGCTCGTGCCTCTTGCGCTTGACGAGGCGTAGAGGTCTCACCTTGGCGTTTGATGAGGTGGTCCTCGGAGGACCTATCTGGAGGAATCTCGCGTTTGGGACGCCAAACGCGGACTTCACGTACTGGACGCGGCGTGGGCAAGGCGCGCGATTGTACGTCGCGTCCCGCCTCAGTTGGACAACCAACGGTTCCAACTTGCAGCTGACGCGCACGTCTCCTCTGTCGACGCTCAGCGTTTCGATTGCGTCGAAGAGGTAGAGAGAGACCAACGACATCCTGATGCTGGCCACCAGGGATTTTGACCACGCGGGTCTCCTGAGAGACGCTGACGCGGGTGTTCTGTGCGACGCGGTTGGTCACAAAGGCAGATGTGCCTGGGACCATGCGGGCCTTCTGAGAGGCGTTGACGCGCGTCTCTTGATTGGCACAGTCGGCAGCAGGGGAGCTCGAGAGAGCCACAGATCGGGACTCGAGGCCATTCCCTGTTGAGACCCGGCGGCAGATGCGGGTCTTTGGGCTCTTGGAGCCAGAAGAGAGGAACTCTTCGTACTTCGCCTGGTCGAACTCGACAACGAGCGATTCGACCATCTTTCCCTCATGGTGGACGTCATCTTGCGCCACTACCTGTTCGTCAGTAACGAAAGTAGTCCCCAGCGGAGTCGCCATCTCTTGTTGGACGCGGAAAAGGAGGAGGTGTAAAATTTCCTTGAATCAGATGAAAAATTACAACAGACTAATCTTCCGGTTACAAGGGAGGGAGGATGTTGAAGCTTGAATCCCCCCTTTGTTTAGTGCTGGGTTCTTCGTGTGGCGGTGGAGAGTGAATCTTGTTCTCCGTTGACCAGATGACCGTCTGGACCGTCCAGGGATCTTCTCCTTGGCAGGTAGAAGGAGTAACTCAGCCCCGTCTACCAAAACTCTAAAAGAGAAGGTAGGCGAAGAGCAACTTGTACGCAACAAGTTAGCTTGAAGAGTCGAGCTCTCTCTCTCTCTCCCTCTGTATGTGTCGCGCCTGTTGATATCTCTCGGCCTCTTTCTGTCTATTGATGCCCTTCGATTTCTTCTGATCACCAAGAGTCCGACCCCTTTTTCATAGTGACGGGGCTATTTATAGAGGTCTTAGGGGGTGAACGTGCCCCCTAAAAATACTCCACAATGAGAGCCAACTTCCCCGCTACATGGGCGGTAACCACCCCACGTGCCTGCTAAAGACATGCCACGATGGGAGCTGGTCTCCCTTACGTGTGGGCAGTAATTGGTCCCTTAACCAAGGCGGTTATAACTGAGACGCGGGTTTCAGGTCGACGCGCCTTGATGATGAGACGCGGGTGTCGAGCCAACGCGCCTTGATGCTGAGACGCGGGTGTCAGGCCGACGCGCCTTGATGATGAGACGCGGGTGTCAGGCCGACGCGCCTTGATGATGAGACGCGGGTGTCGAGCCAACGCGCCTTGATGCTGAGACGCGGGTGTCAGGCTGACGCGCCTTGATGATGAGACGCGGGTGATAGTCCCTCGCATCTAGAGCTTGAAACTTTGCTTTTCAATGGCTTGTCCTCCAGTAACTTTTGGACAGCCTACACCAGTATGTTTCTCCATCAACTTCTTTCACTTCATGAACAAATTTAGGACTTCAAACCTTTGTCTCATAGGTATACCCAATAACGCCTAGATAAATCATCAACAAAAGAGATAAAGAACTGATGGCCTTCAAGTGATACAGTCTTGGTAAGACCCCAAACGTCAATGTGAATACAATCAAGAAGACCTCTGATGCGGTGAAGTGCAGTGTCAAATTTCACCTTTGTTTTCTTGTCAGAACACAACATCAATTTGCAAGTAGTTGCACCTTCCAATAATCCTTACTTCACCAAAGCTTCCAAAGAATTCATACCAACATGTTCAAACCTCATTTGCTATATCCTGGTAGAGCCATTTTCTAAATATTCTGAAGCTAGTGAATTTCCAGTAACTGTACTACCCTTCAGGTAGTACAAGTTATTGTGTCGAATACCCTTCAAAACCATCAGCGAGCCACTAAACATCTTGAGAACACCTTCTTCAAGAGTCCCTCTTAGGCCCTGCGCCTCTAGAGCTCAAACTGAAATCAAATATTTATTCAACTGTACTTTACATCCTTCAACTCTCTTATCATTCTATAGACAACTTGATGCGAACTGTACTTATTCCTTCAATATAGCATGTGTGTCTATCACTGAATGACACCAAGCCTCTATTTAGTTTTCCAAAACAAGCGAACCACTCTTGTTTGGGACAAATATGATGGGTAGCACTGTTCAAAACCCACTCAGATTCCTCAGAACAACAAACAATAGGGGTGATAAAAAGTGAAAATACAGATGAGTCAGAATTATTACCATTCGCTATTGTGATATTGACCTCTAACTTTGACTCCCTCTTCGTCTTGAGCTTTGGATAATCAATCTTTAGTGTCTTTCTCCGTAGAAAGCATACTGATTCTTCTTTATTCACAATCATCACTTTTGGACATTCCCAAATCTCCCTTGTTTTGTGATTGAAACTAACTCCTCTTCCAATCAACACCTCTACTGATGTGTGATTTGTCTATGATTCTGCATCATTACATCGTATTTCCTACTGATTTATAAATAAAATGATGCTTTCCACTCGTGTTTTGGACTTTTTTGCCGATAATCAAGAGTCTAGGGGCAAAGGAGTAATAAAAGCCTAATTTAACCCAATTTCAGGTAATTAAATCTCATTTCTTGAGGCCAAGGTAGAGAGCTTCTAGAAGATGCATTGGATTCAGAAATTCTGGGGGAATCTAATGAAAATTTGGATCCAAATACCCAAATCCGAGACTATATGAAGCTTCTCGAGACCAGACGAAGTTGTGGACTAAAAACAGGGACCTAAGTCCCTGGTATTACCGCGGAAATGCAGCAATTTGCCGCATTTCATTTGCCATATTTTCACGACAATTTAGTGGAGACATGCGTCGATTTTCGACATGTGGCCTCATCTCGTCAAACACTAGCTCCTTCGCCTATAAATATGGCATTTTCAGACCTAAGACGTGAGCAGATAGAGCGAGTAGGCTAGGATTTCTCTCTTCGAGTTGTAGAGTAAGATTTTCTTCTCTTTTCTTTTGTATTTTTCCTTTCTTTTTAGATCTTGTTGTAGGGCTAAGTTGATTTTGGGGAGAGAGAGATATATATATTGATGAAATAGAGAGTGACAATCTATGTAAAAGTGTTTTCTTTCTTCTCTATTGTAATCTTCTCCATCTTCTACATGATACTTAGCTAGTTTCTCATGGCAATCTAAATACTAACCACTAAATAGCTAACCACTTACTTGATAATCCACATGAATCTAATAGTATCTACAAGGCCTTGCTCTTTCAAGAGCCATTGATGGCTCATGATGATAGATTCTAATATTCTAACATTCTAACATCTAACCACTAACAAAATAACATGTAATGTCTTCTTTATTTCATGCTCACCTCTACTTGGCTTTGATGATTCAATAGTAGCCTGCACATTGTTGTGTGGTATGGATGTGTTTGGATGCGAAGAATAATCTCATGTGCCATACTTTGTATTGTCTCTTGAAAAAGCCAAGGACTAGTGATGGCCAAGGATCCATGTGAGGCAATTATCACTAAGAGGCTAGCATGTTAATGGAGCAATAATAGTTAGTTGCTATGCGTTTTCTTTCATCATTTTTCTTCTTTTCTTTACTTTGTTTTAAAACTATTTCCAAAATCTTTTATCATTTTTCTATCGTTGTTTCCACCACCTTCTTAGTTCACTTTTGTTTTCATCTTCTACACAACAAGTTTCATCTTCTTTTCTGTTTGATTTTTAACCCACTTTCTCAAAGCACTTCACTTTTTATTTCATTTCTATTTCCTTCATTTCTATTTTTTTGTTTTGTTTTACCGATTCACAACCATTTCTTATTTGTTTTCACTTTGCTGATTGATCGGTCGCTGATACTGCATATTTATTGTCACATTCTCATATCTATTATATAACAACTCTATTTTTAATCCTATTTATTGTATAATTTATATGCAAGGCCCATTACTAAGGGAGAAGGAAGAGAAAACGAGCCCAAAAGCCTATTAAAATTTTGATTTTATTCAGGATTAATTCAAATCAAAGATCAGGACAGATCAAGGCAAATCAAAGAAGATAAAACCAGTTGAAAAATCAGTTAAATCAGATCTCTACAAATCAATTGGTTAAAACTGAAGATAAAAAAGGTTTCGTCAAAATTTAGGACCCAAACTGAAAATCTAGCTGGAGATAAAGCCAAAATATCAAATCAGGCACTTGTACCTCCCAGGTGTGGCCACCTGGCTCTGAAAATGCAGTCAAAGCCGCATTTTTGCGGTTTGGTTGAATTTGCTAGGGGAGCGTTTGTTCCCCCTATCTTTGTACGCTTTCCCTCATTAGATTTTTACCTATAAATATTGAGTTTTCAGAGACTATAGGAAATGATGAAGCAGAGATAGATTCTTAGGCCAGTTTATCATTCTTTTTAGTGCAAGTTTTATTTTTATTTTATGTAATTTTTATTTCTTTGTAAGCATAGGTTAGACTGAGATTCATGAGAGAGAGATTTATGTTGAGAGTGACACAGATATAATCTCCTCCTTTTTTCATCATTTCTACAAGCAATCAAAGGTAACATATTTATGCTCTTCTTTGTTTATATATTTTTCTTCTTCTTTCTACTTTTTCTCTTTTGGTTTTGATGAATATCCAAGTGATTCTAGAAGCATTAGTATAGCCATGTTTGTGTGAGTGCCACCGATATTTCATGATGATGTTCTCCTCCTCAAATTCTGTATCATTTCATTCTTGTTCATCTTGATGATGTAATGCGAATGGGGACTGAGCTCGATCTTATGGGTTATGCATTGATCGCCTCTGAAGAAAGGTAAACATACAAGGCTTTCAGGTAAGTCATCAATCGGAAAAGGATAAGTATTTCTTTTAGGTTTCTTTCTTTTAATTTTTAGTTTAGATCACAAACCCCACAATCTCCTAACTCTTTTATTCACTTTTTTTAATTTCTTTGTATAAATTCATTTTCTATTTTCTCCACCTTCTAAATTTACCACTTTCTTCTTAACTTAACTGTAATTCTTCTTAACTTAACTATAACTTATTTTTCTTTTCTTTTCAAGAACTAAATGAAGAACTCTAACAATTTTTTGTAACTTAAAAGAGTACTTACAAAAAAGCTTCCATCGCTAGTCCCTCTTTGTGGTTCACGCCTCGCATAGCCACTCGCTATAGCACTAGTATTGAGTACTTGCACATTCTATTTTGTATTTCTGAATTTTGTATTTTGTGTACAGGTTAAACCTCAATCACTAATTTCATCGCCTTCTCTACCTATCACTTCTAGATTTCTTTTTTTTCTTTGTCTCTTTCTATAACAAAGAAGAACTTATTAACATATCATATGACGTGAATAAGAACTGTTAATACTTCTATTGCCTCTCGTCCCTATAGATTCTACCCGTTGAGTCAATATTATAACAAAAGTATTGAGGGAACATTAGTGCACACACTTTACACTGATTTCAAAATACACATTTTCAAGTGCACGGTTTAGCTCGATCAAAATTTTGGCGCTGTTGCCTGGAAAGGGGAATGGTTTTAATTTCACATTTATATTAACATTTTCTTCTCTGTTTTGGTGTGCAATCAATGTTTACAGAACCTTAGATTTATAGAAATCTATTGTTACTTGCCTCTCCCTGCTCTAGGAAGCAGAGAGCTTGCTTCTAAAACTTTGCCATGGAAAGCCAAGAAAAACCGCGAAAACGTGGCTCAAATAGCGTTTCTGGACCCTGAATGTTTTTGCAAAGTTGAATTTCAAACTATATTACCTAGTTCTGCTGCTATAATTTTGTTTCGATTGCCTTTACACTTCAATAATTAAGAACTAAAATACAGTATTTGGATGCTTTAATACAGTTTAGATATTTGCATCATAGGCACGTGTCTATTTCATTCCAATATACTGTATCTTGTTCTATTGTTGTGATCAGGACTGAGGAGTGTACATATGACATTACACATAGATATGACAAGCATGTGAGTAATTTACTCACTCTGTGTGTTATTCTTTTCTATATTGTCCACTTGCACGAATTGCACTTAAGGGCATAACCCAATACAAGATAAGGTGGGGATGTCATTACCCTTCCTTAACCCAAAAATCACCTCCCTACTCACATAACCAAAGCCTTAATAAAAATTGATAGACGTTGGCCCTGTAAATCACCTAGAGGGGGGTGAATAGGCGATGAGCTAATCTAATGGTCAATAATGCAGAATTAAAAACTTATTACACTAAATAAACTAAACACCAAGTATAACACAAGAGTGTAGCCGAATTCCCCGTGAAGGGCTCTAGACTAACTCCTCAAGATTCCTCTAAATAAGAGTTGAGGTGCCACGTTGGCTCTCTTGGTTAAATACAAGTGTTAGCAAACAATCCCTAAGCATATAACAATTAAGCTCACAAATATATATATCTAGCAAATAAAGATGAAAGCAATAGAGGCATGCAAGATATAAAGACAAAGAGATAGAGAGAGAGCAATTGCAAATACAGGAGATTTGTTTCGAGGTTCGAGCACACTTGCTCTACGTCCCCGCCTTCACACTTGAAGGATTTCCACTATAATCGATCCCACCGGATCACTCGATGCCGCAACACCTACAAGGAGTTCCCACTAGAACTCTTGGACTCTCTAGTCCCGTACACACCGCAAGCCCACAAGCTCGCCGAGGCCGCACCTCAAATACCGAGTTCACACACAAACTCAAACACCGCGAACACAACCGTCCGCCTCCTCAAAGTACAAGAAAGAACTCTTGGTGATCTAAACACTTTGATCACCAACAAATACTCTCACAATAACACTCCTATAGGATGAATATGTCAATGGATAGCTCAAGTGTTGTGTGAGAAAACAAGGATTGAAATGGTGGAGGAAAACTCAAGAAAATCACTTTGAAAACACTCTTGATAAAACTCCCCTTTTGATTAGAAATATTTGCTCTCTAAACAAGTGGGAAAACCTCTAAATGGAGTTGGAAAAACTAGCTCAAAAACCACTTTAAAATCTTGAAGAAAATAGCCCCCAAAAGTCCCAATTTATAGAGCTAGAAAAACTAACCATTGGGAGCCAGGTGGCCTGACGATCGACCGCCCGGTTGACCGTCAACTGTCAGATTTCTGACCGTTGGGGCAGCGATCGACCGGCCAGTCGACCGAGACCCTGGAACAGGAGCAGATCTCTCTGCCGGTCGACCGGCCCGGTCGACCGGGGCTTTCCAGAGAGCAGAGCTCTCTGGCGGTCGACCGACCCGGTCGACCGGCCCTCCATCAAAGGCGGGCGTGCACGTCTGTGCACGTCGGTCGACCGCCCGGTCGACCGACTTCAGACTTCGGTTGACCGGTCGGTCGACCGGCTGAAGCCAGAACAGAAAAACCTGGGACTTTAAACTAGGTTATTTTGTCTCATATAAAATCCCATAAAATCATGAAAAATCTAAAAAAATAGTTTCAATATTATATTTGATAAACAAACATGCTTGCACAAAATTAAGGCATGTTACAATCAATTTGGACTATTTTTGTAACTTAGAAAATTTGGCTCAAAACAAAAACTGTATTTTTCCAAATTGGTTTTTCCAAACTTATTTTTTCAAAACTTCTCCAAATATAAAAACAAGATATTTTAACTCTTTTGAAGCATAGAGCGTATGGATATGATCCACTACAGAAACATGGTGAAATATCTATTTTTTGACATTAAGCTCTAAATTTGGTTTTGGTTAAATACATGTAACTTTGAATACCAAAAATCAAAACGGTATTTTTCCAAAATGAAAATTCTTTTCTTATGAAAACTCATCTAAAACAAGAGTGTGTGTGCATATGGTATACTTGAGCAATCCACCAACTATTCTATCCTTTACATTTTATCTAAAAACAAAATCTTATAAAAACAAACCTAGACACAAGTCTTGATCTTGAAGTCTTCACTTGAAGTCTTCTCCTCCTTCTTGACTTGGTCCAAACTCGATCCAAAGAGTTAGACTCCTCTTGAGTACTTGATGTGGCTTGATGCACAAGCTCTTGAATCAAACCGTGTTAGCTCCAAAATTTGACTTTAAATCCTTTGTTGAAGCTACACACCTACTAAGATCTTGATAACAAATCTGAAACTTAATAAACACAAGATCATTAGTACCATAACTATATGAGTTGATCATCATCAAAACTAGAGTGATAGCCCTTTGGGCCAACAGGCCCCTAGGTACATCTCGGGCTCATTAAGAGATTAACTAAGGAGGAAACTTGTGAGAATCATACTCTTGTGAAATTAGTGTCTAAAGTTGGGAATTAAGAGATTAAGCCTCGAAGATACCGAGGTTTGACGTAATTAAGGCCCGTTACTTACGAACGGATATCTCCCACCATATCTTGCCCCTACTTAGACGATTAGCTTGTGGTCAGATTCATACAACAGCCTCCCCTAGGTAATCGACCAGTTAGGAGTCATCTAGATCTAGGTCAACCTTAGTATAGGCTTGGTTTTGATTTTTTCTTTTTGTTTGTTGTTTGCTTTTTCTTTTTTGTGTTTGTTTGTGAAATAGATTTCAATAACAATTTTTCAATTCTAATATGAATCTATACTTCACATCGACCTCATTTGACTCGGATAACTCCAATCCATTTTAAATAACATAAACTAATCAAGTAGGTCGGATTGGATTTATCCGACTCAGTATAACCTATACCTCCAATCTTATGACCAAAATTTTAAAAATAATTTTCACTCTTCACAGAGTAAATGGGATTCACCTCCCCGAGTCAAATTTTCAAGTACCTTATCCAAAATTTTCACAATATTTATTCTCCGATTTTGCTTCCTATACTCCTTTTCCAGAGCCACCAATTGAAGGAAAATCCAAATTAGAAAAGAGTATAGAAGCTGTACAAGTCATGCTTGAGTCCCAACAAAACAACTCGACTCACATTATTCACAAACTTTTCCATATCATGCTTCATATTTTTTTTTACAACAACCCATAGAGGAAAATTTTGAGTTAGAAAAGAGTACAGAAGTCATGCAGGGGCGAACAAAAATTTCAGAAAATGTTAGCCTCCCCAATTTCACAATATTTTCAAGATGTTGAATCACGTACAAGTTATGAAACCTAAACTTGCTAGAATCTTTTTAAGAAAGTGTGTAGTGGCAAGTATAGGATTGAATCCACAGAGACTTGTTCTTGAAATTTTAGTTATTAAAAATCTCACTTTTATCTTATTCTAATTGAGAAATTCCTTGGATGAAGGTTGAAATTTTGTTTTTTTAAAAAAATAAATAAAGAAATAAATATCTTGTAGAGGAAAGCAAAAGCAAAATAAAAATATGAATAAAGTAGAAGAAAAAAAGAAATACTAAACTTTTTGCAAAGATTTGAATAACCAAAGAAAAAAGAAATTAAGAGATTGGTACAAAGGGAAGAGGAAGATGAACCAGTGAACTTGTTTTTTGTCATGGCCTTATTGTCTCCCTCCTCCAAGCGATGCTGAAAACAAAAGAAGCTAATAAAAGAAAAGAGATGACTTCATGGAATCAAATATGCAAGAAAAGAATAGCATAAAAAAATAAATAAAGAGAAAATTAAAGCAAAACTTAGACTGAATACCGCAAGATCGTGAAGAAGAATTCTGAATTTTATTCATTAAGCATCAAATACAAAGCTCTTGACCTCTCAATCTCGCATTATAAGGCTCAAAACTCTCTTTTTCTAGCTTTTCAGCCCTCTAGTCCCCTCTCTCTCTCTCAATGAATACAGGTGGTATTTATAGGAAATAGTGATAAGGGAGAGTGTAAGGAGGTAGGAAGAGTTGGCTATTTTTGAATTTCAATCTTTCCTTTATCTCCAAACTTGATTTATCCAGAATTCTGATCTACAACTTGATGGCGTGTTGATTACTGAATATTGCTTAACAGATGATAGAATTCGAAATAGTGATCAACATAAGAATTATCGCTCTTTAAATCTTCTTTCTGGATCATCTTGAATCATCATATTTGAGATTCGGTAGCGAAAGTTATGTTAAAATGCTAAACTATATCAAGTCTAAATCTGAATCTAAATTGCTTCTTCTCATCCGTTGATCTTCTCTCTATCCTTTATCCTCACCAAACCCAATAGGGTCTTCAAAAAATTTATTTTTCTTTTGAATTTTTATAATATTATCTTATCTGATAAATCTAATCCTCATATAAGATAGACTAAAGATTCTCTGAATTTGAGTCGATCCCTGTTTGATTTGAACTTTTGGGTTTGTTTAGATAGGATCCATATTTATCTTCTCTTTATCATCCTGCAAGGATTAGGACATTAAGACAAGTGAGGTTGTGATGATTTATTATAGAATATATGTAGGAATTTAATAATATTTATACAATATATGTGTTAAACACACACCCCACACTTATATTTTGCTCGTCCTCGAGTAAAACAAAACTAACCTAAGGTTTTTATTTGGACCACTTTCGCAGGTCACGCAATTGCACTTAGATGTGCAATAAGCCTTTAAACCTCTACGTTACCCTAGAGGAGGAGTTATAGTCTCCTGAGAGTCTTCAATGGATTACACCCACAAAATTCATAAAGAAAAGAAATAATATGTTAGTATTCTTGAAAATACATTTTGAAAAGAAGAGAAAATATTTGAAGTATTTTTACAAGTATTAAGCAACTTGTAAGTTATAAGAATATCGAATTATTCATCCCTAGACTTAGCCTCTATTCAAATATTTGTTATCAATTAAGGTTAGGAATAAAATTGTATTCTCATCTAGTCTTTATTTTACCCTAAATCATATGCATCCTGTGACTGTGAATATTTCGACTAAGGGTTCTTCAACTCTAATTCTTATTCCTTATTTGTATATATACTAGTGGTAATATTCCTTAACTTTCTTAGGCTTCTAATTTACCCATGTAATGAACCTTAGTCGGTGACTCCAAGCCGGACGGTTTTAGGGCACCGGGTGAGAAAAAACCCAAGGACTTAGGACTCGAGCAAACAGGGTCACAAAACTAAGGATTTATTTGGTGATATGAACCACTTTTAGGCGTGAATAATCATGCTTTTTAAGGCACAAAAATCCAGCTTAATCAAAGGATTCTTATTATATATAATATATATTTTTTCTTCTTCTTTTTTTCTTTTTTTTGAAGGCAGAAGAATCTTTGTTTTTGAACCCTAAGTATGTAAGTATATAAAAGATGCATATTTTATCAAGGTAAAAATCAAGACTGGATTACTTTTTCAATTTTTTCTTCCTATCCCTAGAAATTAAACAAATATTCTTATTTCAACCAAGTATAAGAAATCCTAATTATGATTCTCTTATTCCTTAAAATTAACTTAATTTCTTGCAAAAATAAGTCAAAATATTAATTTTCTTTTCAAAAAGTTTTTTTTTGGAACAAAGAAAATGTTCTTTATATTTTTTAATCTTTTTTATTATATATATATTTTAGAAAACTTAAAAGAAAACCTATATTAACCCTCCCCCATACTTATCTCATACATTATCCTCAATGTATGAATGAATGCATAGCATACTACAAAGTTAAGAATGTGAAGGGTAAATAGTACCTGATGAGGACGAGTGGATGTCATCCATCATTGTCTAGTTAAGAGAAAAAAATACAAAAACTATAATACATAAATGGATCCCTGGTATGTATAGAGATCAATCCTGATAAACAGGATCTTCCAGAAGGATTTCCTCCACTTCTAGACTCAGATACTCACAGTATGATTTTAAACGATGGCCATTTACTTGAAAAGTGGTACCATTCGTGGTATAGTGGACCTCAACTGCACCATGTGAGTGTACCTTATGAACAATGTACGGACCGGTCCAATGGGATTTCAGTTTTCCCGAAAAGAGATGTAGACGGGAATTGTACAGCAAGACTTTTTGCCCTGGCTGAAATTCCTTCCGAATTATGATCCTATCATGCATAATCTTCATACGATCCTTGTACCATTTTGAACAGTCGTACGCATCATTCCTTATCTCTTCAAGCTCATCCAGTTGAAGTTCCTAGACTCTCCTGTCTTGTCTAGATCAAAATTTAGGCATTTGATTGGCCAGTATGTTTTATGTTCTAACTCGATAGGAAGATGGTAAGCCTTGCCATAAACTAACCTATATGGAGACATTCCAATAGGAGTTTTGAGTGCAGTTCTATATGCCCATAAGGCATCAGTCACGCGAAGAGACCAATCTTTTCTAGTGGTGTTGACAGTTTTCTCTAGAATGGTCTTGATGGCTCGATTGAAAACTTCTACTTGGCCATTAGTCTGTGGGTGATAAGGGGTGGCTACTCTATGATTGATGTAATATTTTCTCATTAAGGCTTCAAATGTACGATTGCAGAAATGTTTTCCACCATCGCTGATGATTGCACGAAGAAAGCCAAAATGAGAGAATTCATTCTCTTTCAAGAAGTTTACCACAACTTTGTGGTCATTGGTTTTACATGCTACCACCTCTATCCATTTTGAGACGTAGTCAACTGCTACAAGGATATATTTGTATCCATGGGATATAGGAAAGGGACCCATAAAGTCACTGCCCCAAACATTGAAGATTTCGACAACTAAGATTGGGTTTATTGGCATTTCATTCCTGCGTGAATCTTCCCTAATCGTTGACAACGATCACATGATTGATAATAGACATGAGCGTCATGAATTAGAGTGGGCCAATAAAAATCACATTGCAAATTTTTGTAGCAGTTTCTTCCCACTAACATGACCTCCACAGGCATGGTCATGGCAAAATTAAAGGATGCTCCTAAATTCTGAGTCAGGAACGTAGCGTCGAATGATTTGATCGGGACAGTACTTGAACAAGTATGGTTCATCCCAGAAGAACCATTTGACCCTAGCTAAGAAACGCAATCGTTCTTGCTTGGTCCATGAATAGGGCATCTGTTCCGTGACAAGATAATTCACAATATCATCATACTACGGAACAATTGAAGAGGAGACGAACATTAACTGCTCATCAGGAAATGTCTCAAGGACAGGTAGTGAGTCAGACACAAATTCGACCATAATCTTAGACAAATGATCTGCTACAACATTTTCTGCTCCCTTTTTATCATGAATTTGTAAGTCAAATTCCTGTAGGAGTAAGATCCAACAATTAAACAAGCTTTAGCATCTTTTTTCGTGAAAAGATACTTTAACGCTGCATGATCAGTGTAGATTAGGACCTTAGAACCTATAAGGTATGGACAGAATTTGTCAAGAGCGAAAACGACTGCACTTTTTTCAGTGGTGGAATAATTCAGTTGGACATCGTTAAGAGTCTTACTGGCATAGCAAATGACATGAGGAAGTTTATCCACTCGTTGGTCTAGGACAACCCCTACAACATAGTCAGAAGTGTCATACATCACCTCAAATGCGAGATTCGAATTAAGTGGTCGGATGATGGGTGCAGAGGTTAACTCGGTCTTTAGCCTTTCAAAGGCTTCCAAATAAGAAGGGGTGAACTCAAAAGGAACATCCTTTGCTAGAAGATCACAAAGAGATTTGGAGATTTTAGAAAAATCTTTGATAAAGCGGCGGTAAAATCCAGCATGGCCTAGGAAAGATCGTACCTCCCGAGCAGTTCTAGGAGGTGGTAATTTGGCGATTAACTCTACCTTAGTTTTATCAACCTTTATACATCTATCAGAAACAATGTATCCTAAGATAATCTCGGATTTCACCATGAAATATCATTTTTCCCAATTAAGAACTAGGTTCTTCTCCTTGCATCTTATCAATACCAATGATCAATGATATAAACCCTCATCAAAGTAGACCCAAAGACAGAGAAGTCATCCATGAAAACCTCTAGAGATCGCTCAACCATATCTGAAAAAATGCGTAATATACACCGCTGAAAAGTAGCCGGTGCATTGCATAGCCTAAAGGGCATGCGACGATATGTAAAAGTGCCAAACGGACATGTGAATGTTGCTTTCTCTTGGTCCTCAAGAGCAATGTGGATTTGGTTATATCCTGAATAACAATCGAGAAAGGAATAGTATGCGTGACCAGCAATACGTTCTAACATTTGGTCGATGAAAGGTAGAGGAAAATGATCTTTCCTAGTCATGGAGTTGAGTTTTCTATAGTCTATGCAAACTCACCAACCAGTTTGAACACGAGTTGGAACCAACTCATTGTTCTCATTAGTAACAACTATGACTCCGGACTTTTTGGGTACAACTTGTATTGGACTACCCACTGACTATCAGAGATAGGGTAAATGATACCTGCATCTAATAATTTTATTATCTTCACTCTCACCACCTCTTTCAAAACTGGGTTTAAACGCCTCTGTGGTTCTCTCGAGGTCTTGGCATTCTCTTCAAGATGAATTTGGTGCGTTACCACAGAGGGGCTAATTCCCTTGATGTCTGCTATGGTCTATCATATGGCTTCCTTATGTTCCTCAAGAACATCTATCAACTTTTCTTCTTGGTCCTTATCTAAATGAGATGATATGATTACAGGCAAGATTTCTGACTTACCTAGGAAGGCATACTTCAATGTGTCGGGTAAAGGTTTGAGCTCGAATTTGGGAGGCTCAACGATTGATGGAACGGGAACAGATATTGACAATGGTAAAGGTTCTACTTTAGATCTCTATAGGTTGGTGTCCATGATGGGGACAGAATCTAACAATGCGTTCACCTCTTCTATAGACTCCTCAATATCAAAATTCATTTCAAAATGGGCCAAATATTTCTCCAAGGGGTCTTCATAGCAAGACTCCTCAAAGGTGTGATTGACCGGCACATTAATCATGTTGATCTCCTCATGAACGTCAATTACATGTGGTTGGGAACTAGTATGGAGAACATTTAGCTCAACTGTTATATTCCCAGATGACAAGGTCATGACTCCATTCCTACATCTAATAACAGCATCAGCAGTAGCAAGGAATGGTCTCTCTAAAATCACAGGGGAGTGATTGTTTGGATCTCTAACTGGTTCAGTGTTTAAGACCACAAAGTCAGCAGGAAAATAGAATTCGTCAACCTTTAAAATAACATCCTCAATAATTCCCTTGGGGACCTTAACTGACCTATCTGCTAGAAGTAATGTAAGGTTAGTGGGTTGTAACTCCCCTAAACCTAATTGTTTGTATACAGAATAAGGTAAAAGTTTACAATTGCCCCTAAATCTAGTAGACACCGATCCATAACCTGATCTCCTATCCTAAGAGAAATAGTTGGACTCCCTAGATCGTCATATTTGGGTGCAATGGGTTGCTGGATGAGACATGATGCTTGTGTAGCAAATGTAGCTTCACGAGGCACAAAACTTTTCCTCTTAACCGTAGTTAGGTCTTATAGAAATTTAGCATACATAGGTACTTGATTAATGGCATCTAAGAAGGGAATATTGATTTGAACATTTTTGAAAACTTCCAAAATTCCCTCACAGTGATTTTTCTTCCTAGTTGGTTGAAGACGTTGAGGAAATGGGGCTTTGGGCACAAAAGATTTATCTTGATTGTCAATAATAACTTGATCATCTGTCTTTATTAACTTCTTTGGTTCCTTTTTTCCTTTTTTTTATAATATTAGGATTGTTTGATAGATCTTGGACTTGGTTGTCCACTCTCTTGCCTGACCGTAAAGTGTGGATGGCTTGGACTTGACGGTTTGAATCAGAACTAATTTCAAACTGGCCTGTTGGAGTATTTTAAGGAGCAGGTTCTCCTCTCGGGTTAGGCACAGTTTGACTAGGAAAATGTCCTTTCTCTCTCTCCCTAACAGTTGCAGCTAACTATTCTATCTGAACCTCGAGCCTAGCTATCGTCTGATCCTGATTGTGACACATTTGGGCTTGAGTTTGATTAGCTATTTGTTGGCTCTGCATGAATTGTTGGAGAGTGTCCTCTAAAGATTGTTTTCTTTGATTAGGAGGGACATATGGAGGGACAGATGGTGCTACATTGAATTGATTTCCCTTATAAAATTGATTATTAAAAGTTGGTCCTTGAAATGATAATGATCCACCATATCCTTGTCCTTGAGGAGACTTCCATGAAAGGTTGGGATGATTCCACTATCCCGGATTGTATGTTTTACTAAATGGGTTGTTGTTGGGATTAGGCTTGCGAAATATATTGAGTACATTTGCTTGCTCCGCTTTGATAATTGGCAACCTGGGGCATTGTTCAACTAAGTGATCTTGGCTGTCACAAAAGACAAAAACGGGAGACACCACTGGCTTGGATGGTTCGGGAGCTGAAGATTGTGTGCTCCCTTGCTTAATTCTAGTGCTTCAAGTCTTCGTACTACTATGCCAATTTGGCATCACTCTCAAAATTAGGGTTAACTTTATGTTGTTGGCCCGAAAGCCCATCACTCTAGTTTTGATGATGATCAACTCATGTAGTTATGTTTACTAATGATCTTGTGTTTAATTAGTGACAGATTTATGATCAAGATCTTAGTAGGTGCATAGCTTCAACAAAGGATTTAAAGTCAAGTTTTAGAGCTAGCACGGTTTGATCTAAGAGCCATTGGATCGTGTTTGGACCAAGTCAAGAAGATGAGAAGGCTTCAAGTGAAGACTTCAAGAAGATAAAGACTTGTGTCTAGGTTTGTTTTAGAAGATTTTGTTTAAGATAAAATGTAAAGGATAGAGTAGTTGGTGGATTGCTCAAGTATCATATACACACACACTCTTGATTTAGTTGTCTTTTCATAAAAGAATTTTCAGTTTAGAAAAGACTTTTCATTTTGAAAAGTATCTTTTTGATTTTGGTATTCAAAGTTTACATGTTTTTATCCAAAACCTTATTTAGTGCTTAATGCCAAAAACATAGATATTTCACCATGTTTGTGTAGTGGATCATATCCATACACACTATGCTTCAAATAAGTTTAAATATCTTGTTTTTGTATTTGGTGAAGTTTTGGAAAACAAGTTTTAGAAAAATCAAGTTTGGAAAAATACAGTTTTCATTTGAGCCAATATTTTCAACTTACAAAAATAGTCCAAAATATTTGTAACATGCCTTGATTTTGTGCAAGCATGTTTGTTCATCAAAGTATATTGGTAAAACTATTTTTGTAGATTTTTCAGTATTTTATGGGATTTTATTTGAACCAAAAAGACCATGTTTTAAATCCCTAAGTTTTCTGATCTGGCTGTAGCCGGTCGACCGAACCGGTCGACAGACGTGCACAGACGTGCACGCCAGTTCTGCAGGATGGCCGGCCGACCGACCCGGTCGACCGTCCAGAGAGCTCTGCTCTCTGGAAAGTCCCCGGCCGACCGTGCGGTCGACCGGACAGAGAGATTGCTCTCTGTATCCTGGCTCGGTCGACCGCCCGGTCGACCGATGGCTCAAACGGTCTGAAATATGACCGTTAGCCGGCCGATCGAACGATCGACCGTTAGGCCTGACAGAACCCCAACGGCTAGTTTTTCTAGCCCTATAAATTTGGGGGTTTGGGCATTGTTTTTCAACAAGATTTTTAGTGGAATTTGAGCCAGTTTTCCTGTTGGCCCAAAGGCCTATCACCCTAGTTTTGATGATGATCAACTCATGAAGTTATGATTACTAATGATCTTGTGTTTAATTAGTGACAGATTCATTATCAAGATCTTAGTAAGTGTGGAGCTTCAACAAAGGATTTAAAGACAAGTTGGAAGCTAGCACCGGTTGATTCACGAGCCTATGCATCAAGAACACATCTAGAGATGAGCTCGGTGGATTGCATTTGGACCAAGTCAAGAAGATGAGAAGCCTTCAAGTGAAGACTTCAAGAAGATGAAGACTTGTGTCTAGGTATAAGATTTTGTTTTTGTTTTAGTTAAAATGTAAAGGATAGATAGTTGGTGGATTGCTCAAGTTATATCACACACACACTCTTAATAGAACTCTTGATAGAATTGCTTTCATAAAAGATTTTTATATTTAGAAAAGAATTTTTAGTTAATAAAAGATTTTCTTTTGACAATATATATATACCTTGGTTTTTGGTATTTCTATCATGTATATTCTTTTATCCAAAATCAAGTTTAGAGCTTTATGACAAACACATAGATATTACATTATGATTGTGTAGTTGATCATATCCATACACACTATGCTTTAAAATGAAATCAAATATCTTGTTTTTATATTTTGTGAAGTTATGAAAACCAAATTTGAAAAATACATGTTTTGATTTTTGATAAAATTTGCAAGACGCTGAAATGATATGAATATGTTGATATATGTCTTGAAAATTTTTTATCACAAGTTTGGTTTTCAATATAGAATGTTAAAACAAGTTTATGGAATTTTTATAAGTGTTAAAAGATTTTAAAATTAATTTTTAAACCAGTTTTTCAGACCTGATATTGGCTGACAGGCCAGTCCGGTCGACCGGGCGGTCGACCGAACCAAGGGCCGGTCGACCCACGGTCGACCGGACGTGCACAGCCTTGTGCACGTTGTCAGCACAGTGGTCCGGTCGACCGTACGGTCGACCGCTGCAGAGAGTTCTGCTCTCTGTTTGTTTCGGTCGACCGGGCGGTCGACCGGAGGCTCCAACGGTCGGATTCTTGACCGTTGGCGGTCGACCGGCCGGTCGACTGGCTGCTCTGACAGACCCCAACGGTCAGATTTTTCTGACCTCTATAAAAGGGGGTTTTGTCATTGTTTGAAGCCAAGATTTTGGGAACTTCTTGAGCCAGTTTTTCTAAGTCATTTCAGAAGTTTTCTCCACAAATAGAGAGCAAATACTTCCCATCTAAAAGGGAGTTTTTATTAAGAGAGTGTAAAAGTGATTTCTTGTGTTTTTCACCATAGTTCTTTTCCTTGATTTTCTCACACTACACTTGAGCTTCCATTGTAATATCTATCCTCTAGGAGAGTTGTAGTGAGAGTTTTTGTAAGGTGATCAAAGTGTTGTGATCACCAAAGATCTTTTCTTTGTTCTTTGAGGAGACGGGCAAGTGTGCTCGTTGGTGGTTAGAGTTCGGTTGTGAACTCTTAGTGGTTTGAGGTGCAGCCTCGGCGAGCTTGTGGAGCTTGCGTGTGTACGGGACTTGGGAGTCCGAGGGATTGTAGATGTTGCGGCACCGAGGAGAGATCCATTGGGATCTTGCATAGTGGAAACCCTTCGTGTGTCGAAGGCGGGGATGTAGAGCAAGTGTGCTCGAACCTCGAAACAAACCCTTTATGTTTGCGATTGCTTACTCTATCTCTCTTTCTCTCTTTGTCTCTTATATCTTGCATTACTTTATAGTCTTTATCTCTTATATGCATGATATACCCTTGTGCTCATAATTGCTATACTTGCTTGGGATTGTTGTTAACACTAGTATTCAACCAAAAGAGCCAACGCGGCACCTCAACCCATTTTAAGGGGAATCTAGAGGAGCTTGTCCAGAGCCCTGCAAAGGGAATTCGGCAACACTCTTGTGTTATACATAAGTGTTTAATTAAAAGAAGTTTTATTTGGTCATCTTAGTTTTAATTCCGCATCATTTGTTCATAAGTGACCATTAGATTAGCCATCACCTATTCACCCCCCCTCTAGGTGAACTTACAATTGGTATCAGAGCTAGTGCTCTTGATTTGGGTCTAACAACCTAAGAGTTAAAGATCCTCCTCTTAGGCTAATCACAATATTTTTTGTACACACACACCTCACCATGGACTTCATGTCACCGCCCACCTTTGACATACTTAACATCCAAATTTGGAAGGTTAAGATGTCTTTGTACCTCAAAGCCTTAGGATTTCATGTCTATCTTGCCACCACTAATAATGCATATTCTTTAGATGGTAAGAATTTTGAGGCTAATGCAAAAGCCCTTCATGCTATCAAGTCAACCCTAAATGATGATTATTTATCTAGGGTTTCTAATGTTGAATCGGCTTTTGTAGTTTGGAACATCATCACCTCCCTCGGCGAAAAAGATCTATACTATGCGGGGAGTGACTCGGATGTTGGAAGCGACACCTCCAACAAGTGCTACATGGTCCAAGGGGATAACCCCCTTGAGGTAAACTCCGATTCCGATGATGAGGACATGTCATATAATGAGCTATCTACTTTTTGTCATCTATTGCTTGAAAAATATGACATGATTAAAAAGGAAAATAAAAATTTGAAAAAGAACATTGCTTGCATGCATTAAGAACATGACTCATTTAGAGATAACATTGCATGCTTAGAAAAAGATAACAAAAGTTTGAAAAAGAAATTTGATTGCATGCATGTAGAAAATGATTCTTTTAGAAATAAATTTGCATGTTTAGAAGAGGAAAATAAAGATTTGAAAAATGAAAATGTTTCCTTGCTTTCAAAATTGAATGATCTTTGTGAAGGGAACAATATTTTGAAAAAATGATATTGCTATGGTGGAACAACAAAAAGAAAGTATTTTACAAGAAAATAAATCTTTAAAAAGAAAATTTGTTGAAAAAGAAAAGGATAATGTTTTTCAAAAGAAAAAGAAAAATGATTCTTTATCTCACCATGCTTTACATGCCACAACTAATGAGATTAAGAATTTGAAAAATAAAATGGATGGTTTGAGTTCAACTTTGAACTCTTGTGCTTTTAATCATTCTAGGTTGGAGTCAATGTTTTCAAAGAAACAAACTCCACACATTCATGCACATCATAACCATGCATTTGCTTATGTTGCACAACATGATCACACTCCTACACATAAGCATACTAAGGTGTACACATGTACACATTGTGGCCGCAAAGGCCATTTAGCAAAATATTGTTTTGATAAGAAACCTCATTTATATTTTGCTAAGTATAAAAGATTTTGGGATCCTTGCAATAAAGCTAACCCCAAAGGACCCAAGAAAGTATGGGTACCAAAACCCCCACCCTTTGATTTTGATGTAGGTGAGGGCTCTCACAAAACGTGAGAGGATTGGTGCCTTGATAGCGGATGCAATGGACATGATGGACAAATTTTTGGATGCATTGCTATCAAGGAGTTTTGGTGGGAAAGACCACCATATTTGGAGCTTTGAAGTTGGTAACAATTTCTAAACTCCTATTTTTTATGTTCATGCTTGTTCATCCATAATATTCATAGCATGTTCATGTTTTAAGATTTTATGTGCTTCATGTGGTAATTACATGCTTAGATGTAGAATGTATCAAACTTGTCTTTATACATGTATAAATAGTGAACTACAATTGACTCATATATATTTTGAACTTCATGCTCACTTGTATCCACTATATGCATATGTATAGACTAGTTTTGATGATTCTCCGTTATACATGTTTTACCTATTTTATGTTCCACTTCATGTATATGCATGTTTAATTCAAATCTAATAAATATACATGTATACCCGTGAGTCTCTTGCTTCCATGCAAACATCTTTAATAGACTCTTTTATATTTGGGATATGTATGTGTATTGTTAGATTTGTATAATTCATACATATACCATGAAGATTGTAATTCTTATGAAAAATGATTTTGAGTTGATTTGTTTTGATAAAAATGATTTTTATGTGTTGTTCAATAAAAGTTTTAGTCATATTTGATTTGAGCTTCATTGACGATTTTCATGAAGATACCATTTACTTAACTTTTGATCACTCACCTTTTAAGAAAATAGATAATATTGAGCTTTATGGAATATGAGTGCCTGAACTTTTATGTATTTAGTATTATTCATGGAAAACATTTGACTTTGTATTTTTGAAGGATCTTTAACTAGTTTGTCAAAAATCCATTTAAACTAGTTATCTATTCTTCAAATTGATTCACATGATCCTATTTTTTAATCATATGGATAAATTCTTTTGTATTCTCAAAATTTATTTGATGCTTCATGATTTGAATATTAGTTTAAATGTTAGTATTTGTCAACACTTGGATTTATACTTGTACACATTGTGGATCACAAATAAATCTATATATGATTGGGTTTGAATGCTTATTTGTGCCCATTAGGTGTGCTAGTATAGCCTAAGTTTTGATGATTATTACATTTTAAACTTGTATTCCCATTTTGGATTTATGCTATGATCATGTGCTTTCATTTCATGTATATGTTTGTCTTGCCAAAATATTAAGATATACATGGATACCTCTTGAGTTATTTGCCTTTCATGCAAATCTATATATGGACTCAATTGTGTTTTAAGGATATGTATGTATACTTAACGTCTTGTCAAAACATACATATATCTTGAAATATAATTTTTTTTTAATAAAATTTTGTAATTTTTCAATAAAATTTTTGTGATGGATTTCATGATTTCAAAATTTTAAGGAATATTGAGTTTTATTGCTATTTTTCATGATACCATGTTCCACATAACACTAGCACACTCACTTCTTTTTGATATGGACTTTATAGATAGAGTGCGTTTTAGTGCCTTGTGTTTCATTGATATTTCATGAAAAACTTTTGACTTATTCCTTGATTGAAGGATTCCGTACTAGTTGTTAAACACCTCATTTAACTAGTTCGAATTCTTCATGTGGTAGATTTTATGATATATACACTTAAGTTTAATTTTACTATTGGTATCATTGGATATTTAATTTTACTATTGGTATCAATATGATTCTTGTTGTGTATAATCGTATTTTGATTGTATGTATGAATGCTTTCAAATTTAAATCAATTTCTATTGGTATTATCTTTCCATACATATATGTGATCTTTTTGTGCTTATTTTACAATCGGTATCTTTTAAAGCACAAGATTGTTAATGCTAAGCTTAATTAGAATTTCAAATTGGTATCTCATAATAAGCTTATGCATAGTATTTTTAAAATTGGTATCAAAATACAAAATTTGATTGTTCTTCATTTGGTACCTTAAAAGAAAATTTGTATATTTTAAGATATTTCAAATTTTGTTTTCATAAGAAAAATTCAAAAATTTTTAATTTGTATTGCCTATATGCAAGGAGAGCTTAACATCTCTTCTACATATAGATTCATGTTGAGTATATTATAAATTGAAGAGCTTGACAACTCTTCTTTATATGATATACGTGTGTAGGGGGAGCTTCACATCTCCTCTTATGCATTACATAATATGTGTTATGTGAGTTAGGGCTTGTCATCCCTTCTTCATGTAATGCATATGTGTAGGGAAGCTAACTTAGCGTCTTCCTCTTCATGAATGTATATCGCATATAAATCTTTATTGATTGATTTGTATTACCCCTTTTGATCTTTTTGTTTTTGACAAAAAGGGGAGAAAAATTTTATTTGATTTGATTTACTTTGAACCCTTTGTTGATGAGTGACAAAAAGGGGGAGAAGTATTTGAGTTATATGCATGTTTTCATTGCTTAAGGGGGAGTAAGTATTTGTCTTCCTTGTTATTTATGCATATATGTTTTGTTTTGCAAATAGGAGAAAAAGATTTATTTTGTTTCATCTCCATCATTTGCATACATATTTATGAGCTTCATTGTCATATATTATTATTTATTTGGTATGCATGAGTTAAGGGGGAGCTTCCTTGAAGCTTTACTTTAATCCATGCATATATAACTCCATGAGTTTTGTCATCATCAAAAAGGGGGAGATTGTTGGCCCAAAGGCCTATCACCCTAGTTTTGATGATGATCAACTCATGAAGTTATGATTACTAATGATCTTGTGTTAATTAGTGACAGATTCATTATCAAGATCTTAGTAAGTGTGGAGCTTCAACAAAGGATTTAAAGACAAGTTGGAAGCTAGCACCGGTTGATTCACGAGCCTATGCATCAAGAACACATCTAGAGATGAGCTCGGTGGATTGCATTTGGACCAAGTCAAGAAGATGAGAAGCCTTCAAGTGAAGACTTCAAGAAGATGAAGACTTGTGTCTAGGTATAAGATTTTGTTTTTGTTTTAGTTAAAATGTAAAGGATAGATAGTTGGTGGATTGCTCAAGTTATATCACACACACACTCTTAATAGAACTCTTGATAGAATTGCTTTCATAAAAGATTTTTATATTTAGAAAAGAATTTTTAGTTAATAAAAGATTTTCTTTTGACAATATATATATACCTTGGTTTTTGGTATTTCTATCATGTATATTCTTTTATCCAAAATCAAGTTTAGAGCTTTATGACAAAAACATAGATATTACATTATGATTGTGTAGTGGATCATATCCATACACACTATGCTTTAAAATGAAATCAAATATCTTGTTTTTATATTTTGTGAAGTTATGAAAACCAAATTTGAAAAATACATGTTTTGATTTTTGATAAAATTTGCAAGACGCTGAAATGAAATGAATATGTTGATATATGTCTTGAAAATTTTTTATCACAAGTTTGGTTTTCAATATAGAATGTTAAAACAAGTTTATGGAATTTTTATAAGTGTTAAAAGATTTTAAAATTAATTTTTAAACCAGTTTTCCAGACCTGATATTGGCTGACAGGCCAGTCCGGTCGACCGGGCGGTCGACCGAACCAAGGGCCGGTCAACCCACGGTCGACCGGACGTGCACAGCCTTGTGCACGTTATCAGCACAGTGGTCCGGTCGACCGTACGGTCGACCGCTGCAGAGAGTTCTGCTCTCTGTTTGTTTCGGTCGACCGGGCGGTCGACCGGAGGCTCCAACGGTCGGATTCTTGACCGTTGGCGGTCGACCGGCCGGTCGACCGGCTGCTCTGACAGACCCCAACGGTCAGATTTTTCTGACCTCTATAAAAGGGGGTTTTGTCATTGTTTGAAGCCAAGATTTTGGGAACATCTTGAGCCAGTTTTTCTAAGTCATTTCAGAAGTTTTCTCCACAAAATAGAGAGCAAATACTTCCCATCTAAAAGGGAGTTTTTATTAAGAGAGTGTAAAAGTGATTTCTTGTGTTTTTCACCATAGTTCTTTTCCTTGATTTTCTCACACTACACTTGAGCTTCCATTGTAATATCTATCCTCTAGGAGAGTTGTAGTGAGAGTTTTTGTAAGGTGATTAAAGTGTTGTGATCACCAAAGATCTTTTCTTTATTCTTTGAGGAGACGGGCAAGTGTGCTCGTTGGTGGTTAGAGTTCGGTTGTGAACTCTTGGTGGTTTGAGGTGCGGCCTCGGCGAGCTTGTGGAGCTTGCGTGTGTACGGGACTTGGGAGTCCGAGGGATTGTAGGTGTTGCGGCACCGAGGAGAGATCCATTGGGATCTTGCATAGTGGAAACCCTTCGTGTGTCGAAGGCGGGGATGTAGAGCAAGTGTGCTCGAACCTCGAAACAAACCCTTTGTGTTTGCGATTGCTTACTCTATCTCTCTTTCTCTCTTTGTCTCTTATATCTTGCATTACTTTATAGTCTTTATCTCTTATATGCATGATATACCCTTGTGCTCATAATTGCTATACTTGCTTGGGATTGTTGTTAACACTAGTATTCAACCAAGAGAGCCAACGCGGCACCTCAACCCATTTCAAGGGGAATCTAGAGGAGCTTGTCCAGAGCCCTGCAAAGGGAATTCGGCAACACTCTTGTGTTATACATAAGTGTTTAATTAAAAGAAGTTTTATTTGGTCATCTTAGTTTTAATTCCGCATCATTTGTTCATAAGTGACCATTAGATTAGCCATCACTTATTCACCCCCCCCTCTAGGTGAACTTACATTTCCCACTTCATTAAAAAGAGTTTTTCCCACTAAATTGAGAGCTAATACTTCCAATCAAAAGGGGAGTTTTTATCAAGAGTGTTTAAAAGAGAATTTCTTGAGTTTTCCTCCACCATTCTCATCCTTATTTTCTCACACTACACTTGAGCTATCCATTGCTATTCATCTTATAGGAGTGTTGTAGTGAGATAGTTTTTAGGTGATCAAAGTATTGTGATCACCAAAGACTTGTTCTTTGTACTTTGAGGAGGCGGACGTGTGTGTCCGCGGCGTGTCGAGTTCGGGTGCGAACTTGTTGTTTGAGGTGCGGCCTCGGCGAGCCGGTGGGCTTGCGGTGTGTACGGACGAGAGAGTCCAAGGAGTTCTAGTGGGAACTCGTTGTAGGTGTTGCGGCACCGAGTGATCCGGTGGGATCGATTATAGTGGAAATCCTTCGTGTGTCGAAGGCGGGGATGTAGAGCAAGTGTGCTCGAACCTCGAAATAAATCCCTTGTGTTTGCGATTGCTCACTCTCTCTCTTTGTCTCTTGTTTATATCTTGCATGCTTCTATTGTGTTTATCTTTACATGCTTGATATATATTGTGTGCTTATTTGATATACATGTTTGGGTTGTTTGCTAACACTTGTATTTAACCAAGAGAGCCAACGCGGCACCTCAACCCTTATCAAGGGGAATCTAGAGGAGTTTGTCCAGAGCCCTTCACGGGGAATTCGGCAACACTCTTGTGTTATACGTGGTGTTTAGTGTAATAGTTTAGTTTAGGTCATAATAGTTTTTGCTTCCGCATTATTTGGCATTAAGTGACCATTAGATTAGCCATCACCTATTCACCCCCCTCTAGGTGATCCTTCAATTGGTATCAGAGCCAAGTGCTCTGATTTTAGGTCTTACAACCTAGAGTTAAAGATCCTCATTTTTAGGCTAATCACAATATTTGTACACACACCATGGACTTCATGTCACCTCCCACTTTTGACATTCTTACATCCATATATGGAAGGTGAAGATGTCCTTGTACCTCAAGGCCCTAGGCATTCATGTTTATCTTGCTACAATTAAAGATTCATATATTAATGATAGCAAGAATTTTGAGGCTAATGCAAAAGCCCTACATGCTTTAAGATCTACCCTAAATGATGATTATTTATCTAGGGTTTCTAACATTGATTCGGCTTTTGTAGCTTGGAACATCATCACCTCCCTTGGCGAAAAAGATCTATATTATGCCGAGAGCGATTCGGATGTTGGAAGCGACGTCTCCAACAAGTGCTATATGGTCCAAGGGGATAACCCCCTTGAGGTAACTACCGAATCCGAGGTAGATGAAGATAACATGTCATATGATGAGCTTACCACTTTTTGTCAACTCCTACTTGAAAAATATGACATGTTAAGAAAAGAAAATAAAAATTTGAAAAAGAATTTTGATTGCATGCATATAGAACATGATTCATTTAGAAGTAACATTGCATGCTTAGAAAAAGAAAATAAAGATTTGAAAAATGAAAATGTTTCCTTGCTTTCCAAATTAAATACTCTTTGTGAAGGTAACACAAATTTGAAAAATAAATTGTTTTTGTGGAAAAACAAAAGGAAATTGTTTTTCATGAAAACTCTTGTTTAAAAAGAAAAATTTGTTAAAAAGAAAAAGAAAAGGTTTCTAAAAAGAAAAAGAAAAATGACTCTATATCTCACCTTTCTCTTCATGCCACCATTGATGATAGTGAGATTAAATTTTTGAAAAATAGGATTAGTTGTTTGAGCTCAACCTTGAGCTCTTGTGCTTTTAATCATTCTAGGTTGGAGTCTATGTTTTCAAAGAAACAAGCTCCACATTCTCATGCACATCATCCTCATCATGCTTATGTTGCACGTTGATTGATATACAATTTTACATATTTTACCACATCATTCCCATGCATATTCAAAATAAAAATATGATTTTTAATCATCTTCTCTCTATTTTTGCAGGTCCACATCTGAAATGAGAAAATGCCCAAAATCTCTTTAATTATCAAGAATTAAAGGAGATTAATTCAAAGCCCAAAAGAGAGCCCAAGTTAGAACCCAGGATCTGGAGAATTCTACGCGCCATCTCACACTTCCAGAAGGTCCACGTGGATAACAAACTCATAACAAACTCACAATAGAAAGTTGTTGGCCAACGGCCTTGAAACGGCCGCAAGTTGCCGCAGATCTGCGGCAGATCTGGGGCCGTTGAGCCCCAGATTTCTGCCACCTGTCCAGGTTCCAGATACTTCTCTCTGAGGCCTATAAATACAGGACCAGGGCCTTCGTAAAAAGAGGAGAGAGGAGAAGAGAGGAGAGATTAGAGATTAGATGCTTGTATTTTGTAGGATTTCTCTCTAGGATTTTTGTAGTGCTCTAGATCTTCTTCCTCCCTAGAAATTCTGTAAAGAGAGAGTTTGTAAGAGAGAGAAAGCTTGTGTATACCAAGGTATGACAACTTGTGAAGCAAGGATTGATCCATTCTCTTCTCTCTTCTCTTGCATTTTCTAGTTTACTTGCTTTCTTTAATTCTAGCTTTACTTTACTTGCACTTTAATTCATGCATTGCTTTTCTTTTCTTATGGCTAGTAGCTAACTTTTCTAACATGAACTAGCTAACCACTAACCTTGCTAACTACTAACTCATGGGTGATTGCTATCTTTAATCTTGCAAGTTGTATGGTCTTCTCTTCTCCGATGGGTTACTTTCATTACTTGGCAAGTTCTTGTTGTAAGTCCATATGATTCATGTGTGCCTCATTTAGAGCCTTGTCTTTAGAACAAGTGCCTTGATGGAATATGGAGATGGATCACCAAACATATGCTATTTGTTGTACAACTTCTTTACTTCAATTAATGAATGTTGTATCTTCTTCCTTAGCATCCCTTGAGTGTCGCTCTTTTGATTCCATTATTGAAAGTCTATCTTGTAGGCCAATGACATCTATGAGTCTACAAGACAAGTCCAAGAGTGATCACCCGTCATTCAAGTGGGAAAGTAATTAGACCAACACGCAAGACAAATCTTTGCCGATGAATCAACATGAGGCACGCATTCACCATCACGGAGTTTAGTAAGTTTTTAGTAAGGTAGTAAGGTTAGCTAGTCATGGTTTTCTCCATCTTCAAATCTTTTACAAGTTTTCTTTTCTTTTTAGTGTTAATCCCAAAGCCAATCTTGTTTTGATTTCTTTTCATTTTCCATCATGAACATATCCACCGATTCTTTCATTTCTTTTTCCATGTTTTATTCATTCTTTTAAGACAAAGAAGAACCTTCGTTTTCTTACTTCACTACGAACCGTAACGCTTCCATCGCAAGCTTTCCCTGAGAATCGACTCGGTATAGCCCATGCTATAACGGAGATTGGAAAGGATACATTAATCATTTGAAATACATTTGTGGAGTGATCAAAGCACTTGAGGTTGATTCTAAACCTTCTCTCTTTCATTTAATATCTGTGCAAATACTTCACACAAAATCACACTATCTTTTCCTTCTAATCAAATTTTGGCGCCGTTGCCGGGGAGAGCAACGGTTTTTGTTTTAAAGTGAGAAATTAAACGAATCTTCTTCTCTGTTGCAGGTTACAGGTGAAGAAAACAGGAAAATTTGCATTGCAATAACATATAAGTGGCTCTGGGCTTCTGCTCTTGAAAGCAGAAACCAGAAGCCCTCTGAATTGCCGCAATTTCACGGCATTTGCCGCAGATTTGCGGCAAGGAAGAGTGAACTACTGACAAGTTTTCTGCAGGGTTGCTTGCTCTGCTAAATACAGCTTCTGCAGTACTTAAATTCTTGTATGCTTCACCATACTCCTGCTAATAATCAACAGTAAAAAATTGGTTGCAAAGTTAAAAATTGATTAGACATTTGCATTCTAGGCACTTGTCTTTTCAATTCATTTAATTTTACTGTTGAAGAGTGATGGATGCAAGGTACGTGCGCATTGCATATTGACTAGGACTCACTCCTTGTTTGATTTTTATAGCTTTGAGTGAACCTTGTTTGTTTTTATCGTACACTTGCACCAAACTGATTTTAAGGGCACCACCCATAAATAAGATAAGGTGGGGGATTTCATCACCCTTTCCTTAGCCCGAAAATCATTTTCCAAGCACTCACAATCCCAAGCTTGTAATAAAATTTGATAGACGTTGGCCCTAGGGACATCCGGACTCACTTAGGAGATTATCCTAAGGGGGAAAAGTGTTGGAAATTGACTTTTGCAAAATCAGTGTCTAGGAAAGGGATTGAGGGCTGAAAGCCCGAAGGTTGGTGGTTACTTAATTAAGGAACGTCTTTGACGAAAAACCTCCCAACAACCTTGCCCTTACCTGGCTGATTAGCTTGTAGTCAAAGTCTACACTAAACCTCCTGTGGACGATCTAATCAGTTAGGAGTCGTCTAGGTCCAGGAATCCTAGATAGCTTGGATTGATTTTTTTATTGTTTGTTATTTTCATTTTTTGTTTTTCGCTGGTGTGATCGGTGCACGTTGTTTGTGACTGTATATGCAAGAGTGGTTCCGTGATCCAAATTCTGCAAGACTTGTTAGACTTTCTACACTTGCACTTACACAACCACTTGACACAATGGAAAACAACGTCTCACTTCAAGATCGATTCTACCCGATTCGTGCCTCCCTTCCATCATGCATTCTTCTCCCCGAACCCAATGGAAATCACTTTGAGCTGAAACCGCAATTCATTAATACACTTCCCCGATTTCATGGTCTAGAGTCAGAGGACGCGTACATTTTCATTAGAGAGTTTGAAGAAGTATGCCAAATGATGAGAATTTCCCAACTGACCGAGGATGCTGTTAGGTTAAGGTTTATACCGTTTGCACTGAAGGATTTAGCTAAGAAATGGCTTTACAATCTTCCCGTCAGTTCCATATCTTCATGGGATGATTTTGTCAAAGTCTTTCTTAAGAAATTCTACCCCATCCACAAAACAGCCCTCATGCGAAAGAATATCATGCAATTCAAGCAGGAATCACATGAACCTTTCTGGAAATATTTTGAGCATTTCAAAGACCTTCTAGCCCTATGTCCTCATCACGGCATAGAGAAATGGCGTTTATGCCAGATTATCTATGACGGTCTAGATTACCAAACGAAAACCCTCCTTGAATCCATGTGTCAAGGGGAATTTTTGAAGAAAGATGAACATCAGGGGTGGGATCTCTTTGAAACCTTAGCTGAGAAAACCATTCAGTGGGAGTCATGCCCTGATAAACCCACTCCCACCACTTTCAGAACTGGTATGCACTCCATAGAATCCTCTATAGCCGCAGAAGCCAAGATCACACAATTGATGAAGAGGATAGAACTGCTTGAGTCTAGGGGAAATTCTGTTGTAAATCAGGTCAACCCATTGCCTGTGATTAAACCAGATTGCACCTACTGTCATGACCTTAACCATGTCTTTGAGGAGTGTCCTTTGTATCACCACCAATCATATCAGGAGAACTTGAATGCAGCATTTACCAGACCCCCATACTCCAACACTTACAATTCAGAATGGCAGAACCATCCAAATTTTTCGTGGAGTCAGTCTCGTCCTGGGCATTATAGGCCACCATTTCCACATCCTTATAATGCTCAGTCTCACCCATCCAGTTTCAATCATAATGCACCGAATTTTTATCCATCTCAAGGTCCACCACAATCCCAACCTTTTCAAAGTCCACCACACTACCAATCACAATTCCAGTCTCCATATCATCAACATCCACCCCAGAATGATTCAGAAATATCAGAGTTGAGGAAATGTTAGAAACCTTTACAAAGAACTATCATCAGGATATGAATAAAGTTCAGGTCCAAATTGGACAATTGGCTAATTCAGTAAATGAGAGACAAAAAGGACTGTTACCAAGTCAGTCATTGCCAAATCCCAAACATGAAGACACGGGCCCAAGTCATTGTCATGCTATTCATACCCTGAGATCTGGAAAACAAGTAGACAATAAGGTTTCTAATCAATCATCCCATCCAGTACCAAAACCAACACCTCCTGTCCCAATACAACCAGCTTCTGACAAATCATCTTCTAGTACAGAGCCATCCACTTCAAAAGCCAAGGGTAAAGAAAAGGTAGATGAGCAACCTTATAAGCCTAGTATACCATTTCCAAATAGGCTTATAAATAACAAGACAAATGCTCATATGGAGAAAATAAAAGAAATGTTCAACAAGGTCCAAATCAATGTCCCTCTTCTTGATGCCATACAACAAGTGCCATCATATGCCAAATTCTTGAAGGAAATGTGCACCAAGAAGAGGAAAACACAAGTCCCTAAGAAAGTCTTCCTAGCATCAACCATCAGCGAGTTGCTCACTGGTCCAACTCCTGTAAAATACAAAGACCCAGGGAGCCCCACCATTTCATGCATCATAGGACAGACTACCATCAATAGGGAACTACTTGATTTAGGGGCCAGCATCAATCTCCTACCTTTTTCTGTGTACCAACAATTAGGGTTAGGCGATCTTCTCCCTACCCAAATGACCATACAATTGGCTGATCGCTCTGTCACTAGACCCCAGGGGGAAATTCACGATGTCCTTGTCAAAGTTGGGGAATTCATTTATCCTATTGACTTTGTAGTCCTTGTAACAAAACCTGTGTCAAATTCCAATCAAAGGGCTCAAATTCCTGTCATTTTGGGACGACCATTCCTGGCTACTGCAAATGCCATCATTAATTGTCGGAATGGATCAATGAGGTTAACCTTTGGTAACATGACTCATGAACACAATGTCTTCCACACACAACCTCGTAAAACAAAAGATCAAACATTTGAGGTTAGTTTCATTAGTAACAATTGTGAGGAAGAAGGTGAAGATCCAAAAGATGAGTCACAATCTTGTGATTCTCTTATCCGAGTACCCTTTCAAAAGGGGAAAGTTAATTTGGATATTTTCACTTTCAATGAGCCAACTCTGACTGTATTCGAACCTCCGACTGATATATCCTTTGAAGACCTGTTTGCTGATGAGATCATGTGTCTAGATGAGTCAACTCGGGGTCAGCTAACTGATTGCACACTTCCGGATGTTGACCTTAGTTTTGAAGAATTGTATGGAGAGGAGCTGAAATTCCTTAACAATGGAAGTGATGAGATTCAGAGTGAGAGTGGTGATAAGGAATTTTTTAGTGAACAATGTGGTGGAATGAGGGTGAATGATAATAATAAACAATTGAATCTGGAAATACCTAGGGCTAAAATAATTCAAACCGTTTCCCAACTGAGCTCACGAAAGCAGACGCACTGGAACGATGGGAAACGGGCCAGAGGAAAACGACCAAAAGCCTAGGTAATGGTTACACTTGTATATACTCCTTGTAAATAATTTTTTGCACTTTCTTGTAAATAAAAGTTTCTTACCTCTTACCTATTTCATGCATACATATATCATGATGCATTGAGGACAATGCATGAGATAAGTGTGGGGGAGGGTTTACTAACATAGAGTTTTTAGATTTTCTTTCTTTGACACTTCTTTTAGAAATAAAAACTTTCTTTGACACTTCTTTTAGAAATAAAAAAAAATATATAAAAAAAAACTTTTGAAATAAGAGACAAAGTTTTCATCTATTTTTAAGAAAATTAAGATGATCTTAGAAATTAAGGAAACCTCAATTATGACATCTTAAACCTAGTTGAAATAATGGATATTATTTAAAATTATAGGCTAAGTAAGAAAAATTGGGGAGATATTTTTATCTTGAATTTTTTGCCTTAGATTGTATGCACTTCACACTTACACATTTTTGGGATGGAAACAAAGACCAATAAGGCCATAAAAATTAAAAAAAAGAAAAAAATATATATAATAAAACATCAGTTATTAAGCTGGATAATTGTGCCTCAAGAAGCATGATTATTCACGCCTAACGGTGATTAAAAGAATAATCCCCCTTAGTTTTGTGGCCTTTTTCACTCGAGTCCTTAAACCCGAGAGATGTTTTCTCATCTGGTGCCCTAGGACCGTTTGGTTTGGGAGTCATCGGTTATAGGCTCGCTACATGGGTGAACTAGAAAGCCTAAGAAAACTAAGGGAAGAAGAAAAAAAAAAGGAAGAAGAAAAAGAAAGAAAATAAATATATAAATAAATGGCTTGATGGTTAGAGTTGAAATCCCAGAAATCTTCACTATCACAAAGTGCATATTATCTAGGTTTTATGAGAGATAAAATATTCAATCCAATTTTGAATTCTTACCTTAATTGAAGACGGGATCTTACATAGAGACTAAGTTTAAGGAAGAATAATTATAGGTGGACTTATGACCTAAGATCACTTATATTTTTGCAAAAATAGTTTGAAAACATGTCTCTCTTTCAAAATGAATTTTCAAAACACTAACATTTGTTTTCTTTCTTTATGGATTTTGTGGGTGCAATCCGCTGAAAACCCTCAGGAGACAACACTCCTCCTTTAGGGTAACCTAGAGGTTTAACGGTTTGTTGCACGTGCTCAGTGCAATCGCGTCACCTGCGAAAGTGGTGTAATAAAATTGGTAGTATAGTTTTTCTTTTCTTATTTTTGCTCGGGACGAGCAAAAGAATAAGTGTGGGGGTGTGATTGATATACAATTTTGCATATTTTACCACATCATTCTCATGCATATTGCAAATAAAAATATGATTTTTAATCATCTTCTCTCTATTTTTGCAGGTCCACATCTGAAATGAGAAAAGGACCAAAATCTCTTTAATTATCAAGAATTAAAGGAGATTAATTCAAAGCCCAAAAGAGAGCCCAAGTTAGAACCCAGGATCTGGAGAATTCTACGCGCCATCTCACACTTCCAGAAGGTCCACGTGGATAACAAACTCATAACAAACTCACAACAGAAAGTTGTTGACCAACGGGCTTGAAACGGCCGCAAGTTGCCGCAGATCTGCGGCAGATCTGGGGCCGTTGAGCCCCAGATTTCTGCCACCTGTCCAGGTTCCAGATACTTCTCTCTGAGGCCTATAAATACAGGACCAGGGCCTTCGTAAAAAGAGGAGAGAGGAGAAGAGAGGAGAGATTAGAGATTAGATGCTTGTATTTTGTAGGATTTCTCTCTAGGATTTTTGTAGTGCTCTAGATCTTCTTCCTCCCTAGAAATTCTGTAAAGAGAGAGTTTGTAAGAGAGAGAAAGCTTGTGTATACCAAGGTGTGACAACTTGTGAAGCAAGGATTGATCCATTCTCTTCTCTCTTCTCTTGCATTTTCTAGTTTACTTGCTTTCTTTAATTCTAGCTTTACTTTACTTGCACTTTAATTCATGCATTGCTTTTCTTTTCTTATGGCTAGTAGCTAACTTTTCTAACATGAACTAGCTAACCACTAACCTTGCTAACTACTAACTCATGGGTGATTGCTATCTTTAATCTTGCAAGTTGTATGGTCTTCTCTTCTCCGATGGGTTACTTTCATTACTTGGCAAGTTCTTGTTGTAAGTCCATATGATTCATGTGTGCCTCATTTAGAGCCTTGTCTTTAGAACAAGTGCCTTGATGGAACATGGAGATGGATCACCAAACATATGCTATTTGTTGTACAACTTCTTTACTTCAATTAATGAATGTTGTATCTTCTTCCTTAGCATCCCTTGAGTGTCGCTCTTTTGATTCCATTATTGAAAGTCTATCTTGTAGGCCAATGACATCTATGAGTCTACAAGACAAGTCCAAGAGTGATCACCCGTCATTCAAGTGGGAAAGTAATTAGACCAACACGCAAGACAAATCTTTTGCCGATGAATCAACATGAGGCACGCATTCACCATCACGGAGTTTAGTAAGTTTTTAGCAAGGTAGTAAGGTTAGCTAGTCATGGTTTTCTCCATCTTCAAATCTTTTACAAGTTTTCGTTTCTTTTTAGTGTTAATCCAAAAGCCAATCTTGTTTTAATTTCTTTTTATTTTCCATCATGAACATATCCACCGATTCTTTCATTTCTTTTTCCATGTTTTATTCATTCTTTTAAGACAAAGAAGAACCTTCGTTTTCTTTCTTCACTACGAACCATAACGCTTCCATCGCAAGCTCTCCCTGAGAATCGACTCGGTATAGCCCATGCTATAACGGAGATTGGAAAGGATACATTAGTCATTTGAAATACATTTGTGGAGTGATCAAAGCACTTGAGGTTGATTCTAAACCTTCTCTCTTTCATTTAATATCTGTGCAAATACTTCACACAAAATCACACTATCTTTTCCTTCTAATCACACGTCACGTTCATACACATGCACATAAGCATTCTAAGGTGTACACTTGTACACATTGTGGCCGCAAAGGCCACTTAGCAAAATTTTATTATGATAAGATAAATGCTTTAAATTTTGCTAATAAAAATGTTTGGGTGCCTTACAAGACTAACCCTCAAGGACCCAAAAGAAAATGGGTACCAAAACCCCCACCATATGTATTTGATGTAGGTGAGGGCTCTCACACGACGTGAGAGGAATGGAGCCTTGGTGGTGGATGCATGGACTTGAAGGACATATAATTTATGCACCGCTATCAAGGAAGTTTTGGTGGGTCAACCACCATGTTTGGAGATTTGGAATAGTTTTTTGGTTTGGTAACTATTTCTAAACTCTTAATTTATTTACATGCTTGTTCATATGTCATATTTTTAGCATGTTCATGTTTTATGTATTTTTTTTGTGCTTCATGTGGTAAATGCTAGTTTAAATGTAGTTTTTATCAAAACTTGTATTTATACATGTCTAAATAGTGAGAACAAATTGATTCATATATGTTTGCACTTCATGCTCATTTGTACCCACTACATGCACATATATAGCCTAGTTTTGATGATTCTCTCATTTACACTTGTTTTGCCAATTTTCGTGTTTTTACTTCATGTATATGTAATTTTTACTCAAATCTAATAAATATACATGTATATCCTTTTTGAGTCTCTTACCTTCATGCAAACACATTTAATAGACTCTTTTATGTTTGGAATATGTATGCATATTGTTAGATTTAGATAAATCATACATATACCTAGAAGTTTGTTTTGTTTTAATAAAAATAAAATAAAATGAATAATTTATTTTGATCATTTTGAGCCTTAATGACTATTTTCATGTAAATGCTATATACATAATTCTTGTACACTCATACTTCATTTGTTTTGTCATGACTTTGATTCATGAACACTTTTATGAGCTTAATCGATTTTGAGTGTCATCTCTTGTGTATTTGATATGATTCATGAAAAACATATGTTTTGATGTTTTTGAAGGATCTTTAACTAGTTTTTCAAAAAATTACTTTTAACTAGTTAATTATTCTTCATTTGGAAGAGATTTTCAATGCTTTTCAAAATCATTTTCGAAAACCCCTTCCAACCTTTATGGGCGGATGGCTGGGCGATTATGCCTTGTATGCTTCATTGAAAATCTTTTATCTTGAGCATATGAAGGGTGGTAGGTTATGAGTCATATACATGATTTACTTTATTATTTTCAATTAGTATCATTGGATCATTTCAATTGGTATCATTGGATCGTTTCAATTGGTATCAATTTGACTCTATTTTTGTATATACTCATAGTTTGTTTTCTTATATATGTATGTATCAATTTCATTTGGTATACTCATTTTTCATACATATATATGAGTTATTTGTGCTTGAGCTAAAATTTTTACATGTTTAAAGCACAAAGTTGTTTATGTTAAGAAAATAAAATTTTTAAGAAAAATTCTCAAGATTTGTTTTATTGAGAAAATTCAAAATTTTATTTTATAAGAAAAATTTAAATTTTTTGATTTATATTGCCTATATGCAAGGAGAGCTTAACATCTCTTCTACATATAGATTCATGTTGAGTGTATTGTATATTGAGGAGTTTGACAACTCTTCTTTATGTGGTACACGTGTGTAGGGGGAGCTTCACATCTCCTCTTATGCATTACATATTATACGTTATGTGAATTAGGGCTTGTCATCCCTCTTTCATGTAATGTATATGTGTAGGGAAGTTACTTAACCATCTTCCTCTTCATGAATGTATATCGCATATACCCTTTTATTGACTTATTTGTTTACACCCCTTATTGGTCTCTTTGTTTATGACAAAAAAGGGGGAGAAAGATTTGATGATTTTGTTTTTACTTTAACCCCTTTGTTGATGATTGACAAAAAGGGGGAGAAGTATTTGGTATATATATGCATGTTTTTATAAAAGAATTTATGTTTATGCATATATGTTTTGTTTTGCAAATAGGAGAAAAATATTTTGTAATTTTGTTTTATGCTTGATTAGCATGTTTACTCCTACATTTGCATACATGTTTATGTGCTTCATTGCATATTTATTTTGTTTATTTGGTATGCATGAGTTAAGGGGGAGCTTCTTTGGAGCTTTACTTTAATCCATGCATATATAACTTCATAAGTTTTGTCATCATCAAAAAGGGGGAGATTGTTGGCCCGAAAGCCCATCACTCTAGTTTTGATGATGATCAACTCATGTTGTTATGTTTACTAATGATCTTGTGTTTAATTAGTGACAGATTTATGATCAAGATCTTAGTAGGTGCATAGCTTCAACAAAGGATTTAAAGTCAAGTTTTGGAGCTAGCACGGTTTGATCCAAGAGCCATTGGATCGTGTTTGGACCAAGTCAAGAAGATGAGAAGGCTTCAAGTGAAGACTTCAAGAAGATAAAGACTTGTGTCTAGGTTTGTTTTAGAAGATTTTGTTTTAGATAAAATGTAAAGGATAGAGTAGTTGGTGGATTGCTCAAGTATCATACATACACACACTCTTGATTTAGTTGTCTTTTCATAAAAGAATTTTTAGTTTAGAAAAGACTTTTCATTTTGAAAAATATCTTTTTGATTTTGGTATTCAAAGTTTACATGTTTTTATCCAAACCTTATTTAGTGCTTAATGCCAAAAATATAGATATTTCACCATGTTTGTGTAGTGGATCATATCCAGACACACTATGCTTCAAATAAGTTTAAATATCTTATTTTTGTATTTGGTGAAGTTTTGGAAAACAAGTTTTAGAAAAATCAAGTTTGGAAAAATACAGTTTTCATTTGAGCCAATATTTCCAACTTACAAAAATAGTCCAAAATATTTGTAACATGCCTTGATTTTGTGCAAGCATGTTTGTTTATCAAAGTATATTGGTAAAACTATTTTTGTAGATTTTTTAGTATTTTATGGGATTTTATTTGAACCAAAAAGATCATGTTTTAAATCCCTAAGTTTTCTGATCTGGCTGTAACTGGTCGACCGACGTGCACAGACGTGCACGCCAGTTCTGCAGGATGGCCGGCCGACCGACCCAGTCGACCGTCCAGAGAGCTCTGCTCTCTGGAAAGGCCCCAGCCGACCGTGCGGTCGACCGGACAGAGAGATTGCTCTCTGTATCCTGGCTCGGTCGACCGCCTGGTCGACCGATGGCTCAAACGGTCTGAAATATGACCGTTGGTCGGCCGGCCGGACGGTCGATCGTTAGGCCTGACAGAACCCCAACGGCTAGTTTTTCTAGCCCTATAAATTTGGGGGTTTGGGCATTGTTTTTCAACAAGATTTTTAGTGGAATTTGAGCCAGTTTTTTCCACTTCATTAAAAAGAGTTTTTCCCACTAAATTGAGAGCTAATACTTCCAATCAAAAGGGGAGTTTTTATCAAGAGTGTTTAAAATAGAATTTCTTGAGTTTTCCTCCACCATTCTCATCCTTGTTTTCTCACACTACACTTGAGCTATCCATTGCTATTCATCTTATAGGAGTGTTGTAGTGAGATAGTTTTTAGGTGATCAAAGTGTTGTGATCACCAAAGACTTGTTCTTTGTGCTTTGAGGAGGCGGACGTGTGTGTCCGCGGCGTGTCGAGTTCGGGTGAACTTGTTGTTTGAGGTGCGGCCTCGGTGAGCCGGTGGGCTTGCGGTGTGTACGGACGAGAGAGTCCAAGGAGTTCTAGTGGGAACTCGTTGTAGGTGTTGCGGCACCGAGTGATCCGGTGGGATCGATTATAGTGGAAATCCTTCGTGTGTCGAAGGCAGGGATGTAGAGCAAGTGTGCTCGAACCTCGAAATAAATCCCTTGTGTTTGTGATTGCTCACTCTCTCTCTCTCTCTCTCTCTTTGTCTCTTGTTTATATCTTGCATGCTTCTATTGTGTTTATCTTTACATGCTTGATATATATTGTGTGCTTATTTGATATACATGCTTGGGTTGTTTGCTAACACTTGTATTTAACCAAGAGAGCCAACGCGGCACCTCAACCCTTATCAAGAGGAATCTAGAGGAGTTTGTCCAGAGCCCTTCAAGGGGAATTCGGCAACGCTCTTGTGTTATACGTGGTGTTTAGTGTAAGAGTATAGTTTAGGTCATAATAATTTTTGCTTCCGCATTATTTGGCATTAAGTGACCATTAGATTAGCCATCACCTATTCACCCCCCCCCTCTAGGTGATCCTTCATATGTATACCACCACTGTTAGTGGAAGTTGAGGTAGTAAGTTGCTTATTATCAATACTAACAGGCTCTCATTTTAGAGTATTTCTGCTACCTCTTCAAAGAATTGCCATGTATCATCGGCCGTTTTGCTCGTGAATGTTTCATTGCAAAGGGACTCAATTATGGTCATATTCGAGTAGTCTAACCCTTCGTATAGAATTTGAATCAAACGGATCTTTTTGAAAAACACCTAGGGGGTGAATAGGTGTTAATGCTAATTTAATGATCTTTTTAAAATAAGTATGTATGTATGATGCAACCGGTCACTCAAAATAAGAAATTGAAGCCGAATTCCCCGTGAATGGCTCTAGAACTTCTCCTCTTTGATTCCTCTAGATTATGAGTTGAGGCGCGTAATTGCTTTCTTGTTGAGATGAGTAAAAACCGAATAATGGAAGTGAATGAAATGGAAGCAATGAAGTGCAAGCAAGAGGTATCACAAGATAAAAATGTAAAGCAATGAAAAATAATAACGAAACCAATCGCAAACACAAGTAATTTGTTTTGAGGTTCGATCCACCGCTCTACGTCCCCGCCTCCACCACCGTGAAGGATTTCCACTAAATTCGCAAAGGGAATTACAAGAGGTCTACACAAGACCGGAGTACTAAACTCCCACCAATCCAACATCTACACAAGAGGGATTTCAACACAAAGAAAAATACAAGTAACAAGGTGATCAAAAAGATCATAAACTTCTCTCTTAGAACTCCTTATAGAATGGGAAAGATTTTTGGCTCAAGAAGTGAAGTGAGAAAATTCAGTTGTAAAGAAGTAAGAAAGAGCTTGAAAATACTGAAAAACTTCAATCAAGAATGTACTTTAGAAAGTGAGAGCTTTGAAAACTTTTCTTTCTTTTTGGAAACTAAAACAATGGGAATTTTTCTTGAATTTAACAAGGGACCAATGCCATCTATTTATAGGGATTTGCCATGAGCAAATCATAATTTAAACTAGGTTAATAGGTTAGGAATTAACCTCCAGAAATTCAAAGATAGCTGAACAAACATCAAAAATCAAATCCAGGAAAACAGATTCCAGGAAAGTAGCCGTTGGTGACTACTGGCGGCTGTCGGTCGACCGGCCCGATCTACCGGCAGTCTATCTGGCAAACTAGCCGTTGGACTCGGTGGACCGGTCAGTCGACTGGAGGCTAAACAAAAAACACAAGTTTGTTCTGTCGGTCGACTGGCCCGGTCGACTGACAAAACCCGAGAGCAAAGGTCAGTCAGTCGGTCGACCGGTCCGGTCGACCGGCAGACGTGCACAAACGTGCACGCCAAAGCCACAAGGCCCGATCGACCGGTGCAGTCGACCGATCAGGCCTGAAATAGATGCGGTCGACCTCCCGGTCGACCGTAGGGCCTAAAACAGTATATTTATAGGAAAAATTTTGAACTTAGAAGAATTTTTAAAATATTTTTAAATGGCTAGATGATTAAGTAGCATGATATAAGGGTTGGTATACATGATATAAACAAGATGTAAAAATATAAAGTATTTAGAGACATGTATATCAACCAAGACATGTACCTAATTCAACTATCCAAAACAAAAACCGTATTTTGAAAAAAAATGAAAGTGTGTGTGTGTGTTTTCTTGAGCCAACTTATCATAATCTCATTATTTAACAAACTTGTTCTTACAAAGATTCTAGGTAACTACAAATTCTTCAAATTAGGGCTTCTCCATATGCAAGCTTGAATCCTTGAACCCGAATTGAATCAACTTGAGTCAAAAATACCTTCCTTTAGGGAAGAAGAAATCTTGAATCTTTAGAACCCTGAAACACACTTAAACACTAAAATATGATTAGTACAAATAACTATATATGTTTTGTAATCATCAAAACTAAAAAAAAATCGGGTAATTGTAACCTTGGGCCAACAATCTCCCCTTTTTGATGATGACAAAACATATAAGTTATTTAACAAAAAAATGAGAAAAATGGGAAAAGAGCTTGGAAGCTCCCCCTCAAAACATGCTATATATATATATAAATGGCTATATACATGAATGAATAGTAAAAAATAAGAACTTGGCATAAGAGAGAATTCAAAACATATAGCTCAACAAATAATAACTTAAAACTTAAAACTCAAAACTTTCAAAACTCAAAATACATAACTCAAAAACTCAAAACTCAAAATAATAAACTAACTTTTTCTCCCCCTTTTTGTCATACATCCAAAAAGGGTAAACATTGTTAAAAAAAATTTTCAAGATTCCATAACACAAACATTCAATTCACCACAAATAAATGAAAATCTAGTATAAATTAGTGGTTTTGTAAATATATCGGCAAGTTGAAAATCGGTAGAAACATAATCAATGTCAATATTACCTTTCTCATAATGATCTCTAAGAAAGTGATACCGAATGTCAATGTGCTTAGTCTTACTATGTTGATTTGCATTTTCAGACATATGAATAGTACTAGTATTATCACAAAATATCTTAATATGGTCATAATGCAAACATAGTCAAGGAGAGTATGTTTCATCCAAAGAACTTGTGCACAACAAGCCCCCGCCGCAACATACTCCGCATCGACGGTTGAGAGGGCTACCGAATTTTGTTTCTTGGAAGACCATGAAACAAGACAATTACCGAGAAATTGACATATTCCACTTATACTCTTCCAATCCACTCTACAACCCGCATAGTCGGCATCCGAAAAACTCGTCATTAAAAATTGTCCGGTCTTCGGATACCACAAACCCATTTCAATGGTGTCCTTAAGGTATCTAATAATGCGTTTTACCACAATCAAATGGGACTCTTTAGGACACGATTGAAATCGAGCACAAAGACATACACAAAACATAATGTCCGGCCTACTAGCCGTTAAATATAATAAGCTACCAATCATGCTACGATAAAGTTTATTGTCTACATTTGTACCTTGTTCATCCTTGTCAAGCTTAGTGGTGGTAGCCATGGGAGTTTTGCTTGTCTTAGCCCCTTCAAGCCCAAATCTCTTGATAAGTTTCTTCGTGTACTTGGCTTGATTGATGAAAATTCCATCCTTCCTTTGTTTGATTTGGAGACCAAGGAAGTAGTTAAGCTCGCCCATCATAGACATCTCAAATTCCTCCTTCATGCATGATTCAAAAGGTTTGCAAAGATTTTAATTAGTAGAACCAAATATGATATCATCAACATATATTTGAACTATAAGTATATCATTTTCAACATGTTTGGTAAACAAAGTAGTATCTATTTTTCCTTTATTAAAACCATTAGAAATAAGAAATGAAGAAAGTCTCTTATACCAAGCCCTAGGGACTTGTTTTAAATCATAAAGAGCTTTGTCTAGTCCGAAAATAAAATCCGGATGTGTAGGATCAACAAACCTGTGGGGTTGTTCAACATACACCTCCTCTTCAATAAATCCATTTAAGAAAGCACTTTTTACATCCATTTGAAAAAGTTTAAAATCTTTATATGAAGTAAATACAAGTGTCATCCGTATGGCTTCAAGCCGTGCTACGGGTGAAAAGGTTTCCTCAAAATCGATACCTTTGACTTGAGTGTAACCTTGGGCCACTAACCTAGCTTTATTCCTAACAATATTTCCCGACTCATCCAACTTGTTCTTAAAGATCCACTTAGTACCAATTGTTGGTCTATCGTGGGGCCTAGGAACAAGGTGCCAAACTTGGTTGCGCTCGAATTGATTGAGCTCCTCTTGCATGGCAAGCAACCAATATGAGTCGCCCTCGGCTTCAAGGATGTTCTTTGGTTCAAAATGAGAAATAAATGCATAGTGCCCACAAAGATCATGAAGTTTAGAGTGAGTAGTTACCTCTTTTGATACTTCACCTATAATAAGATCTTTGGGATGATGTAGATTGAATCTCCAATCTTTTGGAAGTGGTTGAGTAGTCTCCACTTCAACTTCTTGAACTTCATTTTTTTCATTACCCTTTGGCATGTCTTCAAGAGTAGGTGAGTCCTTCAAAGAAATTTTCTCCATGTCTTCATTTAGGAAATCTATTTCTATAACATTCTCAACAAACACATTAGATTCCTCAAACTTTACATGTATAGATTCTTCAATAGTCAAGGATGACTTATTGAAAACTCTATAAGCTTTGCTAGTGTTAGAGTAACCAACAAAAATTGCTTCATATGATTTTGCATCAAATTTACCTAAATTATCTTTAGTATTCAAAACAAAACATTTACAACTAAAAACTTTAAAGTATGAAATATTTGGCTTTCTAGAATAATAAATCTCAAAAGATGTTTTAGAAGTGTTTTTGTATAAGAAAACCCTATTTGATATGTAGCAAGATGTGTTAATGGCCTCGGCCCATAGATAATAAGGGAGACCGTACTCATTTATCATTGTCCTAGCCATCTCTTGTAATGTACGATTTTTCCTCTCAATGACTCCATTTTGTTGTGGAGTTCTAGGACAAGATAGTTCATGCTTAATTTCATGTTCTTCACAAAAAGTGGTAAAGGGTTGGTTATTGAATTCACCACCTCTATCACTTCTTATTCTTAAAATAGAAGAATCTTTTTCCTTTTCAACCCTTTTTTTAAGGGCTTAAAAATATGAAAAGACTTGCTTTTTGTGTTCTAAAATGAAAACCCAAGTAAAGCGAGAGAAATCATCAACTAAAACGAAAGCAAAATGATTCCCACTTAGATTATTGGTTTGTGTAGGACCAAACAAATGCATATGGATCAACTCCAAAGGTCGTGATGTCATGATATCCTTGATTGACTTGAAAGAGGACTTGGTTTGTTTCCCAAGTTGACACGCATCGCAAATGCGGTCCTTTTCAAAATTCAAGCAAGGAATACCATTCACCATTTCCTTATTGTTTAATCTAGATAGATGGTCAAAAGAAATGTGGCCTAATCTCCTATGCCACAACCAAGAGTCATCATCGAGGGCTTTCAAACAAGTAGCATTGCATAGCATATTAGACATGTCAATCATGTATACATTGTTTTCACGAAATCCGAAAAATATATATGTATTGGATTGTCTGTCAATAACTCTACATGCTAGGTCATCAAAAACAACATCAAAACTTTTGTCACAAAGTTAACTCACACTCAAGAGATTATGCTTGAGGCCATCAACTAAAACAACATTTTCTATTAAAGGAGATGTACAAAGTTTAACATTGCCAATACCAATGATTTTTCCTTTGGCGTCATCTCCGAAGGTGACGGTACCACCTTCATGGTATCTTGATAGGGTTGTGAAGTTGTTGATATCCCAAGTCATGTGCTTTAAGCAACCACTATCAAGATACCACAACTCCTTACGTCGTTGGTCTTTGGAATGTACCTACATCATTTAACAAATTTGTTGACTTTGGTACCCAAACTTTCTTGGGTCCTTGAATGTTAGTATTCCGAACCCAAACATGATTATGCGATGCATTAATCCTATCATAGCAAAATTTAACCAAATGACCTTTACGGCCATAATATGTGCAGGCATACACTTTACCATACATAAATGCATGATGAGTGTGTGGAGTGTGGGCATGTTTAGGGTGCTTAGCATAATGTAAAGGTTGTGATTTATGAACATGAGCATGAATAGCATGTGAATGTTTCTTTGGGACATGTTCCTTAGGAAACATAGCCTCTAGTCTAGTTTTATCAAATTCACATTTTTTCAAAACTACTCCTAATGAATTAATTTTCTTCTTTAGCAAAGAAATCTCGTTTTCATCAATTTGTGAAAATTTACCTTTGCAAGAAATCTTATAGTCATTAAAATCCTTCTGAGTAGAAGAGAGAGTTAAAAATAATTCATCTTTTTCTTTTGTGAGAATGAAAACTTTGTGGTTGAGTGATTCATTTTTCATTTTCATTTTCAAGTATTTCTTTTTAAGAAAATCATAGTTATGAGATAGTTCTTCAAAAGCTTCTCCTAGTTCATCTATAGATAGTTCACAATCAATGGATGTATCGGGAGTTACCTTGCTTGTGCTTTCATTTGCCATGAAGCACATGTTGGCGGTGTCGACTTCCTCATCGGATTCACTCTCCGAATCCCAAGTAACCTTTAAAACTTTCTTTTTGTAAGGCTTCTTGGAGGTGGAGGGTTTACCTTTGTTTTTCGGACATTCCGCAACAATGTGACCCGGCTTCCGGCAATTGAAATAAATGATTTTCTTCCCTTCTTTACCTTGCCATCTCCTTCTATTTTGAAACTTTGCCTTGTTGAACATTCTCCGAACGTTCTTTACAAGAAGAGAAAGATCTTCATCATCCTCTTCTTCATCATCCTCGTCGGAGTAGGTGGAAGAGCTTTTGAAGGCAATAGCTTTCTTCTTGGGAGGAGCCATCTCTTCTCTTACTTTTCTTTCCATCTCATGGGTCTTGAGATTTTCAATGAGACCAATAAGCTCCATTTCTTCCTTCTTATTGAGTTCCTTCAAAGTTGTGGCTTTAACTTCCCAAGATGGAGGGAGTGCACGGATGATCTTTCTCACTTTTTGGTCGTTGTCAATGCCGTCACCTAAAGAAGAAAGTCCATTAGTAATCTTTATAAACTTAGTAACCATATCATCTATGGTTTCATTCTCTTGCATAGAAAATTTTCATATTGAGAACAAAGAAGGTTGATTTTTGCCCTCTTTACTTGTGAAGTTCCCTCATAAGTGACAAGTAAGTGAGTCCAAATCTCATGTGCGGATTTCCAATGAATGACTCTAGAAATATCATCGTCATTAAGAGCTTGAAGCAAGGCATAGTGTGCCCTAGCATTAGCGTCAAACTCCTTCATGGTAATATCGGACCAAGTGTTCTCATCATCAAGGGTTGCACTAAAAGGTTTGGTCACCGACTTTGCAACCCGGCTCCCTAAGGATTGCAAAAACACGGTCATCTTAACCTTCCATATGGGAAAGTTAAGGCCATCAAACTTGGGTGGGGTCTTAATTCCTTCGGCCATTTTTACCAAATGTATGAGGATGAAAAATGAATATAGTGATTAGCAATTTAGAATCTCTCTAAGGTTGTTAAGCCAAGAGCCTAGAGACCAAAGCTCTGATACCAATTGAAAAACACCTAGAGGGGGGTGAATAGGTGTTAATGCTAATCTAATGATCTTTTTAAAACAAGTATGTATGTATGATGCAACCGGTCACTCAAAACAAGAAATTGAAGCCGAATTCTCCGTGAAGGGCTCTAGAACTTCTCCTCTTTGATTCCTCTAGATTATGAGTTGAGGCGCGTAATTGCTTTCTTGTTGAGATGAGTAAAGACCAAAAAATGCAAGTGAATGAAATGGAAGCAATGAAGTGCAAGCAAGAGGTATCACAAGATAAAAATGTAAAGCATTGAAAAACAATAAGGAAACCAATCGCAAACACAAGTAATTTGTTTCGAGGTTTGAGCCACCGCTCTACGTCCCCGCCTCCACCACCGTGAAGGATTTCCACAAAATCTGTAAAGGGAATTACAAGAGGTCTACACAAGACCGAAGTACCAAACTCTCACCAATCCAACCTCTACACAAGAGGGATTTCAACACAAAAAAAATACAAGTAACATGGTGATCAAAAAGACCACAAACTTCTCTCTTACAACTCCTTATAGAATGGGAAAGATTTTTGGCTCAAGAAGTTAAATGAGAAAATTCAGTTGTAAAGAAGTAAGAAAGGGCTTGAAAACACTGAAAAACTTCAATCAAGAATGCACTTTAGAAAGTGAGAGCTTTGAAAACTTTTCTTTCTTTTTGGTAACTAAAACAATGGGAATTTTTCTTGAATTTAACAAGGGACTAATGCCATCTATTTATAGGGATTTGCCATGAGCAAATCATCATTTAAAGTAGGTTAATAGGTTAGGAATTAGACTCCAGAAATTCAAAGATAGCTGAACAAACATCAAAATCAAATCCAGGAAAACAGATTCCAAGAAAGTAGCCATTGGTGGCTGCTGGCGGCTGTCGGTCGACCGGCAGTCTATGTGACAAACTAGCCGTTGGACTCCGTCGACCGGTCGGTAGACCGGAGGCTAAACAAAAAACACAAGTTTGTTCTGTCGGTCGACTGGCCTGGTCGACCGACAAAACCCGAGAGCAAGGGTCAGTCGGTCGGTCGACTGGTCCGGTCGACCGGCAGACGTGTACAAACGTGCACCCCAAAGCCATAAGGCTTGGTCGACCGGTGCGGTCGACCGATCAGGCCTGAATAGATGCGGTCGACCGCCCGGTCGACCGTAGGGCCTAAAACAGTATTTTTATAGGAAAAATTTTGAATTTAGAAGAAGTTTTAGAATATTTTTAAATGGCTAGATGATTAAGTAGCATGCTATAAGGGTTGGTATACATGATATAAACAAGATGTAAAAATATAAAATATTTAGAGACATGTATATCAACCAAGACATGTACCTAATTCAACTATCCAAAACAAAAACCGTATTTTGAAAAAAAAAATGAAAGTGTGTGTGTTTTTTCTTGAGCCAACTTATCATAACCTCATTTTTTAACAAACTAGTTCTTACAAAGATTCTAGCTGACTACAAGTTCTTCAAATTAGGGCTTCTCCATATGCAAGCTTGAATCCTTGAACCCGAATTGAATCAACTTGAGTCAAAAAAACTTCCTTTAGGGAAGAAGAAATATTGAATCCTTAGAACCCTGAAACACTAAAATTTGATTAGTACAAATAACTATATATGTTTTGTAATCATCAAAACTCAAAAAAAAAACTGAGTGATTGTAACCTTGGGCCAACACTTTTCGAATCCGTGATGGGGACACTCAAGTAAAAAATCCTTAAATCTTTCAAAATATGTGAAGAACGTCTTCCCTTATAGTTAATGGAAGGTGTTGAGGGCTTGATGTATGGTAGCAGTTTTCTGCTTAGAATTAAACTTCCTATAGAAGGCTTCGGCTAATCCTACCCAAGTAGAAATTGAACCCGGTTGGAGAGAAAAAAGCCAAGATTTGGCTCTTTTTTTTAGAGAAAAGGGGAATAACCTAAGTTTTAGGAATTCCTCTGTTATTTGATGATACTTCATGGTCCCACAAATATCCTCAAATTCCCTAACGTGTTAATATGGGTTCTCATTTGCCAATCCCCGAAAGACTGAAAGCATCTGTATCATCCCGGATTTAATCTCAAAATTTGCCGTAAGGGCTGGCAAGGTGATACAGGAAGGTTGGGTGGACTTTGTAGGATACATGTAATCTTTTAAGATCATTTGTTTGGTTTCATTAGCTTCATCCAATTGTTACAGTAGGGTCAGAAACAGTAATGGATTCTAATCGACCCTTAATACGAACCCACTTTCGCATGAACCAGGGTACTGTCCTGATGAAGGATTTTCTAAATCCTAGATAAGATTACAAACAAGATGATTCAACCATTTAATTGCAATCAAGTATTTTTTTTATCTTAAATTTAATTTAAAGGTAATCAGTTTTTTTCAACCACTAATCTTAAGAGAATAGAATTTTTCCTAATTAGACAGCTCCTAACTGGGTTGGAAGGATTATGGGTTTACCAGTCAAACCCGTCAAACAAGCGATTCAGCTCTCCCCTCAGGCTGAGTACTTACTAAATTCTGCCACCCTTTCTTAGACAGTAAAGTTTCTCGGTCCTTCTTCCAGGCTATGCATCGCTGCAATGGCTAAGTCACCCTTTCTAGATAAGAAAGCCCTCTTTCGCGAGCTTGAAAGTGTTCACCGGAGTCTTCCCAAAATAGTTCCACTTAAATGAGCTCGAAATTCTAGTGGCTGAGTTCTAATTGATTTTAAATTAGTTCATGCTTGGGAAAAAACTTATGTGCATTTGTGATTTTTGAGCCAAGAAACGGGTGATGAAATCCCGGCCTTATGTGAGGGGGATAGCTCTTAAGATCTTTTTATGCAAGTATGCACTAATGTAGCACAAAATTCAATCAATAAGCACCTCCAAAATCTCACTGACAAGAGATTCTTAGGGAGAGTTAGAAAATATTAACCTTTCCGGCGACTATGAAGCAAGCAAATTTTTATTTATTTTTAGCAAAGCAATATGTCATAAGCAAGCAAGCTTCTTCTTGTTGTGCAAGTCTTCTTTTATTCATGCAATATTCCTATAAAAGAAAATTTGAAATTAAATCTTAGGGATGAAAAGAAAATTAATAAAAAGAATTTTGAATTTTTTTAGATTTAACTTTCTGAATTTTTTTAAATTTTTGATAATTTTTTAAATTTTTTTAATATTAAACTAGAAAAAGATTAGATGTTGATTTTTCAAAACTAAAAATTTTCACAAGTCCCCGGCAACGACGCCAAAAACTGTTCGCGTTTCGAAGTTCATGAAATAGTCCATCATTATTGAATCACGTATGAGTTATGAAACCTAAACTTGCTAGAATCTTTTTAACAAAGTGTGTAGTGGCAAGTATAGGATCGAATTCACAGAGACTTGTTCTTGAAAATTTAGTTATTAAAAATCTCACTTTTATCTTATTCTAGTTGAGAAATCCCTTGGATGAAGGTTGGAATTTTGTTTTTTTAAAAAAATAAATAAAGAAATAAAGATCTTGTAGAAGAAAGCAAAAGCAAAAGCAAAAGCAAAATATGACTTAAGTAAAAGGGAAAAAAAAGAAATACTAACCTTTTTGCGAAGATTTGAATAACCAAAATAAAAAAAAGAAATTAAGATATTGGTAGGAAGGGAAGAGGAAGATGAACCAGTGAACTTGTTTCTCGTCGTCGCCTTGTTGTCTCCCTCCTCCAAACGATGCTGAAAACAAAAGAGGCTAATAAAAGAAAAGAGATGACTTCATGGAATCAAATATGCAAGAAAAGAATAGCATAAAAAATAAATAAAAAAAAATTAAAGAAAAACTTAGACTGAATGCCGCAAGATCATGAAGAAGAATTCTGAATTTTATTCAATAAGCATCAAATACAAAGCTCTTAACCTTTCCAATCTCACATTACAACGCTCAAAAATCTATTTTTTTAGCTTTTTAGCCCTCTAGTCCCCTCTCTCTCTCTCAATGAATATAGGTATTTATAGAAAAATAGTGATAAGGGAGAGTATAGGGAGATAGAAAGAGTTGGTTATTTTTAAATTTCAATCTTCCCCTTATCTCTAAACTTGATTTATCTAGAATTCTGATCTACAACTTGATGGCGCATTGATTGCTAAATATTACTTGACAGATGATAGAATTCGAAATAGTGATCAACATAAGAGTTGTAGCCCTTTAAATCTTCTTTCTGGATCATCTTGAATCATTAGATTTGAGATTTGGTAGCGAAAGTTATGATAAAATGCTAAACTGTATCCAGTCTGAATCCGAATCTAAATTGCTTCATCTCATCCGTTGATCTTCTCTCTATCCATTTATCCTCAGCAAACCCAATAGGGTCTTCAAAAATTTCATTTTTCTTTTGAATTTTTATAGTATTATCTTATGTGTTAAATCCAATCCTCAGATAAGATAGACTAAAGATTCACTGAATTTGAGTCGATCCCTGTTTGATTTGAACTTTTGAGTTTGTTTGGATAGGATCCATGTTTATCTTCTCTTTATCATCCTGCAAGGATTAGTACATTAAGACAAATGAGTTTGTGATGATTTATTATAGAATATATGTAGGAATATAATAATATTTATGCAATATATGTGTCCAAACAATTCATACTCAGTCCCACTTCTTCAAAATAACCAACCATCAGTCTTGGACACAAGTATAGAATTCTTGCGTAAGTCCGAGTGACCATCTCAAAACTTATGGGACTTACAATCTTAACAATTTTTTCAAAATCAAGATTCCTACACTCTCATTCTAAAACAATCATTTGAAGAAAAATCTGAGATAGAAAAGAGTATAGAAATCTTGCATGAGACCTCACAACAATTTCAAAAATCTTTTACCCAGTCTATCGATAGGTTAGAAACACAACTGAGTCAATTGGTCAACATATATAAGAATGAGAAAACTTGATCTTATCAACCTTGGACCAATCCAGATATCTCTTACTCTATCGATCTAGACCAGGAATCATGTTGTTTTGAAAATCAAGATTCAATTTCAGCACACCCATTTGAAATTGACCAAAATCAGAATTTTGAGAACCACATTGATATTTTGACAAGTAATCCCTTTCTTGAAATTGAACTTGAGAGTGCATATGATCTGGAGCCTCAACTTGGCCATTTAATTAAACTTTTTGACTCAATAATAACTCTAGTATCTTTACCTGATTTTAATCCTTTTTTTCAAGTTAGTATTAGATACTGTGCCAGTCCATCGTGAAATTGAATCACCAATCTTTTATGATCAATATATTGAACTTGACCAATATCATACTTTTAAAAATTCTATTGACAAATTGGCAAGTTCTCATTTTTATGAAATTGAACTCAATCAAAAACATGACTCAGATCCTCAATTTTGTAATCCAGTTCAAATTCCTTGACTCCTATTTTGCTATCCGACTTAAGCAACCTTTTAGAGTCAGTTTTGATTCCCATATCTGTCATTCTTGAACTCGAATCACCAATTTTAGAAAGTCACATTCCACTGTGGGGAAATAAATGTGGACTAGAGTTTCAATTTTTTGATTTGGACCAACTCCTGAACAAATCTTGACTCATGAATCTTTACTTGATTTCAGTCACTTTCTTGAGTCGGTGCTAGTTCTTGTACTTTTTGAGCCTAAATCAATCATTTTATCTTTTCACACTCCATTCTGGGACAAAGGTGTTGATAAAAATAACTCTAAAATTATTGTGAAATCTTGAAAATTAGATGGGGTAAAATTCCTAACAAAAATCATCCATATATACATCATAATTATGGGTTATATTAGAGAGGTTACTAGTGGGATATTGTAAACTCCACAAAATTTGAATTGGACCGCATTTCGTGGACCAATCAGACCATCACCATAACCACCATCTTGAGGTGATTTATCCTTCCCTCTCTATTTGTTTCATGCATATATACATTCGCGATGCATTGAGAACAATGTATGAGATAAGTGTGGGGGATGTCTACTAATGTAGAGTTTTTAGATTTCTTTCTTTCTCCCTTCTTTTAGGATATTCTTAGAATTTTTCTTTTTTGTATAGGAATTTTTTCCCTTTCTTTAAAAACTTTTTGAAACAAGAGACAAAGTTTTGATCTATTTTTAAGAAAATTAAGATGATCTTAGAAATTAAGAAAGTCTTAATTATGACATCTTAAATCTAGTCAAAAGAATGGATTTTGTTTAAAATTATAGGTTAAGTAAGAGAGATTGGAGAGATAATTTTATCTTGAATTTTTTGTCTTAGATAGTATGCACTTCACACTTACACATTTTTGGGATGAAAATAAAAACGTAAAATGCCATAAAGCAAAAATATATATATATATATATATATATATATATATACACACACACACACACACACACACACACACACACACACACACATACATATGGTATATAAAAAATTCACTTATTAAGCTGGTTAAGTGTGCCTTGGGAAGTATGGTTTGCCACGCCTAACGGTGGTAAAAAAACAAATAATTTCCCTTAGTTTTGTGGCCTTGTTTACTCAAGTTCTTAAACACGAGGGGTGTTTTCTCATCTGATGCCTTAAGACCGTCTGGTCTGGGAGTCATCGATTAAAGACTCACTACCCAGGTAAACTAGAGAGCCTAAGAAAACTAAGAAAGAAAATAAATATATATAGAAATGGCTTGATGGTTAGAGTTGAAATCCTAAAAATCTTCACTATCACAAAGTACATAATATCTAGGTTTTAGGAAAGATAAATTATTCTATCCAATTTTAAATTCTTACCTTAATTGAAGATAAGATCTTGCATATAAAATAAGTTTACGGAAGAATAATTTTTTGTGGACTTATGACCTTAGATCGCTTAAATTTTTGCAAAAATATTTTGAAAATTTTTCTCCTTTTCAAAATGCGTTTTCAAAACACTAATTTTTGTTTTCTTTCTTTATGGATTTTGTGGGTGCAATCCGTTGAATACTCTTAGGAGACAAAACTCCTCCTCTAGGGAAATTTAGAGGTTTAACGGTTTGTTGTACACGTTTCCAAAATCACCATTTAATTGGTGATTAAAAGCCTACAAATATAGTCATTGACTTTGGAGGACTGTTTCGTTAAAACCAGGGGCCCAAATCTGAAAACCAGTAAGTACAGCCGATAGGGGGACATCCGGGAAGCGCGCAGCAGGCGGCGCTGCGCGCGCTTCCCAAGCATTGCCATGAAAACGAGGCAAATGCCGTGTTTTCGCAGCAATATTGTGGAGCCACGCGCCGAGATTCGACGCGCGGCTCCGTACAGTCCCTCTGGTGCCCAATTTGGCCTATAAATACCCCTTTGTATTCTGCATTGAGAGAAATATAGAGAGTTAGGGTACTTTTCTTTTCATGTTATAGTTTAGGATAGTTTAGTTTAGTTCTTCTTCTTCCTCTTTCTATTTTCTATTTCTTTTAGATCTTATAATAGGAGAAAGAGAGTGATACATGGTTGGAGAGAAAGAGTGCTTGTAATAGAAGTGACAAGCTTACCTCTTTTTGTTTTTCTTTCTAACTCTTTTTATATGTTTAGCTAATTTTCTCTCATGGCAATTAACTACTAATCACTAACTTGCTAACTTCTTACTTGATAATCCACATGAATCTAATAGCCTCTACTTGGCCTTACTCGTGCAAGGGTCATTGATGGCTCATGATGATGAATTCTAATATTCTAACATTTTAAGTCTCTAACAAGCTAACATTATTTTATTTCATGCTTGCTGTTGTTTAATTTTGATGGTTTAAGTGTAGCTTGCACTTATTGTATTGAGTTTGGATGTGAAAGTTATCACATGGGTCATGCTTTGAAACGCTCTTGAACCAAGGACTACTGATGGCCAAGGATACATGTGAGGCAACTATCACTAAGAGGTTAGCATGATTAGTGGAACCATTCGTAGTTAGTAGCTATGAGATTTCTTTCTCTTTTTACTTTGTTTTACATATAAAATCAAAATCACAAATACCATTCTTCTATGTTTCTCACCTCTTTGTTTTCACCGTACTTCTCTTTTCATTCTTTGTTTTCTTTTATTTTCATCTTTAAAACATTGAAGAACACTTAACATACACGTGAACATACCGTGTAACCTTCTATCGCCTCCTGTTCTTGTGGATTCGACTCGTTTTAGCCTCTATGCTATAACAGAAGTATCGAGGAAGCCAAATTATGCACTTTTAACTATTGATTTCAAAACATACAATTTTCGTGCACGATTTTTCACCGATCATACTTTGGCGCCGTTGCCAAGGATGGGAACAGTTTGATTTCACGTTTTTGTTAACTTTTCTTCTTTGTTTTTGGTGTGCAGGTCAAATTTAAGTATTGCAGAAGTCTACACTTGCTTTTATGTGGTTGGGTAAATTCTTGTATATTGTTATATTCTGCTGCTACTTATTGTTTATATTACCTGTGCACTGTAATAATTTTAAGAACTAAAATACGAAAATCGGATGTTTTAAAACGGTTTAGACATTTGCATCTAGGCACGTGTCAATTTTCATTCCAATGTATTGTATTTTGTTCTTGTGTTGTTGTGATCTTGACGGAAGTGTACATATTGCATAGCATATAGTTAGGACAAACACGTGGGTGATTTACTCGCTTTGTGTGTTCATTCTTATCTATATTGCATACTTGCACGAACTGAACTTAAGGGCAATATCCAAGACAACATAATGTGGGGAAGTCATTACCCTCTCTTGACCAAAAAATCACCTCCCCACTCACACAGCCCAAACCTAAATAAAACTTGTTAGGTGTTGGAAATAGGGACATCTCAGACTAATTTAGGAGATTGAGCTAAGAGAAAAATTATTAAAGTTTGACTCTTATCAAATCGGTGTTTAAGGTTAGAGATTGAAAGGCGAAACCTCAAAAAATAGGGGTTTGGCATAATGAGGCCCGTTGCTCTGGCACAGATACCTCCAACTAATCTTGCCCCTAGCTAGATTAACTTGTGGTCAGATTCTGACAATGTACCCCCGTGGACAGTCTAACCAGTTAGGAGTTATCTAGGTCTAAGTCAACCCTAGCATAGGCTTGTTTTCTTTTTCTTTATCTTTGTTTGTTTGTTTGTTTGTTTGTTTTTTGTATATTGTGAAATGAATTTTAAACAACAATAATTCTTTCAATCATAATATGAATTCATATTTCACCCTGACCTCATTTGACTCGGATAACTCCGACCCGGCTATGTATAACATAAACCAACCATGTATGCCAGATTGGGATTATCCGACTCAATATGACCCATATCCCCAATCCTATGACTATAATTTTCAAAATAATTTTCACTCTTCACAGAGTTCATGGGGATTCACCTCCCCCGAGTCAAATTTTCAAGCACCTTGTTCACAATTTTCATTCCCCGATTTGTATCCATACCCTCCTTTTCCTCTTCCACCAACTGAAGAAAAATCTAATTTGGAAAGGAGTATGGAAGTCATGCTTGAGTCCCAACAACAAATTCAAAATTTGCTCAATTCACAATCCTTCTCAAATCAAACTCCATATACTCCTTTTCTAGAACATCTCATTAAAGAAGAATCTGAGCTAGAAAAACGTTTGGACATCTTTTTTGAAAAAAGTGGAACAATTTCAAAATATGTTGGACTCATCATCTCAACAAAATTTTCAAGAGTCCTACTCGTCTTTTCCAGTCTCACTGATTCAAAATGAACAACCATCAATCCTAGACTTGAGTATGGAGCCCTTGCGTGAGTCTGAGTAGCAATCGCAAAATCTGATGGACTAATAATTTCACCACAATTTTCAAAATTAACTTTCATACTCATCTTTTCAAGAAGAACCAATTGCAATGAGTATGAAAAATATGATTCAGACTCAAAATTCTGTTACTCGGCCTAGCAGTAGGTTAGACTCGATAATGAACAATTTGATTAATGAGAGTAAGGAAAGCCTTTCTTGTCAACCTTTGATCAATCCTTATATCCCTAACTCTACCGATTGGACCCAAGAATCATGTTATTTTGGAAACCAAGATTCAATTTCAGCGAATCCATTGAAACTTGACCAAACTCCAAGGTTTGAAAATCACATTGATATTTTGACAAGTTATCCTTTTCCCGAAATTGAACTTGAGCTTGAAAGTGATCCTGAACATCAAGTTGGTAATTCCACTTCACTTTTTGATTCAATAATGACTCTGGTATCTTTATCAGATTTTTACTCTATTTCGGAGTCAATATTGAATTCTGTACCAGTACACTGTGAAATTGAGTCACCAATATCTTATGATTGCACTTCATTGATGGGGAAAGTGTATGAACATCAATTCTTTAGTTTGGACCCATTTTTTGAACCAATTTTGACTCCTCTTTTGAATCTCGACTTGATCTTAGTCAAATTCCCGAGTCGGTATCGATTTTTGTTCGTATTCTATTTTGAGTCCAAGTCAATCATTTTTCAAAAATCACACTTCATCGTTGGACAAGGATGTTGAAGAAAATAACTCAGTAATTATTTTTAAAAATTAGAAATTAGATGGGGATAAATTTTTAAATAAAACTATTCACTCAATCATTCTTTTATTGCATCTTAGAGAGGTCACTGGTGGGTTTCTATAAGATCCACGATATCTTGATTAGATTGCAATGCTTAGCCCAATCAGACCACCACCGGAGCCACCACCATGAGGTAATTTTTCTTCCCTTCTCATTTGTTTTATGTATATACACATTCACGATGCATTGAGGATAATGCATGAGATAAGTGTGGGGGAGGGTTTACTAACATAGGTTAGTTTTAAATTTTCTTTCCTTTACACCTCTTTTTAGGAACTTTTTAAAATTTTTTTGTATAAAAACTCTTTTTACAAAACTTTTTACAAACTTTTTGACATAAGGAAAATAGTTTTGAAAAATAGTTTTGAATTATTTTTAATAAAATTAAGATTATCATAGGAATTAGGAAGACCCAAAATTATGAAATTTTAAACCGAGTCAAAATAATAGATCTTGTTTAAATTTTAGGATAAGAAAGTAAGATTGAAAAGATAATTTGATCTTTAATTTTTTTTCTTTAGATTTATGCACTTCACACTTACACAATTTTTGGGATTGTAACAAAGATTGAAAATCTCATAAATATATATATAAAATGAAAGAAGTTGGGTAATTATACCTCAGGAAACATGATTATTCAGACCTAAATGGTGGACAAAAAAATAAAATTATCCTCTTTAGTTTTGTTGGCTTGTTTACTCGAGTCCTTAAGTCCGAGAGATTTTTCCTCATATGGTGACCTAAAACTATCTTATTTGGGAGTCATCGGCTAAAGACTCACTACCTGGGTAAGCTAAAAAGCCTAAGAAAACTCAGGGAAGAAAATAATAATAATAATAATATAAATAAATGGCATAAAAGTTTGAGTCGATATCCCAAAAATCTTCACTGTTCACAAAGTATATATTTTTCTAAGAGTTTATGAAAGATTAAAGGATCAATTCAATTTTAAAATCTTACATTTAATTTATAAAAAATTTTGTATTTCTACTTAGTTTAAGGAAGAATAATTTCTGGTTAACCTCTAAGCTTGGATCATTTATATTTTCGCAAAAAATACTTCAACATTTTTCTCCATTTCAAAATGCGTTTTCAAAAATACTGATATTTGATTTCTTTTATTATAGATTTTGTGGGTGTAATCCGCTGAAAACCCTCAGGAGATAAAACTCCTCCTCTAGGGGAAACCTAGAGGTTTAACGGCTTGTTGCACATGTTCAGTACAATCGCGTCACCTGCGAAAGTGGTGTAATAATTCCTTTAATTTTTTGTTTTGCTCGGGACGAGCAAAAGATAAGTGTGGGGGTGTGATAAGTCTCTAAAATTTCATATTTCATACCACATCTTCACATTTATTTAATTTTAAATTTGAGTTTTCAAGAGGAGTCTAACTCATTGGATCAAGGTTTAGACCAAGTCAAGAAGGAGAAGAAGATTTTCAAGAGAGGATTTTCAAGAAGACTTGAGTCATATTTATAAGTGTTAAGATTTATTTTTAGATAAAATGTAAATGATAGAATAATTTTGAATTGCTCAAGTTCATATATACACACACAAAATTTATATGTGTTTTCATAAGATAGTTTTGTGTTTAGAAAAATATCGTTTTGGATTTATCAAAACTCATTTTAAAGCTTCTTGTTAAAAACATAGATATTTCATCTCATATGTGTAGTAGGTCATATCCATACACACTAAGCTTCAAAAGTGTTTAAGATATCTTGTTTTTGTATTTAGAGAAGTTTTGAAAAAATTATTTTGCGATTTGGAGATTATTTTGGAAAAATACAGATTTTTGTTTAAGGCAAAATTTCTATATTACAAAAATGGTTCAAAATATTTATAATATGTTTGATCAAACATGTTTGTACATCAAAGTATTTCAATGAACCTATTTTTGAAGATTTTATATGAATTTATGGAATTTATAAGGATTTATTTGACCAAGTTTTTAATCCTAAATATTTTAGCCAGGCTACACTAGCGGTCGACTGGTCGGTCGACCGAACCAGGAGTCGGTCGACCGGACCGGTCGACTGATGTGCACAGACGTGCACAGGTCTTTCGGTTGGTGGGCCGGTCGACTGACCCGGCCGACCGTCCAGAGAGCTCTGCTCTCTGGATCTGGCCCCGGTCGACTGGGCAGTCGACCAATCAATCAAAGCCCAGGATCGGTCAACCAGGCGGTCGACCGGTAGGCTGCAACGATCAGAAAGTTAACCGTTAGCCGATCGACGGACAGCAGATCAGCTGCTGATTTGGCCTGCAACGGCTACTTTTTAGGAGCCTATAAAATGGGTTTCCCTTGGGCTATTTTACACAAGATTTGAAGTGGGTTTTCAAGGTAGTTTTTCCCATCTCTTATAGAGGTTTTCTCCATTTATTTTAGAGCTAATATTTTCATATTAAAAGGGGAGTTTTCAAGAGTGTTTTCAAAAGTGATTTCTTGAGTTTTTCACCGCATTTCTATCCTAGTTTTTCTCACACATACTTGAGCTTTCCATTTCTAAATCCATCCTATAGGAGCTTTGTTGTGATAGTTGTTTTTGTGATCAAGAGAAGTGATCACAAGTTTACATCTTTGTATTGTGAAGTGCTGTAGAGGTGGTGGCCTCGGTGAGAAGTGTTTGTGGTGATCTAGTGAAGTGATCACCAAGTGTTCCGATGTGTGGTTGGAGGAGTTGTAAGAGGTGCGGCCTCAGCAAGTTAGTGTGCTTGCGTGTATTTGTTCTTGTGGGAACAAGTCAGGGGCTAGTGAATCCAAGAGTTCTAGTCTGAACTCCTTGTAGGTGTTGTGGCACCGAGTGATCCGGTGGGATCGTTTTTAGTGAAAATCCTTCATAGTGTTAAAGGCGGGGACGTAGAGCAAGGGTGCTTAAAGCTCAAAACAAATCTCCCGTGTTTGTGATTGCTCTCTCTATCTCTCACTTGTGTTTATATCTTGCATGCTTACATTGCTTATATCTTTATATGCTTGATATATCTTGTGCTCTAATTGTTATATGCTTGGGATTGTTTGCTCACACTTATATTCAACCAAGAGAGCCATAATGGCACCTCAACTCTTAATTTAGAGGAATCTTAAGGAGATAGTCCAGAGCCCTTTACCGAAAATTTGGTTATACTCTTGTGTTATATTTGGTGTGTTTTGCATAATAGTTTTTAGTTTGCTTAAATAGTTTTTAATTCCGCATTATTTATCATTAGATTAGCTAGTCACCTATTCACCCCCTTCTAGGTGACCTACAAGTGGTATCAGAGCTTGATGCTATTGATTTGGGTCAACAACCTTGAGTTGAAGATCCTCATTTTAGCTAATCACAATATTTGTTTACACAAACATATGGATTTCATGACACCTCCCATGTTTGACATTCTTAACATCCAAACTTGAAAAGTTAAGATGTCCATGTACCTCAAAGCCCTAGGAATTCATGTTTATCTTACCACCATTAAAGATTCATATTGTTTAAATGGCAAAAAATTTTGAGGCTAATGCAAAAGCCATCCATGCTTTAAGATCTACCCTAAATGATGAATATTTATCTAGGGTGTCTAACTTTGATTCGGCTTTTGTAGTATAGAACACTCTAATTTTCCTTGGTGAACAAAAGGAATACTATGCAGGGAGCGAGTCGGATGATGGAAGTGATGCTTCCACTATATGCTACATGGTCCAAAGGGATAACCCCCTTAAGGTAAATTCTGAATCCGAGCTTGATGAGAATGTTGATATGTCATATGATAAGCTTGCTTTATTTTGTCAACAAATTCTTGAAAAATATGATGTGCTTAAAAAGGATAATAAAAGATTAAAAAATAAATTTGAATGCATTTCAAAAGAAAATGAATTTTTAAAAAAGAGAATATTTTCTTGTTTTCTAAATTAAATAATCTTTGTGAAGGAAATAATTATTTGAGAAATAAAATTTATTTGGTGGAAAAAGTAAAAGAAATTGTTTTGGAAGAAAACAACTCTTTGAAAAGAAAATTATTTCAAAAGAAAAAAAATATTTCTAAAAAGAAAAAGATTGTTGATTCTCATTCGTGCCATGCTCTTCATGCTACTATTGATAAAAATGAGATTCAAGTCTTGAAAAATAGAATAAATTATTTGAGCTCAACTTTGAGTAATTGTGCATTTAACTATTCTAGATTGGAAACATTGTTTCAAAAGAAACAAGCTCCACATGTTCATGCACATAACCCACAGCATACATATACATACTATGCACATCATGATCACACTCATTCTCATATGCATGCTAGAGTGTACAAATGTATACATTGTGGCTGCAAAGGCCATCTTGCAAGATTTTGCTTTGATAAATTAAATCATGTAAATTTTGCAAATAAAAATGCTTGGGTTCCTTATGATGCTAAGCCCCGTGAACCCAAAAGAAAATGGGTACCAAAATTCTCAGCTCTTGTATTTGATGTAGGTGTGGGATCTCACATGACGTGAGAGGTATGGTGCCTTGATGGTGGATGCATGTGGAGCTAGATGGACATACCCTATTGATGCATCACTATCAGGGAAGTTTGGTGGGAGGACCACCATTGGCGATCTAGAGATGAGCCCGATTGGTTTTGGTAGATATCTCTAACTTCCATTTTTATTTACATGTTCTAATATAAATGTTTTTAACATGTTTTGATTTCAATGCTCATTATTTTAATTGAACATGTTTTTTTGCTTCATGTGGTGATTACTTAATTAGATGTAGTTTTTATTAAAACTTGTATATATACTTGTACAGGTCGTGAGCAACACTTGATTTTTATATGTTTATACTTCATTGCTCATTTGTACTCATGACATTTACATGTATAACCTAGTTTTGATGATTATTGCATTTACACTTGTTTTCTCTATTTTTTACATGTTTGCTTCATGTATGCGTTATTTTTGTCTAAAACTAATAATATACATGTATACCCTTGAGTCACTTGCCTTCATGTAAATTCTATTATGGACTCATTTGCGTTTGGGATGTGTATGTATATTTTTAGTTTTGATAGAACATACATATACCTTGAAGTTTATTTTTAGTGAAAAATAAATTTTTTTACTTTCATATGCTTTGGTATTTTGAGCTTTATTGATTATTTTCATGAATATGCTAATCACATGATTCCTGTACACTTACATTTCTTTGTTTACTCATGACTTTGTTTCATGAGCACATTTTTTGAGCTTTATAGATTTTGAGTGTCAATTTTTGTGTACTTAGTAATGTTTCATGAGATACATATGATTTGATTTCATGTTTGAACGATCTTTAACTAGTTTTTTAAAATTACTTTAGCTAGTTATTTATTCTTCATTTGGTAGTGTTTTTAATCTGCAATTATTTTCAAATCTTATTTTTAAAAACTTCTACCCTTTAAGGCGGATGATTGGGACCATATCTTGTATACTTTAATGAATATCTTTTAAACATGTGCATAAATAGGGTGGATAGTTATGAGTTATACACATGATCTTCATGATATTTCACTTTTGTATACTCATATATGTTATATATATATATATATATATATATATGTATGTATGTATGTATGTATGTATATATGTATGTATGTATGCTTCAAATTTCATTAGTATCAATTTCAATTGGTATATCCTTTTCTTTTATATACATATATATGATTTGATTCCGCTTGTTTATGCTAAGTTTGACTTAAATTTAAATGCTTAATAAGCTTATATACTGTTTTCAAATTGGTATTTCAATTAACGTTTCATTGGTATCAAAAATTTATGTTTGTTGACTTAAGAAATTTTAAAATTTTGTTTTAAGAAATTTCAAAATTTTGTTTTAAGTATTATCAAAAAAAAATTTTAAAATTTGTTGATATGTATTCTCTATATGCAAGGGGAGCTTAACTTCTCCTCTATATATAGATTCATGTTGAGCGTATCTCACATTGAGGAGCTTGACATCTCTTTTTTATGTGGTACACGTGTGTAAGAGGAGCTTAACATCTCTACTTATATATTATATATTATGTTTTATGTCGGTTAGGGTCTTGTCATCCCTTCTTCATGTAAGGCATGTATGCAGGGGGAGCTAACTTTACGTCTCTCCACTTCATGAATTTATATCGCATATATATCTTTATTGTTTGATTTATTTTCACCCCTTTATTGATGAATTGACAAAAAGGGGGAGAAGAATTTTGAGAGTTTATATATGCATGTTTGTTTTCTTGTTTATGTAAAAGGGGAGAAAAATTTGGTGAGTTTATTTCATTGTTTATGCATATATGTTTGTGTTTATGTACTTTATTGAATATCTTTATTTGTTTATTATTATGCATGAGTTAAGGGGGAGCTTCTATGAAGCTGAACTTTAATCCATGCATATATAACACCATGAGTTTTATCATCATCAAAAGGGGAGATTGTTGGACCAAAGACCCATCGCCTAGTTTTGATGATGATTAACTCATGTAGTTGTAGTACTAATGATCTTGTGCTCATTTAGTTTTAGATATTTAATCAAAATCTTAGTAGATGTTTAGCTTCAACAAAATATTTGAAGTCAAGTTTTGGAGCTAGCACGTGTTGATTCAAGAGCTTACGCATCAAGATCGCATCAAGTACTCAAGAGGAGTCTAGCTCATTGGATCAAGGTTTGGACCAAGTCTAGAAGGAGAAGAAGATTTTTAAGAAGATTTTTAAGAAGACTTGAGTCATATCTGTAAGTGTTAAGATTTAATTTTAGATAAAATGTAAAGTATAGATTAGTTATGGATTGCTCAAGTTCATACACACAAACACAAAATTTATATGTGTTTTCATAAGATAATGTGTTTAAAATAATAATGTTTTGGATTTATCAAAACTCATTTTTGAGCTTATTATCAAAAATATAGATATTCATCTCATATGTGTAGTGGATAAAATCCATATACACTAAGCTTCAAAAGTTTTTAAGATATCTTGTTTTTGTGTTTGGAGAAGTTTTGAAAAAATCGTTTTTCAATTTGGAGATTATTTTGGAAAAATACAGATTTTTATTTAAGGTAAAATTTTTATATTACAAAAATGGTTCAAAATATTTATAATATGTATTGAATTTTGATCAAACATCTTTGTACAGTAAAGTATTTCAATGAACCTATTTTTGAAGATTTTATGTGAATTTATGGGAATTTATAAGGATTTATTTGACCAAGTTTTTAATCCCAAATATTTCAGCGAGACTACACTGGCAGTCGACCGGTCGGTCGACCGGACCAGGAGTCGATCGACCGGACCGGTCGACCGATTGCACAGACATGCACAGGTCTTTTGACTGGTGGGCCGGTTGACTGACCCGGTCGACCATCGAGAGAGCTCTGCTCTCTGGATCTGGCCCCGATTGACCGGGCAGTCAAAGCTTAGGATAAGTCGACCGGGCGGTCGACCGGCAGGCTGCAACGGTCAGCAATTTGATCGTTGGCCGGTCGACCGACAGTAGCATCAGCTGCCAATTTGGCCTGTAATGGCTAGTTTTTGGGAGCCTATAAAATAGGGTTCTCTTGGGCTGTTTTACACAAGATTTGAAGTTGATTTTCAAGCTAGTTTTTCCCATCTCTTGTAGAGGTTTTCTCCGCTTGTTTTAAAGCTAATATTTCTATATTAAAAGGAGAGTTTTTCAAGAGTGTTTTCAAAAGTGATTTCTTGAGTTTTCACCACATCTCTATCCTAGTTTTCCTCACACATTCTTGAGCTTTCCATTGCTAAATCTATCCTATAGGAGCTTTGTTGTGAGAATTATTTTTGTGATCAAGAGAAGTAATCACAAGTTTACATCTTTGTATTGTGAAGTGTTGTAGAGGTGGTGGCCTCGGTGAGAAGTGTTTGTGGTGATTTAGTGAACTGATGACCAAGTATTCCGACGTATAGTTGGATGAGTTGTAAGAGGTGCGGCCTCGGTAAGCTAGTGTGCTTGCGTGTGTTTGTTCCTGCGAGAACAAGTGAGGGGACTAGTGAGTTCAAGAGTTCTAGTGTGAACTCCTTATAGGTGTTGCGACATCGAGTGATCTGGTGGGATCATTTTTAGTGGAAATCCTTCAAATGTTGAAGGCGGTGACGTAGAGCAAAGTGCTCGAAGCTCAAAACAAATCCCCGTCTTTGCGATTGCTTGAATAGTCTCTAAAATTGCATATTTCATACTACATCTTCACATTTATTTAATATTAAATTCTGCTAATAATACCTCTCTTGCAGGTTTCTAGGTCCTTGTTGTGAAATGAAGAAGAAGACCCTAAATCACCATTTAATGAGTGATTAAAAGCCTAAAATATAGCCATTGACCTTGGAGAGCTGTTTTGTCAAAACTAGGGGCTGAAAATCAGAAATCAGGCGCTGACGTCGACAGGGGACAGACGGGACAGCGCGCGACTGTAGAAGTGCCGTGAAAACGCGACTTTTGCCGCGTTTCTGTGGTTGTATAGGTGCGGCCGCGCCCGTACTTTGGGCCAGGGTTTGCCCCCTGGTCCCCTTTCCCCTGGGGCCTATAAATACCCCCTGGACCTCTAGAGCAGGGAATATACAATGTTTTAGAATAGTTTTCATCTCCATTTTGTAGTTTAGGGTAGTTTAGGTTAGTGTTCTTCTTCTTCCTCCTTTTTATTTTTCATTTCTTGTAGATCTTGTAATAAGGAGAGAGAGTGGTACATGTTAGGAAGCAAGAGTGCTTGTAATAGAAGGTGACAATCTATGAAAGGTGCTCTTTTAACTTATCTTCATTTTCTTCTCTCTAATCCCTTTTACATGTGTAGCTAATTTTTCTCTCATGGCAACTAACTACTAACCACTGACTAGCCTAACTTCTTACTTGATAATTCACATGAATCTAATAGCCTCTACTTGGCCTTGCTGTTGCAAGAGCCATTGATAGCTCATGATGATGGATTCTAACACTCTAACATTTAAATCTCTAACAAGCTAACATTACTTTATTTCATGCTTGCTCTTATTGGGTTTTGATGATATAAGTATAGTTTGCACTTGTTAGTTGAATTTGGAGGTAAAAGTTAACATATGAGCTATGCTTTGTAACGCTCTTGAACCAATGACTAGTGATGGCCAATGATACATGTGAGGCAACTATTACTAAGAGGTTAGCATGTTTGTGGAGCCATTAGAAGTTAATAGCTATGAGTTTTCTTTCTTTTTCACTTTATTTTAGAAATACCACAAAAACTACAAATATATTCTTTCCTATGTTTTCCACTTCTTTGTGTTTCACTGTACTTCTCTTTTCATTCTTTTTTTATTTTCTTTTCATTCTTTCAAATATTGAAGAACTTTTAACACACACGTGAATCAACTGGTAAAACTTCTATCGCCTCCCGTCCTTGTGGATTCGACTCGTTTTAGCCTCTATCGATAACGGAAGTATCGAGGAAGCCAAAGCACATATACTTTAAATATTAACTTCGAAACATAAACTTTTTGTGCGTGGTTTTCCCCCAATCAAATTTTGGCGCCATTGCCAGAGATGGGAACGGTTTGATTTCATGTTTTTGTTAACTTTCTTCTTTGTTTTTGGTATGCAGGTTAAATTTTTAGCGTTACAGAAGTCCACACTTGCTCTAGTGTGGTTGGATAAATTCTTGTATATTCTTATACTCTGCTGCTAATTTTTGTTTATATTACCTGTTTATTGTAAATAATTGTAAGAACTAAAATACGAAAATTGGATACTTTAAAATGGTTTAGACATTTACATCTATGCACGTCTCAATTTTCATTCTAATATACTGTATTTTGTTGTTGTGTTGTTGTGATCTTGCAGGAGGTGTACTATTGCATAGCATATAGTTAGGATAAACACGTGGGTGATTTACTTACTTTGTGTGTTCATTCTTATCTATATTGCACACTTGCACAAATTAAACTTAAGGGTAAAATCCAAGTCAACATAAGGTGGGAAAGTCATTACCCTCCCTTAGCCCAAAAATTACCTCCCCACTCACACAACCCAAGCCTAAATAAAATTTGCTAGACATTGGCCCCTAAGGACATCTCGGACTCATTTAAGAGATTGACCTAAGGGAAAAATTGTTAGAAGTTGACTCTTATCAAATCGGTGTCTAACGTTGGGGATTGAGAGGCGAAACCTCAAAGAACATTGGTTTGGCATAATTAGGCTCGTTGCTCTGGCGCGGATACCTCCCACTGATCTTGTCCCTACCTGGCCGATTAACTCATGGTCAGATTCTGATAGTGTACCCGCTCGTTAGGAGTCGTTTAGGTCTAAGTCAGCCCTAGCATAGGCTTGTTTCCTTTTTCTTTTTCTTTGTTTGTTTGTTTGTTTTTATTTTTTATAAATTGTGATATGGATTTTAACAACAACAATTTTTTCAATCCGTATATGAATCCATATTTCATTCTGACCTTATTTGACTCGGATAATTCCGACCCGGCTGTGTACAACATGAACTAACCATATATGCTAGGTTGGGATTATCTGACTGAATATGACCCGTACCCCCAATCTTATGACCATAATTTTCAAAATAATTTCAACTCTTCACAGAGTCAATGGGAATTCACCTACCCCGAGTCAAATTCTCAACCATCTTGTCCACAATTTTCGCAATATTCATTCCCTAATTTTGATTCATATATTCCTTTTCCTGAACCGCCAATTGAGGAAAATCATCATTGGAATGGAGTTTGGAAGAAGTAATAAAGGCCCAAAAATAATTTAAAAACATGATGGCCTCATCATGTCCACAAAATTTTCAAAATTCATATAGTTCTTTCACAGAACGGCTCAAAGGAAAATCATTGTGAGAAAAAACTATGGAATTCGTGCAAGAGATCAAGTGCATAATGCAAAATACGATTGACTTCCCATATCCACCAAATGTTCGTACGACTCACAAATCATGTCATTTTGGAAATCCAGCTTTAATTTCATCATACCAAGCTGAACTTGACCAACCTCAACCTCTTGATAGTTTGGCAAGTTATCCATTTCATGAAATTGAACTTGAAGATGAAGGTGAACTGTAGTTTCAGTTTAGCAATTCAAGTCCAATCTTTGAATCAATATCAACTCCTATAGTGTTACCTGAACTAAGCAACATTCTTGAGCCAGTTTTGATTCCTATACTTTCTGAACTTGAATCGATCATTTCACCCATTCACATTCCTTCCATGGAAAAAAATCAAGATTCAATTTCATTACATCTATTTGAACTTGCCCAAAATCTTGAAAATTACCTTGACATTTTGGCAAATTATCTTTTTCCCGAAATTAAACTTGAACTTGAAAGTGATCCTGAAGCTCAAGTTGGTAATTCCATTTTACTTTTTGATTCAATAATGAATCTTTACTAGATTTTTTCTCTATTCCCGAGTCAACATTGAATCCTGTAGCAGTACACCATGAAATGAAATCACGTATCTCTTATGATCACATTTCATTGCAGGGGAAAGTATGTGAACATCAATTCTTTAGTTTGGACCCCATTTTTGAACCAATTTTGACTCTCATTGTTGACTCTCGACTTAATCTGAGTCAAATTCTCGAGTCGGTGTCAGTTTTTACTCCTGTACTATTTGAGTCCAAATCAATCATCTTCAAAAATCACACTTTATTGTTGGACAACGATGTGGGAGAAAATGACTTAGTAACTATTTTTGAAAATTAGAAATTAGATGGGGATAATTTTTTAAATAAGATCATTCATTCAATCAACATTTTACTAGGTCGTATTAGAGAAGTCATTGGTAAGTTTCTGCCAGATCCACGATATCTTGATTGGGTAGCAACGCTTGGCACAATCAGACCACCATCGGAACCATCACCATAAGATAATTTTCCTTCCCTCTCCATTTGTTTCATGTATATACACATTCACGATGCATGAGGACAATACATAAGATAAGTGTGGGGGAAGGTTTACTAACATATGTAGTTTTAAGTTTTATTTCTTTTTCACTACTTTTTAGAAACTTTTTAAAATTTTCTTTTATATAAAAACTCTTTTCTTTTCTTTTTACAAAACATTTTGACATAAGGGAAATAGTTTTGATTTATGTTTAAGAAAATAAAGATTATCTTAGGAATTAGGAAGACCTAAAATTATGAATTTTTAAATGAAGTCAAAATAATAGATCTTGTTTAAATTTTAGGATAAGGAAGTAAGATTGGAAAGATAATTTGATCTTGAATTTTTTGCTTTAGATTTATGCACTTCACACTTGCATAATTTTTGGGATTGAAATAAAGACTGAAAATGTCATAAAAATTATATAAAAAATGATAGTAATAAAAATCACTTATTGAAGTTGGGTAATTATACTTCAGGAAGCATGATTATTCACACCTAAAAAGGTGGACAAAAATAAAATAATCCCTTTTAGTTTTGTGGCCTTATTTACTCGAGTCCTTAAGTCCGAGGAATGTTTTCTTATCTGATGCCCTAAGATCATCTGGTTTGGGTGTCACCGGCTAAAGGGTCACTACCCAGGTAAATAAGAAAGCCTAAGAAAACTAAGGGAAGGAAAAAAAGAGAAAAAATAAATCTACAAAAATCAATGGTATGAAAGTTTAAGTCGATATCCCAAAAATCTTCACACTTTACAAAGTGCATATTTTTCTAAGAGTTTTATGAAAGATCAAAGAATCAATTCAATTTTAAATTCTTACATTAAATTTATAACAAGATTTTGCATTTCGACTTAGTTTAAGGAAGAACAATTTCTGGTTAATCTATGACCTTAGATCACTTATATTTTTGCAAAAATATTTCAACACTTTTCTCTATTTCAAAAATGCGTTTTTAAAATACTAACATTTGATTTCTCTCTTTATGGATTTTGTGGGTGTAATCCACTGAAAATCCTCAGGAGACAAAACTCCTCCTTTAGGGGAAACTTAGAGGTTTAACGACTTGTTGCACATTCTCAGTGCAATCGCGTCACCTACGAAAGTGGTGTAATAATTTTCTTAGTTTTTTATTTTGCTCGGGACGAGCAAAAGATAAGTGTGGGGGTGTGATTAGTCTCTAAAACTGCATATTTCATATCACAGTTTCACATTTATTTAATATTAAATTTTGTTAATAAAAGAGGGTGATTAAAGGCCTCTCTTGCATGTTCTAGGTCCATGGTGTGCAATGAAGAAGAAGACTCTAAATTACCATTTAATGGGTGATTAAAGGCCTATTATATAGCCATTGATCTTGGAGAGCTGTTTTGTTAAAACCAGGGGCTGAAAACCAGAAACCGGACGCTGACACCGACAGGGGATAGACGGGACAGCGCATGACACGAAGCGCCGCGCGGGCGGCTCTAGAAGGGCCACGGACGCGATTTTTCTCGCGTTTCCATGGCCGTACGGGCGCGGCCGCGCCAGTACTTTAGGTCATGGTTTGCCCCCTGGCCCCCCTTCCCCTGGTACCTATAAATACCCCCTGGACTTCCAGAGCAGGGAATATGCAATGTTTTAGGGTAGTTTTCATCTCCATTTTATAGTTTAGGATAATTTAGATTAGTGTTCTTCTTCTTCCTCCTTTGTATTTTTTCATTTCTTGTAGATCTTGTAATAGGGAGAGAGAGTGGTACATGTTGGAAAGCAAGAGTGCTTGTAATAGAAGGTGACAATTTATGAAAGGTGCTCTCTTAACTTATCTTTGTTTCTTCTCTCTAATCCTTTTACATGTGTTGCTAATTTTTCTCTCATAAACTAACTACTAACCACTGACTAGTCTAATTTCTTAGTTGATAATCCACATGAATCTAATAGCCTCTACTTAGCCTTGCTCTTGCAAGAGCCATTGATGGCTCATGATGATGGATTCTAACACTCTAATATCTAAATCTCTAATAAGTTAACATTACTTTATTTCATACTTGCTCTTATTGGGTTTTGATGATTTAAGTATAGCTTGCACTTGTCAGTTGAATTTGGAGGTGAAAGTTAACATATGAGCCATGCTTTATAACGCTCTTGAACTAAGGACTAGTGATGGCCAATGATACATGTGAGGCAACTATCACTAAGAGGTTAGCATGTTCGTGGATCCATTAGTCGTTAGTAGCCATGGGTTTTCTTTCTTTTTCACTTTGTTTTAGAAATACCACAAAAACTACAAATATATTCTTTTCTATGTTTCCCACTTCTTTGGGTTTCACTGTACTTCTCTTTTCATTCTTTGTTTTCTTTTCTTTTCATTCTTTCAAATATTGAAGAACTTTTAACATACGCGTGAGTCAACCAGTAAAGCTTCTATCGCCTCCCGTCCTTGTAGATTCGACTCGTTTTAACCTCTATGCTATAACGGAAGTATCGAGGAAGCCAAAGCACACACACTTAAATATCAACTTCAAAACATAAACTTTTTGTGCGCGGTTTTTCCTCGATCAAATTTTGGCGCGTTGCCGGGATGGAAACGGTTTGATTTCATGTTTTTGTTAAACTTTTTTCTTTGTTTTTTGATGTGCAGGTTAAATTTTTAGCGTTGCAGAAGTCCACACTTGCTCTAGTGTGGTTGGGTAAATTCTTGTATATTCTTATACTCTACTGCTATTTTTGTTTATATTACCTGTGCACCTTAAATAATTGTAAGAACTAAAATACAAAAATTAGATGCTTTAAAACGGTTTAAACATTTGCATCTAGGCACGTGTCAATTTTCACTCCAATATACTGTATTTTGTTCTTATTGTTGGCCCAGAGGCCTTCCACTCTAGTTTTGATGATGATTAACTCATGTAGTTATAGTTTACTAATAATCTTGTGATGTTTAGTTTCAGATACTTAACCAAGATATTAGTAGGTGATTAGCTTTAACAAAGGTGTTTTGGAGCTTTCACATGGTGATTCAAGAGCCCGAGCGACAAAGTTCATATCTAGCACTCGTTGGAGTCAAGCTCGGTGGATCACGTTTAGATCGAGTCGACTTGGAGACGGCACTCTACAAGAGGACTTCGGTACAATGTTTAGTTTATAGTTTAGATCCATTGTTAAAGATTAGATAGTGTGATATGCTCAAGTTCACAACACACATAAGTTTCATGTTTATTGGTGTTCGGTTTTTAGTTTAACTGATCTTCGTTTTCATGAATAGATATTATATCAAAATAAGTTTACATGGTTTAATGTATATTAGATTTGATCTATATACATGTATGCTTCAACTATTTAAACAAACTTAGTTTGATAGTCTATTTTATGAGTTTGGAGTTTTGGTATTTTAACAAAACTTATTTTCGAATTTAATGTCAAAAACATTGATATATATCTTTACATGTATATTAGATTATATCCATATACAACATGCTTCAAAATTGTTTCAATATCATGTTTTTGTATTTGGATGAGTTTTGGACAAAACGATTTTCCATTTTAAAAATCCTAGTTTTGGAAAATACGGATTTTGGTTTTCAACAAGATTTCTAAGTCACAAAAATGGTTCAAATGGTTTGAAATATGTGTTGAACACATGTTTGTATTTCAAAGATAATATAAGAACTTATTTTTGTGGATTTTTAGAGATTTTAGGGGATTTATTTGACAATAAAAAGACCAGTTTTTAATCCTATAATCAGATATGCCAGGCCCTGGCGGTCGACCGGGGCGGTCGACCGGACAAGTGGTCGGTCGACCGGACCAGTCGACTGACGTGCACAAGGATGTGCACGCGGCCAGCTTGTTTGGCCGGTCGACCGAGCGGTCGACTGACTGAAGTCAACCCACTCTCGGGTTGGCCCGGTCGACCGGGCGGTCGACCGGGCAATCGACTGGCTGGCTCGACGGTCATTTTTTAACCGTTGGCCAGTCGATCGGAAGGTCATTTTTGACCTTTCTGCCAGCAAACGGGCAGATTCTCTTGAGGGCTATATATACCCCATTCAAGAGTTAGTTTTTAACAAGATTTTTAGAGAGAAAATTTTCATGCTCCTTAAGTGTTTTTCAGCAAAAGTTTTTGGGTTCAAAATTCTTATTCTCTATTTGTTTTTAAAGTGTTTGATAATTCAAAGAAAATAGTCTTTTGGTAATTAGTTTTTGGTCTAAAAATTCTATATCTATTTGGAGTTTTTCCCAAGTGATTTTCTTTGTTCAAAACACTTTGTTTACTCACACTTGAGCTTATCTATCTATCCTATCTATTAGGATCATTGTTTTGTGAGAAAGAGATAGTTTGTGGTTGTTGATACCACCAGGTTGTAAACTTCCTTGTGATATCCCTCTAGTGAGAGGTGATTAAATTGGTATCCCTCTATTGTGAGGTGATTGTGGAAGTTGTGGTTGGCTCCCTCTAGTGAGAGGTGGAGATTGTGTTTAGCTCTCTCTAGTCAGAGGTGGAGTTTGTGTTGGAATCCCTCTTGTGTGAGGTGATTGGTGTTTGTTGGCTAAGTGCCTACCCCTCTTGTGTGAGGTGGATTTTGTGTTGGTTGTGCCTTGCCTCTGTGAGATGTTGTATTTGGTTGAGAGAGGAGTTGTGTACTCCCGGTTATTGTATTGCCTAAAATTCTCAATGGAGGTTCCCTGTGTGGGAGTCTTGTGTGGACAAGTTAGAGAAAATCCTTCTGTGTGAAGGCGGGGACGTAGAGCTGTATGCTCGAACCTTGAAATATATCCGTGTGTTTGCGATTGATCCACTTTCTCTAACTCTCTCTATTACTTTAAGCATTGCATCATATTGCCATATCATATATATGCTTGTGTTGTTTGTGTGTGCCTCACTTGTGTTTAACCACGAGAGCTTCATATAGCACCTCAACTCTTATTCAGAGGAATCAAGAGGAGTTAGTCCAGAGCCCTTCACCAGAAATTCGGTTACACTCGTTGGTTACACTAAGTGTATTGCAATTAAGTTTTAATTTCTGCATTTTGCTCATTAGATTAGCCGTACACCTATTCACCCCCCTCTAGGTGTACTTACAATTGGTATCAGAGCCTACGCTCCTGATATTAGGTTTAACCAACTAGGAGTGTGATCTTAGTTTTGCTAATTTATCATTTGCATTTACACACGTATATTGTTTACACACACTCATGAATTACTTGACACCTCCCATTTTTGATGTTTCCAACATTGACATGTGAAAATTTAGGATGAGTATGTACCTAAAACCCTAGGCTTGCATGTTTTCCTTGCCACTATTGAGAAATCCTATTTTGGTAATAGCAAGCGTATTGAGGCCAATGCACAAGCCCTTGAGGTACTTAGAAGCACGCTTAACAAAGAATATCTTTCTATGGTTTCTAACTGTGATTCTGCCTTTGCAGTGTGGAACACGTTGACCTCCTCCAAGCTTCAATTGCCAATCTAAACGGAGAAGGAATCTAGTGAGGATGAATCTGAACAATGATATTACATGGTCCAAGAGAATAACTCCCTTGAGGTATATTCGGAATCCCAACTAGATGATAGTGCTAGTTCTTCCGGCGATGATCATATTGATGCTGATGCTTTGAATGAAGAACTTTCAATTGTTTGTGAAAAATTGTTTGAAAAATATAATCTTTTGAAAAAGAAAAGTCTAAGACTTTACAAAGAAAATAAAGATTTGTTTTCAAAACTTGATTTAGCTTTGCAAGAGAAGGAAGAGATTTCAAGTGAACGTGACTCACTTAAGTCCCAACTTGACCTTGCCCTAAAGGAAAATGAGATTTTAAAAAATAAAAATGATTGCAATGAGGTTTTGAAGAAAAATGAGATCTTGTCTTCAAAACTTGATTTTGTTGTAAAAAAATGAATCTTTAAAAATGAAAATTATTTCTATTTCAAAGGAATTGGATTTTGTTTTCCAAGAAAAACATTTCTTTGAAAAATGATTTAGACTCTCATGTTTGCCATGCTAGTGTAGCTTCACGTTCTAGCTCACCTATTACATGATCCACTTTATCTTCAAATATTAAAAATGATATAAATGTTTTGAAGAAAAGTGTGGATTGTTTGGGCTCCACTTTGAGCCATTGTACTTTGAACCACTCACGTTTGGAATTTATGTTTCGAAAGAAACAAATTCCTCCTATGCATGCACACAAATCACGGCATACACATGCTTCCCACGTTCACGCTCATAACACGATGTATGCTCATGTGTACACATGTACACATTGTGGACGTAAGGGCCACCTTGCTGAATTTTGCTATGATAAGATACACGATGTAAATTTAGCAAATAAATTTGTTTGGGTTTGAAAAGGAGCTAACCCCCATGGACCTAAAAGAGTTTGGGTACCAAAATCCATCCCTATGCTATTTGATGTAGGTGTGGACTCTCTCTTGACGTGAGAATAATGGTGCCTTGAGGTGGATGCGTTCCGAGCTTAAAGAGGACAATTTGGATGCATCACTTTCAAGGGGAGTTTGATGGGAGGACCATCTTATTTTGGAGATATGGAGAGTTGCCCTCATGGTTTTAGAAACGATCTCTTACTCCTCATTATGTTTGCATGTTTTTAAATCATTCATTTATAGTATGTCTTGTTTTAATGCTCATTATGCCATATGCCATGCTTATTAGACCATTGACATACATGTATAGCATTTGAGATCACCCATGTTTATATGGACCGATATTTTGTGTTCTCTCCATAGTTTAGCTATTATGTATATTATAACTCTAATTCATGGGCATTTGCCATAATGATCATATGAGTTTTTGTTCTGATTTCTATGCTTCATGTTTTTATTACTTGTTTAGATATTAGTTTTCATTAAAACTTAGGTATATACTTGTACAACTAGTGAGCCACAAATAGATTATTATATGTTTGTGCTTGTATGCTCATTTGTACTTACTAGAGTACCAGTATAGTCTAGTTTTGATGATTCATATATTTTGACTTGTATTCCCATTTTGTACATGTTATCATGTGTATGTTTAACTTCATGTCTATGTCTATTTTGTCCAAACTAATAGTTATATATATACATCCTTGAGCCACTTGCCTTCATGCATATACTTTTGTGGACTCGTTATGTTTGGATATGTATGTATTCTTTAGTTTGTACAAGACATACATATGCCTTGAAGATTAAATTATTTTGATGAAAAATTAGACTTTCTTGTGTTTCATGTTTTTGAGGAATTTCATTTTGAGTTTGATTGCCTATTTTCATGATGATGTGTTTCAAATAACTCTTATACACTCACTTTATTTAACGTTTTCTCATGATTTTTTTTATGAGTATATTTGTGCTATATAGATTTTGAGTGTTTGGTGATCATGTGATTTACATGTTTTTCATGGAATATATTTTTGTTTTATTCCTTACTTGGAGGATTTCGTACTAGTTTACAAATTTTTCTTATAACTAGTTCGTATTCTTCATTATGGTAAAATTTTCAAACAAATTACATTTTCAAACTTATTTTTGAAAACCCTTACCCATTGAAGGGCGGTTGGCTGGGCGACTATGCCTTGTATGCTTATTATTGAAAATCTTTTTAAACATGTGCATGAAATGGGTGGTAGAAAGTATGAGTTATACACTTGATCTTATTATGTTTTCAATTGGTATCATTGGATCTTTTCAATTGGTATCACTATTGACATTCTTTTTGTATATTCATATATGTTTTTATATATATATATGTTTACACTTCAAATGGTATCAATTTCGATTGGTGTTCAATTTTTCATATATATATATATATATGCTTTATTTGTGCTTACTATATTTTTATATCTTTGAGCACAAATTTTAGTTATGCTAAGCTTGATATCTTCAATGACTATTATATTTCAATTGAGTATATTTCAATTGGTATCTTATACAAGCTTATGCATCATTTTATTTGGAATTTCATAAAGGGGGAGAAAATTCATATTTCACTTTTCAATTGGTTTTGTTTACCCTTGATATTTTACTCCCACACTTTATGTTGAAAAATGATTGAAAAATGATACTGATTAATTTGTTGGTATCATATGCTCCTAATGAAAAATTACTTACAATTGTTTACATCATTCAATTGATATCAAAATTTTTGGTGATTTCTTCAACATTTGTTTTATATACTTTCAATTGGTATGGTTATCATGATGCACTAAATTGATATATCTTTTTTCAATTGGTATCATAAAGTTTTAATTTGATTTCAACCCTAATTGATATTTTTTTGTTTAAGATAGAATGGGGGAGACATTGTTTTATTAGTTTCTTTGACCCCTTTGTTGATAATTGACAAAAGGGAGAGAAGTATTTGAGTTTATATGCATGTTTATTATTTATTTATAAGTTTTTATCAAAGATTGTTTCATATTGATATCAAGAGAGTTTGTTTGATGTTTTGATGTTTTGTTGATATTGGTATCAAGAGAACATAGTTTGTTGTTTTGTTTTATTGGTATCAAGAACTTTTGTTAAAATTTTTATTATTGGTATCAAGAGCTTTTTATTGATTATCTTTCAATTGGTATCAAGAGTTTTTATTGATTAACATCAAGAGTTTTTATTGATTGGTATCAAGAGAACATAGTTTGTTGTTTTGTTTTATTGGTATCAAGAACTTTTGTTAAAAATTTTATTGGTATCAAGAGCAATTATTTAAAGAACATGTTTATGTTAAGTTTATATTTTCAATTGATACTTAAGAACATGTTTATTTTAAACAAAAGGAAAAGGAATTTATTTTAAAATTTGGTATCAAGAGCATGTTCATTTCATTGTTTATGCATGTTGATGCATATTCATGTTTACCATTCATTGCATATCTTAGTGTTTATTGTTATGCATGAGTTAAGGGGGAGCTTCTTTGAAGCTTAATTTTAATCCATGCATATATAACTCCATGAGTTTTGTCATCATCAAAAAGGGGGAGATTGTTAGCCCAGAGGCCATCCAATCTAGTTTTGATGATGATTAACTCATGTAGTTATACTTTACTAATAATCTTGTGATGTTAGTTTTAGATACGTAACCAAGATATTAGTAGGTGATTAGCTTCAACAAAGGTATTTTGGAGCTTTCACATGGTGATTCAAGAGCCCGAGCGTCAAAGTTCATATTTAGCATTCGTTGGAGTCAAGCTCGGTGGATCACGTTTGGATCGAGTCGACTTGGAGACGACACTCTATAAGAAGACTTCGGTACATTGTTTAGTTTATAGTTTAAATCCATTGTTAAAGATTAGATAGTGTGATATGCTCAAGTTCACAACACACACAAGTTTCATGTTTATTGGTTTTCGGTTTTTAGTTTAACCGACTTGGTTTTCATGAATAGATATTATATCAAAACAAGTTTACATGATTTAATGTATACTAGATTTGATCTATATACATGTATGCTTCAACTATTTAAACAAACTTGTTTGATAGCCTATTTCATGAGTTTGGAGTTTTGGTATTTTAACAAAACTTATTTTCGAATTTAATATCAAAACATTGATATATATCTTTACATGTATATTGGATTATATCTATATACAACATGCTTCAAAGTTTTTTCAATATTATGTTTTTGTATTTGGATGAGTTTTGGACAAAACGATTTTTCATTTCAAAAATCCTAGTTTTAGGAAATACGGATTTTGGTTTTCGGTAAAATTTCTAAGTCACAAAAATAGTTCAAATAGTTTGAAATATGTGTTGAATTTTTTCACACATGTCTGTATTTCAAAGATAATATAAGAACTTATTTTTGTGGATTTTTAGAGATTTTATGGGATTTATTTGATAATAAAAAGACCAGTTTTTAATCCTATAATCAGATCTGCCAGGCCCTGGCGGTCGACCGGGACGGTCGACCGGACCAGTGGTCGGTCTACCGGACCGGTCGATCGACGTGCACAAGGATGTGCACGCGGCCAGTTTGTTTGACCGGTTGACCGAGCGGTCGACCGACTGAGGTCAACCCACTCTCGGGTTGGCCCGGTCGACTGGGCGGTCGACCGGCCAGAGAGCCGCTGCTCTCTGGTTCTGGGCGCGGTCGACCGGGCGGTCGACCGACAGGCTCAACGGTCGTTTGTTTGACCGTTAGCCGGTCGACTGGAAGGTCATTTTTGACCTTTCTGCCAGCCAACAGGCAGATTCTCTTGAGGGCTATATATACCCTATTCAAGAGTTGGTTTTTAACAAGATTTTTAGAGAGAAAATTTCATACTCCTTAAGTGTTTTTTAGCAAAAAGTTTTTGGGTTCAAAATTCTTATTCTCTATTTGTTTTTAAAGTGTTTGATAATTCAAAGAAAATAGTCTTTTGGGAATTAATTTTTGGTCTAAAAATTCTATATCTATTTGGAGTTTTTCCTAAGTGATTTTCTTTGTTCAAAACACTTTGTTTTCTCACACTTGAGCATATCTATCTATCCTATCTATTAGGATCATTGTTTTGTGAGAAAGAGATAGTTTGTTGTTGTTGATACCACCAAGTTGTAAACTCCTTGTGATATCCCTCTAGTGAGAGGTGATTGAATTGGTATCCCTCTATTGTGAGGTGATTGTGGAAGTTATGGTTGGCTCCCTCTAGTGAGAGGTGGAGATTGTGTTTAGCTCCCTCTAGTCAGAGGTGGAGTTTGTGTTGGAATCCCTCTTGTGTGAGGTGATTGGTGTTTGTTGGCTAAGTGCCTCCCCTCTTGTGTGAGGTGGATTTTGTGTTGGTTGTGCCTTACCTCTGTGAGAGGTTGTATTTGGTTGAGAGAGGAGTTGTGTACTCTCGGTTATTGTATTGCCCAAAATCCTCAGTGGAGGTTCCTGGTGTGGGAGTCCTGTGTGGACAAGTTAGTGAAAATCCTTCTGTGTGAAGGCGGGACGTAAAGCTGTGTGCTCGAACCTCGAAACATATCCGTGTGTTTGCGATTGATCCACTTTCTCTAACTCTCTCTATTACTTTGAGCATTGCATCATATTGCCATATCATATATATGCGTGTGTTGTTTGTGCGTGCCTCACTTGTGTTTAACCACGAGAGCTTCATATAGCACCTCAACTCTTATTCAGAGGAATCAAGAGGAGTTAGTCCAAAGCCCTTCACCGGGAATTCGGCTACACTCGTTGGTTACACTAAGTGTATTGCAATTAAGTTTTAATTTCTGTATTTTGCTCATTAGATTAGCCATACACCTATTCACCCCCCCTCTAGGTGTACTTACACTTGTGTTGTTGTGATCTTGCAGGAGGTGTACATATTGTAAGTACACCTAGAGGGGGTGAATAGGTTTACAGCTAATCTAATGAACAAAATGCGAAAATTATAATCTTAAAATTGTAACACACTTAATGCAACCAACGAGTGTAGCCGAATTCCCGGTGAAGGGCTCTGGACTAACTCCTCTTGATTCCTGTGAATAAGAGTTGATGTGCTATATGAAGCTCTCGTGGTTAAACACAAGAGAGGCACACACGAACAACACAATCATGTAAATGATATGGCAATATGATGCAATGCATAAAGTAATAGAGAGAGTTAGAGTCAATGGATCAAATGCAAACACTGAGATTTGTTTCGAGGTTCCAGCACCCGGCTCTACATCCCCGCCTTCACACAGAAAGATTTCCACTAACTTGTCCACACAGGACTCCCACAAAGGGAATCTCCACTGAGGATTTGGGGCAATACAATAACCGGAAGTACACAACTCTTCTCTCAACCGAATACAACCTCTCACTGGAGGCAAGGCACAAAGCCACAATAAAATCCACCTCTCAATAGAGGGATAGGCACTTAGCTAAACAACCACAATCCACCTCTTCACTAAGAGGGATACAAACTCAACCTCCACTATCACCTCATAATAGAGGGATACAACTCAATCAACCTCTATACTTAGAGGGATATCACAAATAAAGGAGGGTATAACACTTGGTGGTCTATCGCAACCACAAACAACTTCTTTCTCACAAAACAATGATCCTAATAGATAGGATAGATAGATAAGCTCAAGTGTGAGAAAACAAAGTATTTTGATCAAAGAAAATCACTTGGAAAAAACTCCAAATAGATATAGAATTTTTAGACCAAAAACAAATTCCCAAAGACTATTTTCTTTGAAATATCAAACACTTTAAAAACAAATAGAGAATAAGAATTTTGAACCCAAAACTTTTTGCTAAAAAATACTAATAGAGTATGAAATTTTTCTCATTGAAAATCTTAGCCAAAACAGCCAAGAGATGGGGTATAAATAGGCCCCAAACAAATTCTGCCCATTGGCTGGCAGAAAGGTCAGTTTTGACCTTTCGGTCGACCGGTCAATGGTTAAAAAAGTGATCGTTGAGCCTGCCGGTCGACCGCCCAGTCGACCGCGCCCTAACCAGAGAGCAACAGCTCTCTGGTCGGTCGACCGCCCAGTGGACCGGGACAACCCAAGAGTGGGTTGCCTTCAGTCGGTCGACCGCTTGGTCGACCGGCCAACTGATATGGCCTTGTGCACGTCTTGTGCACATCCGGTCGACCGTTCCGGTCGACCGGCTCCTGGTCCGGTCGACCGGTCGGTCGACCGCCAGAGCCTGGCAGACTGAAATTCAGGACTTGAAAACTGAGTTTTTATTATCCTATTAAATCCCATAAAATCTCTAAAAATTCACAAAAATAAGTTCTTAAATTCTCTTTGAAAAACAAGCATGTGTGAAAAAATTCAACACATATTTCAAACTATTTGAACTATTTTTGTGACTTACAAATTTTGCCGAAAATCAAATTCTGTATTATCCAAAACTTGGATTTTTGAAATAGTAAATCGTTTTGTCCAAAACTCATCCAAGTACAAAAATATGATATTTAAACAACTTGAAGCATGTTGTATATGGATATAATCCAATATACATGAAAGATATATATATCAATGTTTTTGACTTAAAATCTAAAAATGCGTTTTGTTAAAATACCAAAACTCTAAACTCATGAAATAGACTATCAAACTAAGTTTGTTTAAATAGTTAAAGCATAGATGTATATAGAACAAATCTAATATACATTAAACTATAAAAAAAATTTTGATTCTATTTATTCATGAAAACTAAGATCGATTAAACCAAAAACCGAAAATCAAAACATGAAACTTAAACAAGTGTGTGTGTTGTGAACTTGAGCATATCACACTATCTAATCTTTAACAAATGAATCTAAACTATAAACTAAACACTGTACCGAAGTTTTCTTATAGAGCGCCGTCTCCTAGTCGACTCGATCCAAACGTGATCCACCGAGCTTGACTCCAACGAGTGCTAGATATGAACTTTGACGCTCGGGCTCTTGAATCACCATGTGAAAGCTCCAAAACATCTTTGTTGAAGCTAATCACCTACTAAATCTTGGTTAAGTATCTAAAACTAAATATCACAAGATTATTAGTAAACCATAACTACATGAGTTAATCATCATCAAAACTAGAGTAGAAGGCTTCTGGGCCAACAATCTCCCCCTCTTTAATGATGACAAAACTCATGGAGTTATATATGCATGGATTAAAGTTAAGCTTCAAAGAAGCTCCCCCTTAACTCATGCATAACAATAAACTATAAGATATGCAATGAATACTAAATATGAATATGCATCAACATGCATAAAACAATGAAATGAACATGCTCTTGATACCAAATTTTTAAAATAAATTCCTTTTCCTTTTAAAATAAACATGTTCTTAAATAATTGCTCTTGATACCAATAAAAATTTCAATTTGAAAACTTTATCAATAAAAGCAATAAAAGCTCTTGATACTAATCAATAAAAAACTCTTGAAAGCTTTTGACATTAATCAATAAAAAAATTCTTGATACCAATTTAAAGATAATCAATGCAAGACTCCTGATACCAACAATAAAATTTTTAACAAAAGTTTCTTGGTATCAATAAAACAAAACAACAAAGCATGAAATAATAAAAGCTCTTGATATCAAATTGAAACTCAAATAAACCAATAAATATGCATATAAACTCACAAATACTTCTCCCCCTTTTTGTCAATCATCAACAAAGGGGTCAAAGAAAACAATAAAACATTATTCTCCCCCTTTTTGTCTTAAACAAAAAAATATCAATAAGGGGTGAAATCAAATCAAAACTTTATGATACCAATTGAAAAAATATATATCAATTTAGTGCATCATGATATCAATAAATCATACCAATTGAAAGTAGATAAAATAAATATTTTTAACATAAATTTAAATACTAATTGTAAGTAAATAAATCATTTTGACGAATCAACCAAAAATTTTGATATCAATTAAAAGATATATAGATAATCTTGATATCAATTGTAAAGATTAGTACCAATTGAAAGTAATTTTTCTTTAGGAGCATATGATACCAAAAATAATCAACATCATTTTTCAATCATCTTTCAACATAAAGTGTAGGAGTAATAAATACGAAAGGTAAACAAAACCAATTAAAATGTGAAATATGAATTTTCTCCCCCTTTATGAAATACCAAACAAAATGATGCATAAGCTTGTATAAGATACCAATTGAAACATAATCAATTGAAATATAATAGACATTTAAGAAATCAAGCTTAGCATAACTAAAATTTGTGCTCAAAGATATAGAGATATAGTAAGCACAAATAAAGCATATATATGCATGAAAAATTAATACCAATCGAAATTGATACTATTTGAAGTGTAAGCATACATATATAAAAACATATATGAGTATACAAAAAGAATGTCAATAGTGATACCAATTGAAAAGATCCAATGATACCAATTGAAAACACAATAAGATCAAGTGTATAACTCATATTACCTACCACCCATTTCATGCACATGTTTAAAATGGATTTTCAATAAGAAGTATACAAGGGATGGTCGCCCAACCAACCGCCCTTGAATGGGTAAGGGTTCTCAAAAATAAGTTTGAAAATATAGTATGTTTGAAAACTCTACCATAATGAAGAATACGAACTAGTTATATGAAAAAAATTTGAAAAAACAAGTGCGAAATCCTTCAAGTAAGGAATAAAACAAAAAAAAATATTTTATGAAACATGAAAATCACTAAACCAATGTCACTTAAAATCTATATAGCACATATTGTACTCATGAAAACAAAATCAAGAGAAAATATCAAATAATGTGAGTGTACAAGTTTTTTGTGAAAGACATAGTCATGAAAATAGGCAATAAGCTCAATATGAAATTCCTTAAAACATGAAAATCAAGAAAATCTTATTTTTCATCAAAATAATTTAATCTTCAAGGCATACGTATGTCTTGTACAAACTAAAGTATGCATACATATCTAAATCTAAACGAGTCCACAAAAGTATATGCATGAAGGCAAGTGACTCAAGGATGTATATGTATAGCTATTAATTTGGACAAAATAGACATATACATGAAGTTAAACATAAACATGAAAAATATGTACAAAATGGGAATACAAGTCAAAATGTATGAATCATCAAAACTAAGCTATACTAGTACATCTAAAAAGTACAAATGTGCGTTCAAGCACAAACATATAATAGTCTATTTGTAGCTCACTAGTTGTACAAGTATATATCCAAGTTTTAATGAAAACGAACATCTAAACATATAATCAAAACATGAAGCATAGAAATCAAAATAAAAACTCATAAACATACATATGTCATTATGTACATGCACATGCATAGATCTAGGACATATACATTAGTTAAAACAAATGTGAGAACACAAAGGTATAAATCCATATTAACATGGATGTCTCAAATAACTAATCATGTATATCACTAATCTAAATATCATGACATATAACATACTAATCATGAAACATCAAAACATGCTAAAATCAATGGTATGAAAAGCATGTAAACAAAAAATGAGGAGTAAGAGATCGTTACCAAATGGATAGGGCAACTCTCTATGTCTCCAAAACATGGTGGTCCTTCCACCAAACTCCCCTTGAAAGTGATGCATCCAAATAGTTCTCCTTAAGCTCAGAACGCATCTACCTCAAGGCACCATCACTCTCACGCCATGTGAGAGCCCACACCTACATCAAATACAATAGGGGTGGTCTTTGGTACCCACACTCTTTTGTGTCCATGGAGATTAGTTCCTTTCCTAACTCAAACAAACTTATTTGCTAAATTAGAATCATTTATCTTATCATAACAAAATTTAGCAAGGTGGCACTTACGTCCACAATGTATACATGTGTACACATGAGCATACATTGTGTTATGAGTGTGTACGTGAGGAGCATGTGTATGCCGTGTATGGTGTGTATGCATAGATGGAACTTGTTTCTTGCGAAACATGAATTCCAATCGTGTGTGGTTCAAAGCACAATGGCTCAAAGTGGAGCCCAAACAATCAACACTCTTCTTAAGCATAGATATATCATTTTCAATTATAGAAGAGGTGGTGCATGCAGTAGGTGAGCTAGATGGTAAAGCTATACTAGCGTGGCAAACATGAGAATCTATATCATTTTCAAAGATTTATTTTTCTTTAAACAATCTTTCAATTCTTGTGAAATCAAATCAATTTTGTTTTTCAAGGAAATATTTTCTTGTACAGCAAAATCAACTTTTGAAGATAAAGCCTCATTTTTCTTTAAAACATTTTCATAATCATTTTTGGTTTTTAAATTTTATTTTCATTAAGTGCAAGTTCAAGTTGGGATTTAAGTGAGTGAAGTTCACTTGAAATCTCATCCCTCTCTTGCAAAGCAATCTCAAGTCTAGAAGATAAATTTTTATTTTCTTCCTTTAAACCAAAATTATCTTTTTTCAAACGTTTATATTTTGAAATCAAATTTTCACAAATTTTGGCAAGTTCATCATTCAAGGCTTGTGCATCCATACACTCATTGCAATGAGAACTAGTACTAACATTTAGTTGAGTATCCGAATGTACCTCAAGGGAGTCATTCCCTTGGACCATGAAGCAACGTTCGTCGGACTCGTCTCGATTAGATCTCCTCTTCTTATTGATAAGCGTTGGTAGCTCGGGAGATGTTAAAATGTTCCACAAAAGCGGAATCATAGTGAGAAAATACATGTAAATATTTTTTATCAAGAGATGCTCTAAGTGCCTTTAGGGCTTATGCATTAGCCTCTATATGATTGCTATCACTAAGGTAGGATTCCTTGGTAATGGCAAGGTAAACTTTATATCCTAGGGCTTTTAAATGACAACTCATCATAACCTTTCATATATCAAGTCTAGAGATATCAAGCATGGGAGGGCTATCCATAAGTCCAAACAATATGTGTGCAAATGCAAATGCAAATGTAGATTCGCAAAATCAAGATCACACTTCTAGGTGGTTAAACCTAATATCAGGAGCGTAGGCTCTGATACCAATTGTAAGTACACCTAGAGGGGGGTGAATAGGTGTACAGCTAATCTAATGAATAAAATGCAGAAATTAAAATCTTAAAATTGCAACACACTTAATGCAACCAATGAGTGTAGCCGAATTCCCGGTAAAGGGCTCTAGACTAACTCTTCTTGATTCCTCTAAATAAGAGTTGAGGTGCTATATGAAGCTCTAATGGTTAAACACATTAAGCACACACAAACAACAAATCATATAAATGATATGGCAATATGATGCAATGCATAAAGTAATAGAGAGAGTTAGAGTCAATGGATCAAACTTAAATACCGAAATTTGTTTCGAGGTTCGAGCACCCAGCTCTACGTCTCCGCCTTTACACAGAAGGATTTTCACTAACTTGTCGACACAGGACTCCCGCACAGGGAACCTCCACTGAAGATTTGGGGCAATACAATAACCGAGAGTACATAGCTCCTCTCTCAACCGAATACAACCTCTCACTAGAGGCAAGGAACAAAGCCACAACAAAATTCACCTCTCAATAGAGGGATAGGCACTTAGCCAAACAATCACAATCCACCTCTTCACTAAGAAGATACAAACTCAACCTCCACTATCACCTCACAATAGAGGGATACAACTCAATCAACCTCTACACTTAGAGGGGTATCACAAATAAAGGAGGGGTACAACACTTGGTGGTCTATCTCAACCACAAACAACTTCTTTCTCACAAAACAATGATCCAAATAGATAAGATAGATAAATAAGCTCAAGTATAAGAAAACAAAGTGTTTTGATGAAAGAAAATCACTTGGGAAAAACTCCAAATAGATATAGAATTTTTAGACCAAAAACAAATTCCCAAAAGACTATTTTCTTTGAAATATTAAACACTTTAAAAACAAATAGAGAATAAGAATTTTGAACCCAAAACTTTTTGCTGAAAACACTAATAGAGTATGAAATTTTTTCGTTGAAAATCTTAGCCAAAACAGCCAAGAGATGGGGTATAAATAGGCCCCAAACAAATTCTGCCCGTTGTTGGCAGAAAGGTCAGTTTTGACCTTCCGGTCGATCAACCGGTCGACCGGCCAACGGTCAAAAAAGTGACCGTTGAGCCTGCCTGTAGACCGCCCGATCGACCGTGCCCTGAACTAGAGAGCAACGGCTCTATGGCCAATCGACTGCCCGGTCGACTGGGACAACCCGAGAGTGGGTTGCCTTGAGTCGGTCGACCATATCGGTCGACCGGCCAACTGATATGGCCATGTGCACGTCTTGTGCACATCCGGTCGACCGGAACCTGGTCCGTTAACTAGTCGGTCGATTGCCAGAGCCTGGCAGACTGAAATTCAGGACTTGAAAACTGGATTTTTATTATCCTATTAAATCCCATAAAATCTCTAAAAATCCACAAAAATAAGTTCTTAAATTCTCTTTGAAATACAAACATGTGTGAAAAAAAATCAACACATATTTCAAACTATTTGAACCATTTTGTGACCTACAAAATTTATCGAAAACCAAATTCCGTATTATCCAAAACTTGGATTTTTGAAATGAAAAATCGTTTTCTCCAAAACTCATCTAAATACAAAAACATGATATTTAAACAACTTGAAGCATGTTGTATATGGATATAATCCAATATACATGAAAGATATATATATCAATGTTTTTGACTTAAAATCCAAAAATACATTTTGTTAAAATGTCAAAACTCCAATTCATGAAATAGACTATCAAACTAAGTTTGTTTAAATAGTTGAAGCATAGATGTATATAGAACAAATCTAATATACATTAAACCATGTAAACTTGTTTTGATTCTATCTATTCATGAAAACCTAGATCGGTTAAACCAAAAACTGAAAATCAAAACATGAAACTTAAACAAGTGTGTGTGTGTTGTGAACTTGAGCATATCACACTATTTAATCTTTAACAAATGAATCTAAACTATAAACTAAATAGTGTACCGAAGTCTTCTTGCAGAGCGCCGTCTCCAAGTCGACTCGATCCAAATGTCCACTGAGCTTGACTCCAACGAGTGCTAGATATGAACTTTGACGCTCGGTATCTTGAATGACCATGTGAAGCTCTAAAACATCTTTGTTGAAGCTAATCACCTAGCAATATCTTGGTTAAGTATCTAAAACTAAATATCACAAGATTATTAGCAAACTATAACTACATAAGTTAATCATCATTAAAACTAGAGTGGAAGGCCTTTGGGCCAACACATATTATATAGCATATAGTTAGGACAATCACTGTTCGCATTTTGAAGTTCATGAAAAACTCCATCGTTATTGAATCACGTACAAGTTATGAAACCTAAACTTACTAGAATCTTTTTAACAAAGTGTGCAGTGGCAAGTGTAGGATCGAATCCACAGAGACTTGTTCTTAAAAATTTAGTTATTAAAAATCTCATTTTTATCTTATTTTAGTTGAGAAATCCCTTTGATGAAGGTTGGAATTTTGTTTTTTTAAATAAATAAATAAAAATCTTGTAGAAGAAAACAAAAGCAAAATAAAAATATGAATAAAGTAAAAGAAAATTGAAGAAAGCAAAAGAAGAAAGAAATACTAACCTTTTTGCGAAGATTTAAATAACCAAAGTAAAAAAAGAAATTAAGAGATTGGTACGAAGGGAAGAGGAAGATGAACCAGTGAACTTGTTTCTTGTCGTCGCCTTATTTTCTCCCTCCTCTAAGCGATGCTGAAAACAAAAGAAGCTAATAAAAGAAGAGATGACTTCATGGAATTATATATGCAAGAAAAGAATAGCATAAAAAATAAATAAAGAGAAAATTAAAAAACTTAGACTGAACGCCGCAAGATCGTGAAGAAGAATTCTGAATTTATTCAATAAGCATCAAATACAAAGCCCTTGACCTCTCCAATCTCGCATTACAACGCTCAAAATTCTCTTTTTCTAGCTTTTCAGCCCTCTGGTATACTCTCTCTCAATGAATACAAGTATTTATAGAAAATAGTGATAAGGAAGAGTGTAGGGAGATAGGAAGAGTTGGCTATTTTTGAATTTCAATCTTCCCCTTATCTCCAAACTTGATTTATCCAGAATTCTGATCTGCAGCTTGATGGCATGTTGATTGCTGAATATTGCTTAACATACAACATAATTAGAAAAAGTGATCAACATAAGAGTTGTAGCCCTTTAAATCTTCTTTCTGGATCATCTTGAAAATCAGATTTGCGATTTGGTAGCAAAGTTATGACTAAAATGCTAAACTGTATCCAGTCTGAATCCGAATCTAAATTGCTTCATCTCATCCGTTGATCTTCTCTCTATCCATTTATCCTCAGCAACCCCAATAGGGTCTTCAAAAAAATTCATTTTTCTTTTGAATTTTTATAGTATTATCTTATCTGGTAAATCTAATCCTCAGATAAGATAGACTAAAGACTCTCTGAATTTGAGTCGATCCCTGTTTGAATTGAACTTTTGGTTTGTTTGGATAGGATCCATGTTTATCTTCTCTTTATCATCCTACAAGGATTAAGATATTAAGACAAGTGAGTTTGTAATGATTTATTATAGAATATATGTAGGAATGTAATAATATTTATGCAATATATGTGTCCAAACACACCCCACACTTATATTTTGCTCGTCCTCGAGCAAAAGAAAATTAACCTAAGGGTTTTATTTGGACCACTTTCGCAGGTCACGCGATTGCACTTAGCATGTGCAATAAGCCTTTAATCCTCTAGGTTACCCCTAGGGACGAGTTTTGTCTCGTGAGGGTTTTTCAGTAGATTACACCCACAAAATCCGTAAAGAGAGAGAAAAATGTTAGTGTTTTGAAAACACATTTTGAAAGAAAAATATTTGAAATATTATTGTAAGTTTTATG
>JAVJIF010031499.1:0-75773 GCA_038442645.1 Agave tequilana
TAAAATAAAATAATAACAATAAGAATAATAACAACATTATTAATAATAAAGCACTAATAACAATAATAAAAATAATTAATAATGAAATGATAATAGGAATATCCACTACCATTATATCAATCAATAATAATAATAATAGAAATAATAGTAATAAGTAATTAAAATATTGATAACAAATATTGGTAATACATATATAAAGCCAATTATCATTTACCATCTTAAAATAATTTGCGTATTTAATATATTAATAATCACAAGAAGAATTAATAAATTAGGTTAATTGATAATCTTAATAAAATAATTAGTAAAGCAGAATAAATACTGTATAAAAAATAAAAATACAGTATTACTAATGTGGAATATTACATTCTACCCACCTTATAAAAATTTCGTCCCCGAAATTCAATAGGGTAGGGATGGTAAAAGAATTCAAATCAAAGGAGAAGACAGACAAACTTCACGTGCTTCTTAGCACATCATAAATCCACCACGCTTCCGTTGCGCTGCTCTGATGTATGCTACCACCTTAAACATGAAGTAACCAATCTCAAGAGACAATGTCAAGGAATAAAATCAAGAAAGAGGCGAGAAGCAAGATGAAAATCCGGATCACTCTAAAGAAGAGTAGAAATTAAGATATCAAAAGATCAAGATAAGATTTTCAAGGAAGGACAACAAATTCCAAATGGACTGAATATCATAATGGATAGCATATGTATATTGCAGTGTATCTATAGCTCATTTCAAGTTACCGGTATGAATTAGGTCTATCTTGCAAAAATAAAAGTCAAGATCAAGATCGCAAGTTGAAAACCTAGGCTCTGATACCAAGAAAACCCTGTCACGCTACGCTTCTCAAAATACGCTGAAGCGGAGACGCGACGAGAGTCGACGACGCATATACGCAAGGAAATGCCTCACGTATACGCGCTAAGCCTTAAGTAACCCAAGACAAGCTATAAATCCCAACTATAATAAATAATGATTACTGCAATATCACATATAAGCATCCATGCATGATATCATATAAATAAAGACTGGAATAACAACTGAATCTGATATAACGAGAAGCAGGAAATAAATGAAGGCAAGAAAATAAGAATACCAGAATTGAATAGGGAGAAGCTCAAGCTCTTCGCGAAGCGTACGGTCTCAACGAACACCTGAATAATAGAAACAAAGCGTCCAATATCTGAACGTTCAAATCCAGGGTCGTCAGAAAGCGTCTTGGTGAGTATGTGTGTAAAGGGGAGAGCTCGTGCATATAACAATGTGCATAGAATAATACCAGATAAACTGCAGACATAAGATAACTAAATAACATGATAAACAGATAACCGAATAACAACATGTATGAAGATAAAAGGCAACTATTATAACTATAAACAAACAACTGATGTCAAGATATGTAACCTAGCATATGTCACTAGTCTGGTTAGTTATTATTAACCTAACTAATATAGGACTTAGCTGTGTCCCATACCACAGCCGTTTTCCCACATATCAAGCAAAGTTATCGTTATTGTAACTCACTGCAATGTAGTGCATGTGTTTTGGAAGGGTACCGTGCATGCCCGGTACCACAGTCTAACACCCCTGGCGCTGAGCCAGGACAAGCCGCAAGGCTCTAATAACTGAAGACCATAGCCCTACGAAAAGACAACTAGTGTGGCGTCGTAATCTGGGTATTGCCCTGACAACTGACAACTGAATTGGTAGCCAGTTCTACCTTGGTTCTCCATGGTTAGAGCCCACAACTCAGTACCATAAGAAGTCCTTCCAAAATACACGACATGCATCATCAGGCAATTACCCCTGTTCCCCGGTTATGATGTCTTTTATTTATAAGCAATCAATATGATTTAATATGTAATAGTAACTGATATCTCCAACAACTGCTGATGTCAATAATAGCGGATAATCTGACAATTGACAACTGATATCTGACAACTAATATTTGATATTTGAAATAAGATACTGGAGATATAGCCACTAACACAATGGTGTCGAAACAACTAGTAACTGGTACCGATACCTGACAACCACTATAAAACTCTGAACAAGTCATATGATCACCAACAAATAATCTCACCAACTGATAAAATGATGAGTGCTATCTGATAACTCTGAAATACAAGGTCACTGATATCGAATAGATCACTATCACAATAGCTCAATCTCTATTAATTGAAGCAATCAATAACTAAACATGAAGCACATGGTATATCCTCGAGATCACAAGAAACAGATATCGAAATCATAACAAAGTAGGGAATCATCCTCAAACAACATATGGTCTAGAATATCTACTTCTGATACTCAACATCGATAAAATATCATCTAAATAAATCTCAAATACTCAACTATAAATTCAGCTACATCAGTCTCATCTTAATGCAGATCAGGCTTCGTTATAAAGAATGTAAAATTTCAGATCAACTCTAACTCAAGATCAATCCAAATCACAACCCAACTAAAGCAGTCACATCTAAATACTGATCAATATTCAATGTAAATAACATAAATCCCAGTTCGACCCTAACTCCAACTAAGTCCATATACTGATCCAAGCACCAAGTAATCCATTTCTTAGTAAAGTAACATCATAACAAGTCCGTCATCAATACTCGAATGATTCATCACCTAAGTTATTACCAAATGAAAGAATAACATGTCTGAGAAAGTACTCAACATGAAACATGTCATTTGTCCTCAAATATGAACTGGGCCAACTAACCAGTGGATCAATCGAGTCACTGTCTAAGGTATATCAAAACTAGGCCTAAGCCAAAAGCAACAAACTACCAACACATGAAATGACACTGATACAAGCTCATATCGACTACGTAATTAAAGTGAACAATCATAGATGTCTCATGAAGTAATATAAGTAATCAAACTGGTAAAATATAATAAAAGTCACATGAAATGATAAGAGTAACATGTAAGCGCATACCGATAATAGTAAATAAGAAAATGAACAAGAACGAACACTCACATGAAATGACGCGGTTTCAGAACCGAATTGCCGTCTGGTCTTCACTGCACGAACCGATAATAATCTATGGAACATCTCATGGATCGGTCTTCGAATCGCCTGTGTATCGAGTCCAAATGGATACAAATCTGAATCTCCTGTTACCGAGTTTAGATCGCACGAACGGGTCCGAATCACTATAACACGCAACCAAACACATATAATACATATAAATACACTCTTACGCACTCACAGGTACACATGCACTCTACATACACGTGTACACAGATACACGTACGTGTACACCCACATACATACATATACAAATATACACATGCATACACCTATATACTTATATATATGCATACACACTTACATGACACACCTAAAACACTAACACACTACCCATTCATACAATTAATATCCAACACACATTTAATTCATGGCATACTATATATTTAATTAAAACACAACTAAATTCAAGACACTTACATGAATTAAAACCCATACATGCACACATCCATGCATAAATACATGTATACACATGCATGCATACCACAACCACTCACGCAGACACCAACACACATTTTAATTAAACTTCCACATTATTATACTTTACCACCACATATAAATATAGCACTAACCCGGGGGCGACTTACGGCGCACCGATGGAGGCTCTGGCAGAGACGTCGGGGGTCGCGGAGGGTGTGGTTGGATAGAGAATATCACGGTGAAGGGCGTGGTGCGTTCGCGCTCGCTGACGGTGATCAATGGCGTCCCACAAAGTGACGAAAAATGGCATCCCACACACAATTAAACACATGTGAATCTTTACACAACACATAATATAAACACCTACATATACAATAATGAAACTCCCACACATCTTAACACACATGTAGGGGGAAAGAGAGACTCACCGTGATGGCAAGGGTTGCTGGGGAGATGTGTTGCGGTTGTTGGGCTATCCTGGCTGAAGTGCGGGAGGGATGCGCATCAAGGGAAGGTGTTAGCCTGCTGGTTGGTTGCTCGGCCAAACTGCAAGGCAAGGGGGACTCGGCAGTGCTGCTGCCAAGGCTTGATGGGGAGGCGCACTTGGGCTGTGCGGAGGTGCTGCTGTATGCGGCCAGCGAGAAGAAGAAAGAGGATTCAGGCTGTAGGTTTGGAAGTCCGGTTGGGGAATGCTTTGGCTGCAAGGGAATGTTACCGAGTGTCGCCGGAGTGGAACTCAGGCTGGGATCTCACCGAGGGGGTCTGTTGATGTTGCTGGTTGCAAGGCTGGGTACTGGTGGGGCGTTTGTAGCCTGGATGGTGCGGCTACTGGGTTCTACAAAGGCTACTCGGCCATGGTCTGCTATGCGCCAATGGGAAGGGCAGCCAGGGGGAAAGGGGAGGTGATGCTGAGGCATGGAGATGGCCATGGCAATGAAGTGACCAGGGAAGGAGGCCCGGATCTTGCGCGATGAGGCTCACCGGCAAAGCTCTGATGCTAGGCTTGCAGGAGAAGAAGATGGGCACGGCGGCTGAGATAAGGGGAGGATTAGATTAGGGATTATTTAGGGTTAAGAGTTAGGATTATATATAGGATGGGTTATTGGGTTAATGGTTTTTGGGTATAATGGGTGTAGATTGGGTTTGTGTAAATGCTAATGGGTTATGAGATAATAGGATTAATAGGTATGGATCAAGATAATGGGTAAGAGTCAAGAATCAAAGGGAGTAGGAAATGATACTACTACTAATAACAAACATAATTGTAATAATAAAATAAAATATAACATAACTAATAAGAATATAATTATTAATAATAATAACACTAATAACAATAATAAAAATAATTAATAATGAAATGATAATAGAAATATCCACTACCAATAATATCAATCAATAATAATAATAATGATAGAAATAATAGTAATAAGTATTAAAATATTGATAAGAAATATTGATAAATATATATAAAGCCAAATTATCATTTGCTATCTTAAAATAATTTGCATATTTAATATATTAATAATCACAAGAAGAATTAATAAATTAGGTTAATTGATAATCTTAATAAAATAATTAGTAAAGTAGAATAATACGGTAGGAAAAATAAAAATACAGTATTATTAACTTGGAATATTACATATCCATTGCTATATCAATTATAGGAGAGTTGTTGTGAGAGTGTTTTTTTAGGTGATCAACGTATTTAGATCACCAAGTTTTCATTCTTGTATTTGAGGTGGCGGACTTGCGGGTTCGCGTTGTTCGAGTTCTAGTGAGAGCTCAGTGTAGAGGTGCGGCCTCGGCAAGCTATTGTGCTTGCGGTGTGTAGTTTCTTGCGGGAACAAGAGAGGGACTAGTGAGGCCAAGGAGTTCTTGTGTGAACTCGTTGTAGGTGTTGTAGTGCAGAGTGATCCGGTGGGATCAGTTTATAGTGAAAATCCTTCATAGTGTTGAAGGCGGGGACGTAGAGCAAGGGTGCTCGAACCTCGAAATAAATCTCCCGTGTTTGCGATTGCTCTTTCTCTATCTCTCACTTGTGTTTATATCTTGCATGCTTACATTGCTCATCTATTTATATGCTTGATATATGTTGTGCTTATATTGATATTTGCTTGGGATTGTTTGCTCACACTTGTTTCAACCAAGAGAGCCATAGCGGCACCTCAACTCTTATTTAGAGGAATCTTGAGGAGATAGTCCAGAACCCTTCACTGGGAATTTTGGATACACTCTTAGGTTATGCCTTGTGTGTTTAGCTTAATAGTTTTAAGTTTGCATAAATAGTTTTAATTCCATATTATTCATCATTAGATTAGCTAGTCACCTATTCACCCCCCTTCTAGGTGATTTCAATTGGTATCAGAGCCTGGTGCTCTTGATTTGGGTCTAACAACCTAGAGTTAAAGACCCTCATTTATAGCTAATCACAATATTTATGCACACACATGGATTTCATGTCACCTCCCATGTTTGACATTCTTAACATCCAAACTTGGAAAGTTAAGATGTCCATGTACCTCAAAGGCCTAGGTATTCATGTTTATCTTGCTACCATTAAGGATTCATACTTTAGTAATAGCAAGTATCTTGAGGCTAACTCTAAAGCCATTCATGTTTTAAAGTCAACCCTAAATGATGATTATCTATGTAGGGTTTCTAACTTTGATTCGGCTTTTGTAGTATGGAACACTATAGTCTCTCTTGGCGAACAAAAGTAATACTATACGGGGAGTGACTCGGATGATGGAAGTAATGCCTCCAACTTGTGCTACATGGTCCAAGGGGATAACCCCCTTGAGGTAACTCTGAATCCGAGCTAGAAGAAGATATTGACATGTCTTATGATGAACTTAAATCTTTTTGTTAACAACTTCTTGAAAAATATGATTTACTTAAAAGGATAATAATAAATTGAAAAAGAACAACATTTCTTTGCTAAAAGAAAATGATTCTCTTAAAAATAAATTTGCATGTATTTCAAAAGAAAATGATATGTTGAAAAAGGATAATATTTCCTAGACTTATAAATTAAATGATCTTTGTGAAGAAAAATACTTCTTTGAAAAATAAAATTATTTTGGTGAAAAAAGATAAAGAAATTGCTTTGGAAGAAAATAACTCCTTGAAAAGAAAATTTGCTTCAAAAGAAAAGGAAAACATCTCTAAAAGGAAAAAGAGTGTTGATTCTCATTCTCACCATGCTTTTCATGCTACTATTGATAAAAATGAGATTAAATTTTTAAAAAATAGAATAGATTATTTGAGCTCTACTTTGAGCAATTATGCATTTAATCATATTAGATTGAAAATCTTGTTTCAAAAGAAACAAGCTCCACATGTACATGCTCATCACCCACACGACACACATATGCACACTTTGCACATCATGATCACACTCACACTCATGTGCATTCTAGAGTGTACAAATGTACACATTGCGACCGCAAAGGCCATTTAGCAAAGTTTTGTTTTGATAAGATAAACCATATTAATTTTGCTAATAAAATGTTTGGGTTCCAAAAAATGCTAACCCCCGTAGACCCAAAAGAAAATGGGTACCAAAATCCCCACCTCTTGTGTTTGATGTAGGTGTGGGCTCACACATGATGTGAGAGGGTTGATGCCTTGGTGGTGGATGCATGGCTAGATGGACATACACTTAATGCATCACTATCAAGGAAGTTTGGTGGGAGGACCACCATGTTTTGGAGACTTAGAGAATAGTTCATACGATTTGGTAACTATCTCTAAACTCTCATTAGTTTACATGCTTTTACATAATATTTTTAGCATGTTTTGGTATTGTGCTTCATGTGGTGAATAACTTGTTAGATGTAATTTTTGTCAAAACTTGTGTCTATATTTGTACAAGTAGAGAGCAACATTTGATTCTTATATGTTTGTACTTCATTGCTCATTTGTACTCATTACATGCACATGGATAACCTAGTTTTGATGATTCTTTCATTTATACATGTTTTCCCTATTTTTGAATATGTTTTTTCATGTATATGTAATTTTTTCCAACTAATAAATATACATGTATACCCTTGAGTCACATGCCTTCATGCAAATTATATCATAGACTCTTTTGTGTTTAGGATATGTATGTATATGGTTAGCTTTGATAAAGATATTCATGTTTGTTTTGAGCCTTATTGACTATTTTTCATGATTATGCTAATCACATAACCTTTGTACACTCACATTATTTTTGTTTACTCATGATTTTGTTTCATGAGCACTTTTTGAGCTTTATAGATTTCGAGTGTCAACATTTGTATATTTAGTATAATTCATGAGATATATATGTTTTATTTTCATGTTTGAAGGATCTTTAACTAGTTTTTCAAAAACTACTTTAAACTACTTATTTATTCTTAAATTGGTAGAATTTTCAAATTTTGCAAAATATTTTCAAACTCTTATTTTTGAAAACCCCTACCAACTCTTTAGGGGAGGATGGATGGGCGACCATGCCTTGTGAGCCTTATTGAAAATCTTTTTATTTTGTGCATGAATACTGTGGATAATTAAGAGTTATACACTTGATTCTTATCATATTTTCAATTTGTATCACAATTGATATTTTTTTGTATACTCATATTTTGTTTTCTATATATGTATGCTTCAAATTTAAATAATATCAATTTTCAATTGGTATTTTCATTTTCATACATATATATAATTTGATTGTGCTTGATTTACAATATCCTTACATGTTTAAAGCACAAATTATGTTTATGCTAAGCTTGACTTAAATCTTGATTCCAAATTGGTATCTCAATTAGTATTTAAATAAGCTTATGCATTATTTTCAATTTGTATTTTTATTGATATTAAAATTTACAATATACTTCAACTGGTATCAATATGTTTCGATTTCCAATTGGGTTTCAATTTCAATTGGTATCAAAAATGTTTTACCTTTTATTTGGTATCAAAATTTACCATATATTTTAATTGGTATCAAAATATAAAATATTTTCTTTCAAAATTTACAAATGTTTCAATTTCAATTGGTATCACAAATTTTCAATTTCAAATGGTATCAAAAAATCTTGTTATATCTTAAATTTTGTTTACTTACAAGTGGCATCTCAAATTTAATTTGTTGATTTTAAAAAATCAAAATTTGTTTTTAAAGTGATTTTTAAATGTTTTGATATGTATTGCCTATATGTAAGGGGAGCTTAACATCTCTTCTATATATAGATTCATGTTGAGTGTATCTTGTATTGAGGAGCTTGACATCTCTTCTTTATATGGTACACGTGTGTAGGGAGAGCTTAACATCTACACTAATGCATTGTATATTATGTTTTATGTGAGTTAGGGTTTTGTCATCCCTTCTTCATGTAATGCATGTATGCAGGGGAGCTAACTTATCGTCCTCCTCTTCATGAATGTATGTCGCATATATATCTTTATTGTTTGATTTATTTTTCACCCCTTTGTTGATGATTGACAAAAGGGGGAGAATAATTTTGAGTTTATTTTGCATATATTGAGTTTCTGCATTTTAAGTTTATACAAAATGGGACGAAGGATTTTGAAAGTTTATACAAAAAGGGAAGAAGGTTTTTTGGGAGAAGAAATTTTTTAGTTTATGCATGTTTCTCTCACCTTGTTTTTGTATATATATTTGTTTACTTTTATGCACTTCATTGAATATCTATTTGTTTATTGTTATGTATGAGTTAAGGGGGAGCTTCTATGAAGCTTAACTTTAATCCATACTTATATAACTCTATGAGTTTTGTCATCATCAAAAAGGGGGAGATTGTTGTCCCGAAGGCCCATTACTCTAGTTTTGATGATGATTAACTCATATAGCTATAGTACTAATGATCTTGTGTTTAACTAGTGTTAGATATTTGATCAAGATCTTAGTTTGTGTTTAGCTTCAACAAAGGATTTGAAGTCAAGTTTTAGAGCTAGCACGTGTTGATTCAAGAGCTCGCGCATCAAGATTGCATCAAGTACTCAAGAGGAGTCAGCTCATTGGATCATATTTTGGACCAAGTCAAGAAGGAGAAGAAGACCTTCAAGAGAAGATTTCCAAGAAGACTTGTGTCATGTTTGTAAGTGTCAAGATTTTGTTTTTAAATAAAATGTAAATGATAGATTAGTTGGTGGATTGCTCAAGTTCATATATACTCACTGATTGAGATTTTATAGATTGAAATAAAGTTCAGAATTCTTAGTCTCAATATGAATCCGCTGTAGCAAGGGCTCAAGCGGGTCGTGATCCTCAGGGAAGGATGCGATGCAAGCTTTTCGACTCGATTCCTCTGTGTCTTCAAAAATAGGAGAGAAGAGATTAGATCTTGATATGTATGATGTAAAAGATGTGGTTTTGCTGATTTTCTACCACACCCTATTGCAAATTAAAGAGCTTGATCTTCATCTTAAGATTGATATGATTCACCCTAGGTTATTACAAATATATCAAGCAAGAAAAATTAATACACGATTCTAACTAAGTTTGCATTATTCAAAAACCAACTATGGTTCATCCTAACATCTAGGTACAGCCTAATAGAAGACTAATCTCAAATTTATGCTGTCCTAGTTCTTAAGTTTGAAGTCATGAAAAGTTCTTTTAACATGCAACCTAGATTAAGAATTTTAAGTATTTTTTAATCTTCTAGAATTAGTTGCCTTTAACCTAGGGTTTCTAGAGATGTTCATTAATCAGATCAAGTTTTAATTGCTCTAGGTTGCTTTAAGAATCTCAGCAAACCACTAAGAGGATTAGTTCTTCATCATTATTTTTTTTCTTTTCAATTATTTATATTTTTTTTTATTTTTTATTTAATGAGAAAGATTGCAAAATAAAGAAAAAGAAAGCAAGAAGAGATCACAGATTGAAAATCAAAGAGATCACAAAAAGAAATAAAATTTGCAGAAATTAAAAGAGAACAAAAGAGTGACCTTTATTTCAGATGAATCTCCGTTACACAATCGTCTCCTTCTTCTCCACAACGAGCATGAAATAAAAATTACAACTTTAATAAAAGTGGCTAAAGAAAACCCTAATCGTCTCTGGATGCCCTCTCTGCTGCGCCGCAGAGATATTTATATGTGCAGAATGTAGAGGAGTCCCGGATGAAGTCGCCAACGAAATCTGGTAGCCTGACTCATCCACTTTGCCGCAAAAACCCAAGTTTTGCCGCGGATTTGTGGCAATTTAGTGACGTCTGGCCACGCGCTTTGGCGCGTGGCCTCTCCTGGTCCGTCCATGTGGGATTTTGCTTCTGGAATATGTATCCTGGCCTTTTCTGGATTTTCGAGATAACTTGGTAATCAAGTTACCCTTAATCCAGATTTCTTTAAATCCTCTTTCCACGAAATTCTTCTTTATCTTGGGCTTTTATCCTCATCTGCAAGTGTTTAGGGTTGGATAGAAGTCTATCCTTCCCTTATCTCTGATATTTGCAATTTTTAGCCCTTGTATTTGCATTTTGACTCTTTGTATTTGCGCTTTTTCATCTGGGCTTCAAACATGGGCTTGGATCTGGGCTTTTGGCTCTTTAAGCTTTATTTCTCATTAAATAATAATTCGAGGCCTGCACACATTAAATAACGAAATATTAATAAATGTGCATTATAATATGAATAAATGTGCAAATGTGATGGTATATATGATGACATTATGCATTTTTCACTACCTATCACACCCCCACACTTATCTTTTTGCTCGTCCTCGAGTAAAAATCAAAAAGAAAGAGAAAAATCTAACCTAGCTAACTCACTTTCGTAGGAATCACGGTTGCACTTAGCATGTGCAACAAGCCGTTAAACCCCTAGGTTACCCTAGAGGACGAGTGTTGTCTCGTGAGGGTTTTCAGCGGATTACACCCACAAAATCCATAAAAGGAAAATATTTGACTTATTATTGAAGAGACTAAGTAGTCTATAAGTTTTAGGATCCTCATTTTTATTCATTCTTTAAACTTAGTCTTTATAAAGTTAATTGTTTTCCATTTTAGGTAAGGATTAAAATTGAATGTTTGTATAGTCTTTTTCGTTACCAAAAGTCATACGCACCCTTGTGAATCTAGGAATTCCTTAACTTGGACTCTCATGCCTCTTTATTATTTTTATAACATCATCTAATTTTCTTTCGTGTAAGTATCAAGGCTTCTTGAGGCCCTCATACCTAACTAATTGACTATTAGATGTGTTAATATATATATATATATATATTTTTTTTTTGGCATGTATAACTCATCTAATTTTCTTTCGTATAAGTATCAAGGCTTCTTGAGGCCCTCATACCTAACTAATTGATTATTAGATGTGTTAATACATATATTATATTTCTTAGTCTTCTTAGGCTTTCTAATCCACCGATGTAACGAACTTAAAGTCGATGACTCCCAAACCGGTTGGCTTTAGGGCACCAGGTGAGAAAACACCCCGCGGACTCAAATTCGAGTGAACTAGGCCCAAAACTAAGGACTTTTTATTTAGAACTACCTTTAGGCGTGAATACTTATGCTTCTTGAGGCACATGTATCCAGCTTAATTGGTGATTTTATATATATATATATTTTTTTATGAGGCACAAGGTCTTTGTCTTAGAATCCTAGATATGTACTAGGAATGTACATTTCATTAAGGTAAAAATTAAGACTAACTAATTATTCAATTTCTCCTCCTATACCTAAAATTACACAATTTATTTATTTTGACCAAGTTTTTAGAAATCCTAATCATGATTTTCCTAATCCTTAAAACTAACTTAGATTTCTTTCAAAAAATAAGTCAAAGTATTATCCTTTTTATAACATTTTTTTTTTTTGGAATAACTATATTACATACCCTTCCCCACACTTGTTTCATGCATTGTCCCTAATGTATGAATGAAATGTATGGATGCATGAACTGGCAGAAGATATAATCACCGATACAGTGGGTCAAAAAGACCCATCGCCGCATTAGCTTCCGGCACAGACTCCAAAAAGATTTTAAGACGTTGACCATTTACCTTGATGCATTGCCATTTTTGGGATCGTAGATCTCTATGGCTCCGTGTGGAAACACCATCTTAACATGAATGGTCCTGTCCATCTTGACTTTAACTTGCCGAGAAAGAGGTGAAGTCTAGAGTTGTAGAGTAAAACTTTTTATCCTTGGACAAAAGTTTTTCTCGTGATGAATTTATCGTGAAAAACCTTAACTCTAACTTTCGCAATCTTCGCATTCTCGTATGCATCATTCCTCAACTCCTCTAGTTCAGAAATTTGTAATTTTCGAAACTCACCGGCCTTATCTAAATCAAAATTTAGCTGCTTAATTGCCCAAAGGGCCCGGTGCTCTAGCTCGACAGGAAGGTGGCAAGCCTTTCCAAAGACCAGTCTGTAGGGAGACATTCCTAGAATCGTCTTAAAGGCAGTCCTATATGCCCATAGGGCATCCACCAGTTTGGTGGACCAGTCCTTCCTATTCTGATTCACAGTCTTCTCCAAAATGAGCTTGACTTGCCTATTAGAAACTTCTACCTGCCCGCTAGTTTGAGGATGGTAGGGCGTGGACAACTTGTGGGTAATGGCATATTTTCGCATAAGAGCTTCAAAAGTTCTATTGCAAAAATGTGTGCCATTGTCGCTAATGATGGCTCGAGGGATTCCAAAGCGTGAGATGATATTATCTTTCAAGAATTTGACAACAATTTTGTTGTCATTTGTCTTGCAAGGACAGCTTCTACCCACTTTGACACGTAGTCTACAGCCAACAAGATGTACTGGTGCCCAAACGAATTAGGGAAGGGTCCCATAAAATCAATGCCCCATACGTCGAAAAGTTCTACTTCTAGAATGGGATTTAGGGGCATCATATTTCGTTTGGAAATTCTTCCTATCATTTGATATCTTGTGCAAGTTTTGCAATACTCAAATGCGTCTCTAAAACACAGTTGGCCAATAAAGCCACTTTGCAAAATTTTCTCGGCAGTTTTGCGGGACTAAAATGCCCACCGCAAGCGAACTCATGACAAAAGCTAGCACGCTTCTAGTCTCCTCGTCGGGGACACATCTCCTAATGATTTGGTCGCTACAATATTTGAAAAGATAAGGATCTTCCACATGTAATACCGAACTTGAGACAAGAATCGGTATCTATCCTGTTTAGACCAACTAGGTGTTGTTTGGTTTGTGACTAAGTAATTTACTATGTCAGCAAACCATGGCTCCTTAGAGATGGCTAGAAGTTGCTCATCGGAAAATTGTCATTGATGGCAGCTCGTCAGAAGGTGCGTTTGGCACACGAGAGAGATGGTCAGCTACGACATTTTCGACACCTTTTTTATCTCGAATTTCGAGATCGAATTCTTGAAGGAGAAGGATCCAACGAATGAGTCGGGCCTTCGCATCTTTTTTAAGCATAAGGTATCGAAGAGCAGAATGGTCAATGAAAATCGTGGTCTTGGTCCCAAGTAGGTATGGGCGAATTTCTCCAAAGCGAACACTACTGCCAGAATTCCTTCTCGGTTGTAGTATAGTTCATTTGGGCGTCATTGAGCGTCCTACTCGAATAATAGATCACGTGCTGCTTGCTGTCCTTACGCTGTCCTAAGACAGCACCTATCGCAAAATCTGAGGCATCGCACATGATCTCAAAAGGCTTGGACCAGTCCGGAGGTGAGATGATAGGAGCAGAGACAAGTTCCATTTTCAATTTCTCCCATGCAGTATGGCACCTATCATCAAGATGAAGGACACGTCTTTAGCTAGAAGGTTTGTAAGGGGTCTAGCAATTTTGCTAAAGTCCTTAATGAACCTACGATAAAATCCGGCGTGTCCTAAGAAAGACCGAATGTCCTTCACGCATCGCGGAGTGGAAGTCTCGCTATGATCTCCACCTTGGCCTTGTCTACCTTAATCCCTTCCCTAGATATCTCGTGACCTAGGACAATCCCATGTTGCACCATGAAGTGACACTTTTCCCAATTTAGGGTCAAGTTCTTTTTGGTGCACCTACTCAGTACTAGCTCCAAGTGATGGAGACACTGGTCAAATGAATTTCCATAGACGGAGAAGTCGTCCATGAAAATTTCTAGGAAACGCTCGACCATATCAGAAAACAAGCTTAACATACAACGTTGGAATGTGGCGGGGGCATTGCATAGGCCGAAAGGCATTCGACGGTAGGCAAATGTCCCAAATGGACATGTGAACGTTGTCTTCTCTTGATCCTCCGGTGCTATAGGAATTTGGTTTATCCCTGAATAACCGTCCAAAAAGCAGTAATACTCATGACCTGCTAATCTTTCCAACATTTGGTCAATGAAAGGGAGGGGAAAATGATCTTTCCTAGTGGCTGCATTCAACTTGCGGTAGTCTATGCATACTCTCACCTTGGTAGGCAATCGTGTTTGCACTAACTCATGCTTGTCGTTCTCTACCACAGTAAAGCTAGACTTCTTAGGGACCACATGCATTGGGCTAACCCATTCGCTATCGGAATGGGATAAATGATCCCATTATCTAACAGTTTCACTATTTCGGCGTGTACAGCCTCCTGCATGAGTGGGTTTAGCCTACGCTGTGGATCCCTCTTTGGTCTAACCCCTTCCTCTAGATGGATACGATGCTGGACTATCGTAGGGCTCAGTCCCTTGATATCTGCCATAGTCTAACCAATGGCTTCCCTATGTCTCCTAAGGGTTGCCAGCAGGTCCTCCTCTTGCCTATTGGTCAAATTAGATGCAACTATGACCAGTAACGTCTCTTGTTCACCTAGGTAGGCGTACTTAAGATGTTTGGGCAAGGCTTTTAACTCCAAAGAAGGAGTTGGCTCGATGGTGGAGGAGTTAAGCTAGAATCTCCCATCTCTATAGAACTCAGATTTGATTCCCATTCGATCTCATCAAGACTGATATCACTTGTTTCTAACTCTTCCTCTTCCTCTGACTCAAATATGATCTCATCATTATGCTCACTTCGTCATGTTCTCAATGGAGTTAACCTCAAAGGGTTGGTCGGTCACATCGTAGGGATGCTTACCTAGGTTGAAAACATTGACTTCCTTGGTCATATCCCCAAAAGTCAGTCTCATGGAACCGTTTCTACAATTTATAATTGCATTAGCGGTTGCTAGGAACGGTCTTCCTAAGATAACGGGAGTTTTGGGACCTAGGATTAGACACAGGTTGTGTCTCTAAGACAATGAAATCTACTGGTAAATGAATTCTCCTACCCGTATGAGAACGTCATTGATTTCTCCCTTAGGAACTTTGATAGAGCGTCAGCCAACTGAATAGTAACTTGGGTAGGGTTGAGTTCACCTAATCCAAGTTGTTGATACACGGAGAAAGGGAGCAAATTGATGCTGGCTCCTAAATCGAGGAGTGCTCGATTGATTTCGGCTCGACCTATGGTGCAAGAAATGGTGGGGCAACTTGGTCCTTATACTTGATAGGGATCTGGTTGGACAGTAGCTCACTAATGTTAGTGGCTAGAAAAACCTTCTTAGGCACATTCTTTCTTTTCTTGGTGCACATGTCCTTAATGAATTTGGCATAACTAGGGACCTGTTGGATTGCATCAAGAAGTGGAATGTTGAGCCTAACTTGATTGAACACCTTCAATAATTTCTCCATATGTGCATTGTTGTTGCTTCTAAGCCTATTTGGAAATGGAGCTATAGGCTGGTGCATCTGACCTGCTGACTTTTCAGCTTCAGTTTCATTGGGGCTGGATGGAGCAGGAGTGGAGCTAGATGGAATGGAAGTGGAGCTAGGTGGAATGGATGGCTGAGATGGATCCGATGGCATGGATACTTGATTATCAACTTGTTTCCCCGATCTGAGTGTATGAACCATATGACACTGATTTGGGTCTTGAACCTCATTGGCTGGCCTAGGATTCCTAGGTTTGGCAATGGTTGACTCGGTAGGGTACCCTTCTGTCTCTCTTGCTGGTTCAATTGGAGCTCTATCCTACTTAGGACTTGAGCCAGCGTGTCTTGGCTTTTGACTAGGGTATCCACCTTTCTTTCCAAATTTGAAAGTCTTGTCTCCATTTGTGAATTTTGGAAAGACGGTGGAGGATTTTGACTAGGGAAATTTTGTTGATAGGGCGGATTTTGGAAGTTGTTGGAGAATTTGGGCCTCACTTGATCATTGTTGCTTGGGCCCCATGAAAAATGGGATGGTTTCTCCAACCGGGATTGTAGGTGGGTGCATAAGGATTGTTGGCGGGCCTTGTGAAGGCCGCACTCATATGTTCGGGCAAGCTTTGATGCGCGATGAAAACAGGACATTCCTCGAACACATGGTTCATATCTTGACAATAAGTACAGCCCGCCGAAGATGTTGGCTGACTTGGTTCACAGAGACTGGCTCTTTCGTTTCAAGAGCCTCTAGTCTACGCATAACAGCAGCTAACTTAGCATCGGTTGCTACGTTGGCCTCAATGGAATGGATACCTCCTTTAGAAGAAGTAGGGTCATTAGTCCTAGATTTTTCAGGAGTAGGGTCCCATTGGATAGATTTTTCAGCTAATTCCTCAAACATATCCATCCTTCATCTTCATTCTTTTGCAGAAATCCTCCTTGACACATGGATTCTAACAGTGTTTTAGTAGAATAATCTAATCCATCATAGAGAACTTGGCAAAGTCGCCATTTCTCTATCCCATGGTGAGGACATTGGGCAAGGAGATCCTTAAAACGCTCGAGTATTTCCAAAAGGTTCATTGGCTGTTTGCTTAAACTGGAGGATATTCTTCCTAATCAGTGCAGTCTTGTGAACGGGATAAAATTTCTTTAAGAAAGCCTTAATGAAATTATCCCAAGAAGATATTGAACCGGCCTCTAGACTGTAGAGCCATTTCTTTGCTAAATCCTTTAAAGCAAAGGGGATAAACCTAAGTTTGATAGCATCGTTTCCTAACTTAGGTATATTCATCATTTGACATACTTCTTCAAATTCCCTTTGAAGAAGAATGCATCCTCAGATTCAAGTCCATGAAATTTGGGAAGAGTGTTGATGTATTGTGGCTTGAGTTCATATGGGTCAACACTTTCGATAGTGAGCTGGATGCAAGAAGGAAGAGAGGTTCTAATAGGATAGAACCTATCTTGGAGTGACTGTGGTTGTGCCATGTGTGAGTCGGGCTTGAGCTCGGGTGGTGAACTAGTTCTAGTTAGCCTGGATGTAAGTGGGTCTCTCGACCAAGCGGTCATGCACAATCAGCAAACAAGTTCACCCAATCAATCAAAAAAAGAAAAAACAATCAAAAGTCCTAATCTAAGGTAAGCCTTGACCTAGACGACTCCTAACTTTAGACTGTCCTTAGGAGGTCTACTGTCGACGTTAACCACAAGCTAATCGGCCAGGTAGGTGGCAAGACCGGTGGGAGGTTTTCCGTCAGAGACGTTCCTTAATTAAATAACCACCGTTCTTCGGGCTTTCGGCCCTCAATCCCCTGCCTAGACACCGATTTGACAAGAGTTAATTTCGAACAATTTTCCTCCTTCGGTCAATCTCCTATTGAGTCCGAGTTAACCTAGGGCCAACGTCTAGTCAAATTTTACTTAAGGTTAGGGTTGTGAGTGTGACGAATATGATTTGTGGGCCAAGGAAGGGTGATGAAATCCCCACCTTATCTTGCTTATGGGTTATGCCCTTAAGATGAATTAGTGTACGTGTAAAGCGGTAGAAAAGTAATCACTCAAGAAAGCAGTAAACAACCAAGAGTGTTTCCTAATCTATATGCTATGCAAACGTACCTTGTCGCCAGCACTCTTCAACAGAATTAAAAAAATGTAATAGACACGTGCCCTAAATGCAAGAGTCTAAAATTTTTTTATTTTTTATTTTCAACAAATGGGTTAATGTTATTAATTAGTAGTTGCAGAGTGATCACAGAGAAATAATATCACAGCAGAAAATAGAATTTTGCACTGCAGAGCAACCTGCAGAAAAATATATCAGTAGTCCACTACAATTGCCGCGGATTCGCGGCTTTGGCCGCGTTTCTGCGGCAAAGTTGTAGGTCCAGGTGCTCTGCCTTCGAGGGCAGAGGCACTGGATAGCTATATGTGCTTTCTGCTGCTCTGTTTTTGTTTCCTGTTCTCTGTACCTGCAACAGAAAAGAAAGAATGATTAGAACGAGGAAATCGTGCCGTTCCTTCCCCGGCAACGGCGCCAAAATTTGATTGAGATTTTATAGATTGAAATAAAGTTCAGAATTCTTAGTCTCAATATGAATCCGCTGTAGCAAGGGCTCAAGCGGGTCGTGATCCTCAGGGAAGGATGCGATGCAAGCTTTTCGACTCGATTCCTCTGTGTCTTCAAAAACAGGAGAGAAGAGATTAGATCTTGATATGTATGATGTAAAAGATGTGGTTTTGCTGATTTTCTACCACAACCCTATTGCAAATTAAAGAGCTTGATCTTCATCTTAAGATTGATATGATTCACCCTAGGTTATTACAAATATATCAAGCAAGAAAAATTAATACACGATTCTAACTAAGTTGCATTATTCAAAACCAGCTATAGTTCATCCTAACATCTAGTACAGCCTAATAGAAGACTAATCTCAAATTTATGCTGTCCTAGTTCTTAAGTTTGAAGTCATGAAAAGTTCTTTTAACATGCAACCTAGATTAAGAATTTTAAGTATTTTTTAATCTTCTAGAATTAGTTGCCTTTAAACCTAGGGTTTCTAGAGATGTTCATTAATCAGATCAAGTTTTAATTGCTCTAGGGTTGCTTTAAGAATCTCAGCAAACCACTAAGAGGATTAGTTCTTCATCATTATTTTTTTTTCTTTTCAAATTATTTATATTTTTTTTATTTTTTATTTAATGAGAAAGATTGCAAAATAAGAAAAAGAAAGCAAGAAGAGATCACAGATTGAAAATCAAAGAGATCACAAAAGAAATAAAATTTGCAGAAATTAAAAGAGAACAAAAGAGTGACCTTTATTTCAGATGAATCTCCGGTTACACAATCGTCTCCTTCTTCTCCACAACGAGCATGAAATAAAAATTACAACTTTAAATAAAAGTGGCTAAAGAAAACCCTAATCGTCTCTGGATGCCCTCTCTGCTGCGCCTGCAGAGATATTTATAGTGCAGAATGTAGAGGAGTCCCGGATGAAGTCGCCAACGAAATCTGGTAGTCTGACTCATCCACTTTGCCGCAAAAACCCAAGTTTTGCCGCGGATTTGCGGCAATTTAGTGACGTCTGGCCACGCGCTTTGGCGCGTGGCCTCTCCTGGTCCGTCCATGTGGGATTTTGCTTCTGGAATATGTATCCTGGCCTTTTAATCTGGATTTTCGAGATAACTTGGTAATCAAGTTACCCTTAATCCAGATTTCTTTAAATCCTCTTTCCACGAAATTCTTCTTTATCTTGGGCTTTTATCCTCATCTGTAAGTGTTTAGGATTGGATAGAAGTCTATCCTTCCCTTATCTCTGATATTTGCAATTTTTAGCCCTTGTATTTGCATTTTGACTCTTTGTATTTGCGCTTTTTCATCTGGGCTTCAAACATGGGCTTGGATCTGGGCTTTTGGGCTCTTTAAGCTTTATTTCTCATTAAATAATAATTCGAGGCCTGCACACATTAAATAACGAAATATTAATAAATGTGCATTATAATATGAATAAATGTGCAAATGTGATGGTATATATGATGACAATTATGCATTTTTCACTACCTATCACTCACGCACAAGATTTAGATGTGTTTTCTTAAAAGAGTTTTCGTTTTGAAAAATACTGGTTTGATTTTTAAGCTTTAATATATACATGTGTTTTTATCAAAACTTATTTTAGAGCTTATTGTCAAAAATTTAGATATTTCATCATATATGTGTAGTGGATCATATCCATACACACTAAGCTTCAAAAGTGTTTAGAATATCTTTTTTTAAAATTGGGGAAGTTTTGAAAAAATCGTTTTTGAAAAATACAGGTTTTTGTTTAAGGCAAAACTTCTATATTACAAAAATGGTTCAAAATGTTTGAAAAATATTTTGATTTTTAATCAAATATGTTTGTATATCAAAGTATATTACTGAACTTATTTTTGTAGATTTTTAGAGAATTTATCGGATTTTATTGAAGGTAAAAAGACAAGTTTTTAATCCCTAAAACATGTTGGACTGGCCTTCTGCCGGTCGATCGGACGGTCGACCGAGCCAGAAGTCGGTCGACTGCTCCGGTCGACCAATTTGCACAAACGTACACAGCAAGGGCCGGTCGACCGCAGGGTAGCTCTCTGTAAATGGCCCCGGTCGATCAGGCGGTCGACCGCTAGGTTATTTGCCAGTTTACGGTCGACTGGCCGGTCGACCGCTTCTTCCCAACGGTCGAAAATCTGACCGTTGGAGGTTGACTGGGCGGTCGACTGACAGAAGACAAACCTGCTGAGTTAGCTTCCAACAGCCACATTTTGTGAGCCTATAAAAGGGGCTTCCTTTGGACTGTTTTCCATAAGATTTTAAGAGAGTTTTTGGGCTAGTTTTTCCTACCTATCTTAGTGGTTTTCTACACATATTTTAGAGCCAATATTTATAAATCAAAAGGAGAGTTTATCAAGACTGTTTTCAAAAGTGATTCTTTGAGTTTTTCACCACCAAATCAATCTTAGTTTTTCTCACACATACTTGAGCTTTCCATTGCTATATCAATCCTATAGGAGAGTTGTTGTGAGAGTGTTTTTAGGTGATCGAGTGATCCAGTGGGATCGGTTTATAGCGAAAATCCTTCATAGTGTTGAAGGCCGGGACGTAGAGCAAAGGTGCTCGAACCTCGAAATAAATCTTCCGTGTTTGCGATTGCTCTTTCTCTATCTCTCACTTGTGATTATATCTTGCATGATTACATTGCTCATCTATTTATATGCTCGATATATATTGTGCTTATATTGATATTTGCTTGGGATTGTTTGCTCACACTTGTTTCAACCAAGAGAGCCATAGCAGCACCTCAACTCTTATTTAGAGGAATCTTGAGGAGATAGTCCAAAGCCCTTCATCGGGAATTCGGCTACACTCTTAGGTTATATCTTGTGTGTTTAGCTTAGTAGTTTTTATTTTACATAAATAATTTTAATTCCGTATTATTCATCATTAGATTAGCTAGTCACCTATTCACCCTCCTTCTAGGTGATTTCAAACCCATGCCCCCAATCTTATGACCATAATTTCCAAAATAATTTCAACTCTTCACAGAGTCAATGGGGATTCACCTCCCCCGAGTCCAATTTCCAACCAACTTGTCTTCCTTATCCACCTTGTCCACAATATTTTCAAGATTCATACTCAGTTCCACCAGTTCAAAATAGAAAACCATCAATCTTGGAAATGAGTATGCGTGAGTGATTAGTCTCTAATTTTGAATAATTTTCATCACATTCTCATATTTATTTCATGTAAAATTCTACTAATAAAACCTTGCTTGCTTGATCCTAGGTCCATGGTGGGCAAATGAAGAAGAAGATCTAAATCACCATTTATTTGGTGATTAAAAGGCCTAAAAGATAGTCATTTGACTTAAGAGGCTGGTTTCCATCAAAACCAGAGATATAAAACCAGAAACCGAGAATCCAGCCGACAGGGGGACAACCAGGCGGCGCGCAGCAGGCTGTGCTGCGCGCGCCGCCAAAGTACTGCCGCGGAAACGCGGAATATACCGCGTTTCCGCGGCCATGTGGGCGCGCAGCGCGCCACGTTTTGGGCCAGGGTTTGTCCCTTGGCCCCCTCATCCCTTATGCCTATAAAAGCCCTCCTGGGTTCTTCAGTTGGAGGGGGGATCCAGAGAGCAAGTTGTGTAGTTTGATTTTTTTGTAGTAGTAGTTGTTGTTGTTCTTCTAGTTCTAGTTTTAGGTCTTAGCCATGAAAGTGAAAGAGAGAGAGTGTGTAAAGAGTTGTATTTGAAGGGTAACAAGATAATACAAGTACTACTTCTCTTCCTTCTTTTCATTTACTTGTCTTTGCATTTGCTTGTACTTCATTGTTGTAGTATAAACTTGTTGCTCTTTACTTCTTCCCTTTATTTGTTTCTTGTTATAGTGTAACTCTCTTCTTTTCCACTTCTTTTCCTTTGTTTCTTTTCTTTTTATGGCTAACTAACTTTCTCATTAGCATGGCTAACTAACTACTAACCCACTAGTTTCTAGCACTTGTTTGATAACCCGCATGAGTCAATAGTGCCAAACAAGCCTTGTGCAAATGAGAGCTATGGCATCTTAAGACGAGGGTTCTAACTCTAATTTACCTACAAGTATCTACTTTCTTATACTTCATGCTTAATGAGTTTTGATGATCTATGAGTTATGTACTTTACTTGTTATCGTAAGTTAGAGACAATTCCTTTTAACTTTGCCGATACCAATAGTGCACTCGAGTCTTCCCTTATTCTCGCCTTCTATCGGATCTTGATAAGGGAATGTCCGAGTTTTTGCCGTGTAAGGCTAAGTTTTAGGATGAACTTTCACTCGATTTCCACGTGATTAGTTCCAATGCACAAGGGTTGTGTTTGCCTATGATCCATCGTGAGGCTATCTTCAAAAAGTTAAAAATTAGTGGGAGCACTTAGTAGAAAAGTTAGCCATGCATTTTTACAACTAAAGAACCCACTTTTACAAACCACCAAAACATTTTTCAACAATTCTTGAAATAATTTGTGTTCACTTTTGAATTCTTTATTTGGAAACAAAGAACATTCTCTTTTCTTGAACATAAAAGCCGCATCAAGCTTCCATCGCTCTCCCTCCTTGTGGATACGACTCGTATAGCCACTTCGCTACTACGGAAGAATCGCAAAAGCAGTAACTTCGACCCACTCCCTTTCTACTTTTCTTGTGCTTGCTTTTTGCCGATCAAATTTTGGCGCCGTTGCTGGGGAGGGAACAGCTTTATTGTTCACTACTAAAGATTGTTCTTTTTCTTTTTGTGTAGGAGAAGTACCAAGGAGCTCACTTTCAAGGGAAGCAAAAGAGGTGGCCAAGGACATTGCGCGAGGATTTATTTGCCCTCGGAAAATTCGTGTAAAAACGAGTTTTTTCGATTGAAGTACTAACCTACTCGTTTGCAGGGTTGCCGAAAGCCGCTAAAAAAAAATTGCTTTCTAAATTTTTTTTTAGTTTCCTTGAATGCTTCACCCTATGCATGTGTAATAAACTCAACAGAAATTCATTTGTTGCTTAATTGAAATTTGGACTAGACTTTTGCATTTAGGGCACGTGTCTATTTCAATTCATTTCAATTACTGTTGAAGAGTGCTGGAGAAAAGGTACGTGTGCATTCATATAGAATAGGACCAACATTTTGAAGTGATTTACCGCTTTGAATGTTACCTTGTTGTGAATAAACTGTACACTTACACAATTGACTTTAAGGGCAAAACCCAAATAAACAAGATAAGGTGGAGATTTCATCACCCTTCCTTAGCCCAAAAACCATCTCCAAGTGCACTCAAACTTTCCCAAGCCTTAACTAAAAATCAATAGACGTTGGCCCTAGGGACATCTCGGACTCACTAAGAGCTTAACCGAGGTTGGAAATTGTAAGAACTATACTCCTGCAAAATCGGTGTCTAAGAAAAGTGGATTGAGAGGTAAAGCCTCGAAAGCTCCGTGGTTTGGCATAATAGACCCTTGGCTCTGCCCGGATACCTCACCCCGAGCTTTGCCCTTTCCTGGCCGATTAGCTTGTAGTCGAGTTCCTGCAACAACCTTCCCTGGAGAATCGACCAGTTAGGAGTCGTCTAGGTCCAAGTACCTAGACTAAGGCTTGTGGTTGTTTTTCTTTCTTTTGTTTGTTTTTCACTCTTTTCGATTGTTTGTTGTTTTTGCGTTGGTTGTGGTGTGTTGCATGCAAGAGTGGGTGAGAGATCCGTCAACTTTCAGATTAACAAGAAACACTTCTCTACCCTTGCATCCAGAACCGGTGATGGCGTCACTTCAGGATAGATTTTACCCGATCAGAACTTCACTTCCATCTTGCATAAAACTTCCTGAAGCAAACGGCAATAATTTTGAGTTAAAGCCCCAATTCATTGACACGCTTCCCAAATTTCATGGTTTAGAATCAGAGGACGCATACTTCTTTGTTAGGAAATTTGAAGAAGTATGCCTCATGATGCGTATACCTCAGCTAGGAGACGATGCCGTTAGGTTACGTTTCATCCCCTTTTCCCTAAAAGACCTAGCAAAGAAGTGGTTGTACAGCTTGGCAGCAGATTCAGTCACGACCTGGGATGATTTCGTCAAGGCCTTCTTGAAGAAATTCTATCCAATTCACAAAACTGCCCTCATTAGGAAGAACATTATGCAGTTTAGGCAGGAACCGAGTGAACCATTTTGGAGATACTTTGAGCGATTCAAAGATCTCCTAGCTCAGTGCCCTCACCATGGTGTGGAGAAATGGCGTAGTGCCAGATTCTCTACGATGGATTAGATTATCAGACAAAAATCCTTTTGGAAACCATGTGTCAGGGAGGGTTCTTGCAGAAGGATGAGAATCAGGGTTGAGATTTATTTGAGGATTTAGTGGAGAAAACCCTGCAATGGGAACCAGCCTCGGAAAAACCGAGGAATTCACAATCTATAGCTTCAAGAGGAGGGCTCCTATCTTTAGAATCATCCATAGCTGCCGAGGCTAAGATTGCTACCCTAATGAGAAGGATAGAGGCTCTGGAAACGAAAGAGCCTGCCAGTGTCAACCGGATCAACCCACCACCAATTCACAATCCAGGTTGTTCATATTGTCAGGCACCAAACCATGTTTTTGAAGAGTGTCCTGTTTTCCATGGCCAGCAAGTGCCACCGGAACACATGAACGCGGCTTACTCACGGCCGCCTCACAACCCCTACTCACAGACATACAATCCCGGCTGGAGGAATCACCCAAATTTCTCCTGGGCCCCAAACAATCCTCCCAGGCCTAATTTTTCCAACAACTTTCACCATCCTACTCCTCCACCAACTTTTCCCAGTCAAGCCCCAGCTTCCTCCTCCCAAGGCTCACCAATGGAAAAGAAAATCAGTAAATTGGAGGAGAGCATAGAGGATTTCATAAAGTCCCAAGCTGCTTTCATGCAGAACCAGGGGCAAACTCTGAACAATCATTCACAGGCCAGATCAATGTTGGAAATGCAGATGAGCCAGTTAGCTAGCTCCCTAAGTGAAAGACCTAAGGGTACTTTACCTAGTCAGCCGCTAGTTAACCCAAAAAACTCCAACCAAGCATATGAAATTCAGGATCCATCGATTAACCATTGTAATGCTGTTCACAAACTGCGATCTGGAAAGAAGGTAGACAACCAGGTCTGCCAACAAAAAGTCCAGTCCATCCTGATCCCACTCCTGCCTCCACCTCTGCTAGTTCCTCCCAATCCGCTCCACAAACATCTGATGAGGACAAAGCTGCTGAACAAGTTCATAAGCCTGTAGCACCCTTTCCCAATAGGCTTAGGAACAACAATAAAAATATGCACATGGAGAAAATTCTAGAGATGTTCAACCAGGTCAAATTGAATGTGCCACTTCTTGACGCTATCCAACAAGTCCCGGCTTATGCCAAATTTCTTAAGGATATGTGTACGAAGAAGAGAAAGACCAATGTGCCCAAGAAAGTGTTCTTGGCCACTAATATAAGCGAAATTCTGTCTGGTCCCATTCTGGTGAAATACAAGGATCCCGGATGTCCCACCATTTCCTGCACCATAGGACAGACCGAAATCAGTAGAGCGCTTCTTGACCTGGGAGCAAGTATCAACTTGCTACCTCTCTCAGTATACCAGCAACTTGGGTTGGGCGAGCTAAGCCCAACTCAAGTCACCATTCAGCTAGCTGACCGATCTGTGAAGATCCCGAAGGGGGAAATCACAGACGTCCTCATCCGGGTCGGGGATTTCATTTACCCCGTTGACTTCATTGTGCTTGAGACCCAACCCGTGTCCAATCTTAGGTCTCAAACTCCCGTCATCTTAGGGCGCCCATTCCTTGCTACAGCCAATGCCATAATCAACTGTAGGAACGGGTCCATGCGATTGACTTTTGGAGACATGACGAAGGAAGTCAATGTCTTCAATCTTAGAAGACAACCTAGGGATATCAATGATCAGACATTTGAGGTCAATTCTATTGAAAACTTGACCAGTGAGCATGAGGACAGCATGGAGACAGAAACTGAGGTAGAGTTTGATCTAGAGGCTGAGGATTTTAATTTAGACCAGATCATAGATTCAGCAGTGGATTGGGCATCAAGCCCCAGTGTACCCCATCCTAGGATTGAAAGCCCAGAGATTGCCTCCAATGAAGCAACACCTTCCCTAGAGCTAAAAGCCCTGCCTGAACACCTCAAGTACGCCTACCTGGGCGGAAAGGACACCTTGCCAGTCATCATAGCATCCCACCTGACTGAGCAACAAGAGGACAGCTTAATGTCTATTCTGGAAAGACATAGGGAAGCCATTGGATGGACGATGAAGGACATCAAGGGAATAAGTTCAGCCATAGTGCAACATAGAATCCATTTAGTTGATGAAGCAACCCCTAGGAGGGACCCACAACGCAGGCTTAACCCTCTCATGCAAGAGGCAGTGAAGGCTGAAATTCTGAAACTATTAGATAATGGGATCATTTATCCCATTTCTGATAGCCAATAGGTTAGCCCTGTTCATGCGGTCCCAAAGAAGGCTGGCTTTACGGTGGTAGAAAATGAGGAAAAAGAGTTGGTACAAACAAGACTGCCTACCAAGGTTCGTGTTTGTATCGACTATAGGAAGTGAATGCTGCTACCCGTAAAGACCACTTCCCGCTACCTTTCATCGACCAAATGCTTGAGTGTTTGGCTGGACATGAGTACTACTGCTTTCTAGATGGGTACTCGGGATACAATCAAATCCTCATTGCTAAAGAAGACCAGGAAAAGACGACGTTCACCTGCCCATTCGGAACCTTTGCTTATCGGCGCATGCCTTTTGGATTGTGCAATGCTTCCGCAACGTTCCAACGGTGCATGCTTAGTTTGTTCTTTGACATGGTGGAACGTTTTCTTGAGATTTTCATGGATGATTTCTCCATCTACGGAGATTCATTTGATCAGTGTCTTCATCACTTAGAGTTAGTGCTATAAAGATGCATTGAGAAGAACCTAACTCTAAACTGGGAAAAATGTCACTTTATGGTGAGACAGGGGATTGTCTTGGGCCATGAGATTTCGAGGAGAGGCATAGAAGTGGATAAGGCTAAGGTAGAAGTGATTGCTAAGCTTCCACCACCTAAAAGCATCAAGGATATTAGATCCTTTTTAGGGCATGCTGGGTTCAACCGACGGTTCATTAAGGACTTTAGCAAAATCGCGAGGCCCTTAACCAACCTGCTCGCTAAGGACGTGCCCTTTGATTTCAACGATGAATGTTTCAAGTCATGGGGGAAGCTTAAGCAAGAACTGATTTCTGCGCCTATCATTTCTGCTCCTGATTGGGCCCAGCCATTTGAAATCATGTGTGATGCATCTGATTTTGCGATTGGCGCTGTTCTAGGACAGCGCATCGATAATAGGCAGCACGTGATCTACTATTCGAGTAGGACCTTGAATGACGCCCAACAGAACTATACAACGACTGAGAAGGAATTCTTGGCCGTTGTCTTTGCGTTAGAAAAATTCCGGCCTTACTTGTTAGGTTCGAAAACGGTGATTTTTACGGATCACTTGGCTCTGAAATACCTCATGACCAAGAAGGAAGCAAAAGCCCGACTGATTCGGTGGATCCTTTTGCTTTAAGAGTTTGACTTAGAAATCCGGGATAAAAGAGGTATAGAAAATATGGTTGCTGATCATCTCTCACGAATTTCGAACGCACCAACCATCCAAGCTCCGATCAGTGAGGATTTCCCAGACGAGCACATCCTAGCCATTCTTAAGGAACCATGGTATGCTGACATCGTTAATTACCTGGCCACGGGACAATTACCCGCTGACTGGACAAAGCAAGACCAATACCGCTTCTTTGCCCAAGTACGGTACTTCTTCTGGGAAGAACCGTATCTTTTTAAGTATTGTCCCGACCAAATAATTAGACGATGCATACCCGAGGAGGAACAGAGGAGTGTGCTCAGCTTTTGCCATGACCTTGCATGCGGAGGACACTTCGGTCCTCGCAAGACTGCAGAGAAGGTTCTACAAAGTGGGTTCTACTGGCCCACTTTGTTCAAAGACTCATATCATTTTTGCAAGTCATGTGCAAACTGTCAGAAAATTGGGAAAATTTTTAGGAGAGACATGATGCCCCTGAACCCGATCCTTGAAGTTGAAATTTTTGATGTTTGGGGTATCGATTTCATGGGGCCATTCCCAACTCCTTCGGTAACCAATTCATTTTGGTTGCTGTAGATTATGTCTCTAAGTGGGTAGAAGCTGTGCCAAGAAAAACGAATGAGAAGAAAGTGGTTGTCAAATTTCTCAAAGAAAACATCTTCTCCCGGTTTGGCACCCCTAGAGCAATAATTAGTGATAATGGATCGCATTTCTGCAACAGAGTTTTTGAAGCTCTGATGCGAAAATATTCCATCAATCACAAGTTATCAACCCCGTATCATCCCCAGACAATTGGGCAGGTTGAAGTCACCAACCGACAGATCAAGCTCATTCTGGAAAAGACTGTCGGACAGAACCGAAAGGATTGGTCGGTTAAGCTCAATGATGCATTGTGGGCTTACTGCACCGCATTTAAGACAGTTCAGGGGATGTCTCCTTATAGAATCGTGTTTGACAAAGCCTGTCATCTGCCAGTAGAGTTGGAACACCGGCCCTTTGGGCAATTAAGCAATTCAACTTTGATCTGACCAAGGCCGGTGAACTTAGGAGACTGCAGATTTCTAAATTAGAGGAGATACGAAATGAAGCCTATGAGAATGCCCGAATCACCAAGAGCAGGACTAAACTTTTCCATGACCAAATCATAACCCGAAAAAACTTTGCCCCGGGAGATAGGGTTCTGCTGTATAACTCTAGACTTCATATTTTCGCGGGAAAGCTGAAAACTCATTGGTCGGGACCGTTCATTGTGCGCACTGTTCTGTGCTTATTACAGACCCTCAAAATAACACGGAATTCATAGTGAATGGGCACAGACTGAAGCCCTTCTTGACCACTGAGCCTATGACTCCAGATGATAGTGTGCTGACTTTTTTTGCCCCGTCATACACCTAACCACCACAACTAAAAAATAAAAAAAAATTGTTTATATGTTTACCCCTTCTACATTCTTTTTGACCTTTCTTTCGCCTATTCGTACTTGGCCGCCCAAGTCCACGAAGACGGTAACATCATTTCTTCACCCTATATATTGCATTCACTTTTCCATATGCATTCATTGAGGACAATGCATTAGATAGGTGTAGGGGGATGCTAACACTTTTTCTTTTTCCTTTTATTCTTTCTTTTTCTTTCAAAACAAAAAAAAAAGTCTCCAGATTGAAAAGAAATTTCATACTCTTTATAAAAATATCAAAAGATTGTAAGAATTACGAGAACCTTAGTAATAAATCTTTATTTTTGCCTAAGTAAACAAGAAAGAATGGTTTGACTAAAAAGATAGGAGGGATAAGGAAAATAACTCATACATTTTATTTAGCCTTAGTAGAATATGCATAACCCACACACACATGCTTGGGAATTAGAGACACAACTCTGGAAAAAAAAAAGCTGGATAATTGTGCCTCAAGAAGCATGATTACTCACGCCAAAAAAAAATATATATATATATATATATACAATAATGTATAAATAAATCTTGATTTCGTGGCCTACTCTACTTGCATATCTGACCTGAAGGGTGTTTTTCCACATGGTGCCCTAAGACCATCTGATTTGCGAGTCATCGGTTTGATATGTGTTACATAAGTGAAGTAGAAAGCCTAATGGACACAAGAATAATAAGCAAATATTAATAAAATTAAATGATATTCAGAGTTGAGTTGAAAAATCCCAAGCACATCACACTTACACATTATGCATATCTATCTAAAGCAAAATAAAAAAAATGAGTTAGAAGTACAAGATCCTTCCTAAATTTAAAGAAAAACCATAGTTTCTTCTTTTATGAAGGCTAGAGTATAAAAGGACTTATGAGGGTTAAACCTAATTCTTACATCATTCGGTCATTTTTACTTAGATGATTGAAAGTTCTTTTTCATGACAAAAAAAAATCCTAACAACTAACTTCTTTACTTACTGGATTTTGTGGGTGCAATCCACTGAAAACCCTCAGGAGAAACACTCCTCCTCTAGGGGAAACCTAGAGGTTTAAAGGCTTGTTGCACATGCTCAGTGCAATCGCGTCACCTGCGAAAGTGGTATAATAATTTTCTTAATTTTGTTTTGCTCGGGACGAGCAAAAGATAAGTGTGGGGGTGTGATTAGTCTCTAATTTTGCATAATTTTCATCACATTCTCATATTTATTTCATGTTAAATTCTACTAATAAAACCTTGCTTGCTTGATCCTAGGTCCATGGTGGGCAAATGAAGAAGAAGATCTAAATCACCATTTATTTGGTGATTAAAAGGCCTAAAAGATAGTCATTTGACTTAAGAGGCTGGTTTCGTCAAAGCCAGAGATACAAAACCAGAAACCGGGAATCCAGCCGACAGGGGGACAACCAGGCGGCGCGCAGCAGGTGGCGCGGCGCGCGCCGCCAAAGTACTGTCGTGGAAACGCGGCCTATGCCACGTTTCCGCGGCCATGTGGGCACGCGGCGCGCCACGTTTTGGGCCAGGGTTTGTCCCCTGGCCCCCCTCATCCCTGATGCCTATAAAAGCCCTCCTGGGTTCTTCAGTTGGAGGGGGGATCCAGAGAGCAAGTTGTGTAGTTTGATTTTTTTGTAGTAGTTGTTGTTGTTGTTCTTCTAGTTCTAGTTTTAGGTCTTAGCCATTAAAGTGAAGAGAGAGAGAGTGTGTAAAGAGTTGTATTTGAAGGGTGACAAGATAATACAAGTACTACTTCTCTTCCTTCTTTCCATTTACTTGTCTTTTCATTTGCTTGTACTTCATTGTTGTAGTGTAAACTTGTTGCTCTTTACTTCTTCCCTTTATTTGTTTCTTATTGTAGTGTAACTCTCTTCTTTTCCATTTCTTTTCCTTTGTTTATTTTCTTTTTATGGCTAACTAACTTTCTCATTAGCATGGCTAACTAACTACTAACCCACTAGTTTCTAACACTTGTTTGATAACCCGCATGAGTCAATAGTGCCAAACAAGCCTTGTGCAAATGAGAGATATGGCATCTTAAGACGAGGGTTCTAACTCTAATTTACCTACAAGTATCTACTTTCTTATACTTCATGCTTAATGAGTTTTGATGATCTATGAGTTGTGTACTTTACTTGTTATCGTAAGTTAGAGACAATTCCTTTTAACTTTGCCGATACCAATAGTGCACTCGAGTCTTCCCTTATTATCGCCTTCTATGGGATCTTGATAAGGGAATGTCCGAGTTTTTGCCGTGTAAGGCTAAGTTTTAGGATGAACTTTCACTCGATTTCCACGTGATTAGTTCCAATGCACAAGGGTTGTGTTTGCCTATGATCCATCGTGAGGCTATCTTCAAAAAGTTAGAAATTAGTGGGAGCACTTAGTAGAAAAGTTAGCCATACATTTTTACAACTAAAGAACCCACTTTTACAAACCACCAAAACATTTTCCAACAATTCTTGAAACAACTTGTGTTCACTTTTCAATTCTTTATTTGGAAACAAAGAACATTCTCTTTTCTTGAACATAAAAACCGCATCAAGCTTCCATCGCTCTCCCTCCTTGTGGATATGACCCGTATAGCCACTTCGCTACAACGGAAGATCGCAAAAGCAGTAACTTCGACCCACTCCCTTTCTACTTTTCTTATGCTTGCTTTTTGCCGATGAGTGAGTCCAAGCAATAATTACAAAATCTGACGGACTCATAATTTCACCACAAATTTCAAAATAAAACTTCATCTTTTCAAGTCCAATCGCAACAAAACGATAAAACAATTGACTTGAAAAGATGCTTGAAGTTATGACTCAGGCTCAAATCGCTCGTAATCATGACATAGATATATTGGTCCAAACTCTCCATTCTCACCATTTGACCATTTCTGATGTCGCTAACCATTCTGTTAGAGCCGAAGAATCATGTTGTTTTGGAAAACAAGATTCCATTTCAGCACACCCATTTGAACTTGCCCAAACCCCAAATTTTGAAAACGAAATTGACATTTTGGCAAGTTATCCATTTCCTGAAATTAAACTTCAGAATGAATATGATCCTGAACCTAAACTTGGTAATTCAATTCTACCTCCTAATTCAATAATGACTCCGGTGTCTTCACCTGATTTCAATCTTTTTCCCGAGCCAACAATAGATCCTGTGCCAATTCATCTGAAATTGAATCGCCAATCTTTTATGATCATCATATTGAACTTGGCCAATTTCATACTTTTGAAAGTCCCCTTGACAAATTGGCAAGTTCTCATTTTTATGAAATTGAACTTAATGAGAAATGTGACCTAAATTCTCAAATTTGTGATCCAGTTCAAATTCCTGAATCAATATTGACTCCTGTTTTGTTAACCAACTTGAGTAATATTTTAGAGTCAGTTTTGATTCCCACACCTGTCATTCTTGAACTTGAATCACCAATATTAGGTCACGTTCCGTTGTTAGGAAATGAATGTGGACTTGAGTTTCAACTTCTTGATTTGGACCCACTTCCTGAACCAATCTCGACTCCTGAATCTTTACTTGACTTAAGTCACTTTTCTGAGTTGGTATTAGTTTCCATACTTCCTAAGTCCAAGTCAATCATTCCATCTTTTCACACTCCATTTTGGGACAAGGGTGTTGATAAAATTAACTCTGAAATTATTTGTGAAATTTGAAAATTAGATGTGATAAAATTCTTAATAAAGATCATTCATATATACATCATTTTAGTGGTTATATTAGAGAGGTTTCTTGTGGGTTCCTCCGAACTCCACACAAATTTGATTGGGTTGCATTTCGTGGACCAATCAGACCACCACCAGAACCACCATCTTAAGGTAATATTTTCCTACCCTTTCTTCTTTTTCATGTATCTATGTATTAATTTATACATTGAGGACAATGCATGAGATAGGTGTAGGGGAGGGTTCTAACATAACTTTGAATTTCTTTTTATTATAAAAAAAATATAATTAACATTTTCTTTACTTTTAAAAAACTTTTTAAAATAGAAACAATATTTTGACATATTTTTTGTAAGAAATTAAGTCAATTTTAAGGAATAGGAGAATCATAATTAGGATTTCTTATACTTGATTAAAATAAGAATATTTGTTTGACTTCTAAGGTTAGTATGAAAATTTGCAAAAGTAATTTAGTCTTGATCTTTACCTTGATAATATATGCATGCTTTATATACTTACACACATAGGGTTCAAAAACAAAGATTCTTATGCCTTATTAAAAAGAAAAAAGAAAAAAAGGAATATATATATGTATATAAATCCTCCGATTAAGCTGGGTATTTGTGCCTCATAAAGCATAAGTATTCACGCCTAAAGGCGGTTCATATAATAAAATTCTTAGTTTTGTGGCCTTATTTACTCGAGTCCTTAAGTCCCTGGGGTGTCTTCTCACCCGGTGCCCTAAGACCGTTTGGTTTGGGAGTCACCGATTAAAGGCTCGTTACATTGGCAGATTAAAAAGCCTAATAGAACTAAGGAATATTATCACCAAAACAAAAAAATAAATAAGGCATAAGAGTTAGAGTTAAAAAACCCTTAGTCAAAATTTCACGGTCACGAAGGTCCATATGACTTAGGGTAAAGTAACAGACTAAATGAGAAGTACAATGTGACTCCTTACTTTGATTGATAACAAATTTTTGAATAGAGACTAAGTTTAGGAATGAAAAATCGGTTTTTCTATAACTTATAGATTACTTAATTCTTACAATAATATTTCAAATATTTTTCTCTTTCAAAATGTGTTTTTAAAATAATAACATTTTTCTCTTTCTTTACGGATTTTGTGGGGGCAATCCACTGAAAACTCTCACGAGACAAAACTCGTCCTCTAACATAGAGGTTTAACGGCTTGTTGCACATGCTCAGTGCAATCGCGTGACCTGCGAAAGTAGTCTAATAATTTTTGGTTTAGTTTTGTTATTTTGCTCGAGGACGAGCAAAAGATAGGTATGGGGTGTGATCTGTCGCTGATATTGCATATTCATTGTCACATTTTCATACTTATTATATAATAAACTCTGCTTTTAATCCTAATTATTGTCTAATTTATATGCAGGCCCATTGCTAAAGGAAAGAAAAGAGAAACGAGCCCAAAAGCCCATCAAATTCTGATTTAATGCAGAATTAATTCGAATCAGAAAATCAGCACAAATCAGATAGATTGAAAACCAGTTAGAACAAATCTCTAGAAATCAATTGGTTAAAGCCAAAGATCAAAGGCCGTTTCGTCAAATCCAGGAGCTGAAACGAAAAATTCAAACCAGATAACGGAAAATCTCTGAAAGAGGAACTGTACCCCCCGGGTGTGGCCACCTGGCCACACCCAGGCTGCGAAAACGTGACTAAAGCTGTATTTTCGCGACTTAGTTAGGGTTGTTGGGGGAGCGTTTGCTCACCCTATCTTCGTACGCCCCTCCCCGTTGGGTTTTGCCATAAATACTGGGTTTTACAGAGAGCAGAGGGAACGACCAAGCAGAGACAGATTTTAGGCCAGTTTTTCATTCTTTTTAGCGTAGGTTTTTATTTTCTTTTTATGTAATTTTTTTATTTCTTTATAAGCATAGGTTAGACTGAGATTTATGTAAGTAAGAGAGAGACTTATGTTGAGAGTGACACCGATGTAATCTCCTCCTTTCTTTCATCATTTTTATAAGTAATCAAAGGTAACATTTTTATGTTTTTCTTGTTTATATGTTTTTCTTCTATTTCTACTTTTCCTCTCTTGGTTTTGATGAACATCCAAGTGAATCTAGAAGTATCAGTATAGCTATGTTTGTGTGAGTGTCAACGATATTTCATGATGATGTTATTCTCCTCAAAATTCCGTATCATTTTATTCTTGTTCGTCATGATGATGTAATGCGAATGGGGACTGAGCTCGATGTTATGGGTTATGTGTTGATCGCCTCCGAAGCAAGGTAAAACATACAAGGGTTCCAGGTAAGTCATTAACCAGAGGAGGTAAGTATTTCTTTTAGCTTTTCTTTTTTTTTTTTACTTCTTTAGTTTAGATCACCAACACAATCAACACCCACTTCTTTTATAACTCTTTTTCAATTTCTTTGTATATATTCATTTTTATTTTCTTCACCTTCTCAATCTGCCACTTTCTTCCTAACTTAACTTTAACTTATTTTTCTCTTTTCTTTTAAAGAACTAAGAAAAGATCTTTAACCATTGAATATAACTTAAGAGAGTACTTGCTAAAAAAGCTTCCATCGCTAGTCCTTCCTTGTGGATTACGACCCGCATAGCCACTTGCTATTATGATAGTATTGAGTACTTGCACTCTTTATTCTAAGTTCTGAAATTCTATATTTTTGTGTGTGCAGGTTCCAACTCAATCACAACACCACAACGAGCTCCCTCAAGAACTCTTAGACCATAAGTCCCTCACTTGTTCCTACAAGAACAATACACAATACAAACCCGCAAGTTCGTCGAGGCCTCAACCTCCAACTCCTCCTCAATACAAAGATGAAAACTTTGTGATCACTTCTTGATCACAAACAAACACTCTCACATACCAGGATCCCTATAGGATGTATATTGTAATGGATAGCTCAAACTTGTTTGAGAAAAACTAGATAGAATTTGTGGTGAAAAACCCTAAGAAAATGCTTTTGAAAACTCATGAGAATCACTCTTGAAAAATACTCTTTTGAAATGGAAGTTAAGCTCTAAAACTTGTAGAGAAAACTTTGTGGAAGATAACAAAAACTAGCTCTAAAACTCTTCCAAAAATCTTAACAAAAACTTGTCCAAAAGACCCCATTTTATAGCCATCAGAAAACTAGCCGTTAGGGGGCCAGAATAGCCTATCAGTCGACTGGCCGATCGACCGATCGAGGGTCAAATTTTTGATCGTTGGGGTTGTCAGTCGACCGCCCCCAAGGCATAGAGAAATTTTTCTTTGTCGGTCGACCGAACAGTCGACCACTACCCAATAGAAAGTTGGGTGGAGCCAGTTGGTCGATCGGTCGGTCAGCCGAGCAAAGACCCAGGCAGGTGCACATTTTTGTGCATGCCGGTTGACCGAACGGTCGACCGAGCCATGCTTCGATCGAAGGTCGGTCGACCGCCAGTTGCCCATAAACATAATATATAGGGTTAAAAATCTAGACTTAAATATAAATTCCAATAAAACTCCATAAATTTCACAAAAATAAGTTCATATAAATATTTGAAGTACAAATAAGTGTGATCAAAAAATCACCACATATTACGAACAATTTGAACTATTTTTGAGGCATAGAAATTTAAGCATAAACCAAAAACCGTATTTTCCGAAAACCAACTTTGAAATGGAAAACCGATTTTTCTACAAACTTGTATAAATACAAAGTAATATATTGAAACACATTTGAAATATAGTGTGTATGGAATGATCAAACACACATAATAAATGAAATATACTTGTTTTTGACAATAAGCTCCAAAATAAGTTTTGATAAATACAAAACTTTAAACATATGAATTAAACTCATCAAAACAAGTTTCTTAAATATGTTGAAGCATCAATGTATGTGGATGAGATCCAATATATATATAAATTTATTCATGAAACTGAAAAATGTATTCTTGAAAATCCAAAACCAAAACTTTATTTTCCAAAAAGTAAAACTATTTAACATGAAAGTTATGAAATACTTTGCGTGTGTATATATGAGCTTGAGCAATTCACAACTAATCTATCCTTTGCATTTTATCTAAAAAAAAAATCTTAAACTTACAAATTACGAATCAAATCTTCTTGAAACTCTTCTCTTGAAACTCTTCTTCTCCATCTTGACTTGATCCGAACTTGATCCATGAGCTAGACTCCTCTTTGAGTACTTGATGCGATCTTGAAGCGTAATATCAAGCATATAGAAATATAGACAATTATGAGCATACAAAATATATAAACACAAGTGAGCAAAAAGAGAGAGATGAGCAATCGCAAATACGGGAGAATTATTTCGAGGTTCAAGCCACTTGCTCTACGTCCCCGCCTTCATTGTAATGAAGGATTTCTACTATAATTGATCCCGTAAGATCACTCGGTGCCGCAATATCTACAATGAGCTTCCTCAAGAATTCTTAGACTGGCAAGTCTCTCACTTGTTCCCACAAGAACAATACACAACATGAACCCGCAAGTTCGCCGAGGCTGCAACCTGCAACTCCTCCTCAATATAAAGATGAAAACTTTATGATCACTTCTTGATCACAAACAAACACTCTCATAAATAAGGATTCCTATAGGATGTATATAGCAATGGATAGCTAAAGCATGTGTGAGAAAATCTAGGTAGAATTTGTGGTGAAAACTCAAGAAAATGCTTTTGAAAACTCAAGAGAATCACTCTTGAAAAACACTCTTTTGATATGGAAGTTAAACTCTAAAACTTGTAGAGAAAACTCTGTGGAATATAGGAAAAACTATCTCTAAAACTCTTCCAAAAATCTTAACAAAAATTAGCCCAAAAGACCCTATTTTATAGCCATCAGAAAACTAGCCGTTAGGGGGTCAGAATGGCCTGTCGGTCGATCGGCCAGTCGACCGGCTAACGGTCAGATTTCTGACCGTTGGGGTTGCCGGTCGGCCGCCCCGAAAGCACAGAGAAACTTTTCTCTGTCAGTCGACCAAACTGTCGACCGCCACCCAACAGAAAGTTGGGTGGAGCCCGTCGGTCGACCACTCGGTCGACCGAGCCTTGCAGCGGTCGACCGGTCGGTCGGCCGAGCAAAGACCCAGGGCATGTGCATGTTTCTGTGCACGTTAGTCGATCGAACCGTCGACCAAGCCATACTTCAATCGACCGGTCGGTCGACCGCCAGCTGCCCTGAAACAGAATATATAAAGTTAAAAATCTGGACTTAAAAATACCTATAAATTCCAACAAAACTCCATAAATTTCACAAAAATAAGTTCATATGAATATTTGAAGTACAAATACATGTGATAAAAAATCACTACATATTACAAGCAATTTGAACTATTTTTAAGGCATAGAAATTTAAGCATAAACCAAAAAGCCGTATTTTCAACCAATTTTGAAATGGAAAACCAATTTTTTTTACAAACTTGTATAAATACAAAAACAATATATTGAAACACATTTGAAGCAGAGTGTGTATGAAAATAATCCAATACATACAGTAAATGAAATATACTTGTTTTTGACAATAAGCTCCAAAATAAGTTTTGATAAATACAAAACTAAACTCATCAAAATAAATTTCTTAAAACATGTATGAAGTATTAATGTATATTGATTAGTCTCTAATTTTGCATAATTTTCATCACATTCTCATATTTATTTCATGTAAAATTTTGCTAATAAAACCTTGCTTGCTTAATCCAAGGTCCATGGTGTGCAAATGAAGAAGAAGACTTAAATCACCATTTAATTGGTGATTAAAAGTCTACCAAGTAGCCATTACTTTAGAGTGAAGATTTTGTCAGCCTAGGGCATCAAATCACAAATCCAGAAGATCAAGGCGTCAGAAGACAGACTGGGCGACGCGCTGCCCGAAGCGAGGCGCGCGCCACCCTGGCAGGGCCGCGGAAACGCGGCCCTGGCCGCGTTTTCACGGCCCATTGGGCGCGCGCGCCTGCGCTTCGGGCCACGGGTCACCCACGTGGCCCACTTTCCCCTGGTGCCTATAAATACCCCCCAGGGGTCTTCAGTTGAAGCAGATCTTGAGAATAGAGTTGTAATTTGTGTTTTATTGCTAGGAATTGTAGTTGCTTTAGTTTGCTTCTTCTAGTTTTAGTTTTAGCCATTAGAGTGAAAGATAGAGAGTGTGTAAGTGTTGTATTTGAAGGGTGACAAGAGAATACAAGTATTACTTCTCTTCCTTCTTTCCATTTACTTGTCTTTGCCATTTACTTTTACTTCCTTGTTGTAGTGTAACTTCCTTCTTCTTCACTTCTTTTCTTTTACTTTGTTGTAGTGTAACTTCCTTTCTTTAACTTTTCTTTTCTTTTGTTTTCTTGTAGTGCAACTCCCTCTCTCCACTTCTTTTTCTTTGTTGTTTCTTTTACTTTTATGGCTAACTAACTTTTCATTAGCATGGCTAACTAACTACTAACCCACTAATTTCTAACACTTGATTGATAACCTACATGAGTCAATAGTGTCAAACAAGGCTTGTGCAAATAAGAGCTATGGCATCTTAAGACGAGGGTTCTAACTCTAATTTACCTAAAGGTATTTACTCTCTTATACTTCATACTTAATGAGTTTTTGATGATCTATGGGTTGTATACTTTATTTGTTATTGTAAGTTAGTGTCTTTTCCTTTTAACTTTGCCGATACCGTTAGTGCACTCGTGTCTTCCCTTATTCTCCCCTTCTATTGGATCTTGATAAGGGAATGTCCGAGTTTTTGCCGTGTAAAGCTAAGTTTTAGGATGAACTTTCACTCGATCTCCACGTGAATAGTTCCAATGCAAAAGGGTTGTGTTCGCCTATGATCCATCGTGAGGCTATCTTCCAAAAGTTAGAAATTAGTGGGAGCACTTAGTAGAAAGTTAGTCATGCATTTTTACAACTAAGAAAAAAAATCCACTTTTACAAACCACCAATACATTTTCCAACAATTCTTAAAAACAACTTGTTTTCATTTTTCAATTCTTTATTTGGAAATAAGAACTTTCTTTCTTCTTGAACTTTGAAGCCGTATCAAACTTTCATCGCTCTCCCTCCTTGTGGATACGACCCGTATAGCCACTTCACTACTACAAAAGAATCACAAAAGCAGTAACATCAACCCACACTTCCTTCTCTTATTTTAGTGCTTACTTTTTACCGATCAAATTTTGGCGCCGTTGTCGGGGAGGGAACGACTTTGTTGTTCAATACTAAAGATTGTTCTTTGTTTTTGTGTGTAGGAGAAGTACCAAGGAGCTCACTATTACGGGAAGTGAAAGAGGTGGCCAAGGACATTACTCGAGGATTCATTTGCCCTCGAAAAAATTCGTGTAAAAGTGAGTTTTTTTGATTGAAATACTAACAAACTCGTTTGCAGGGTTGCCGAAAGCCGTTAAAAAAATTGCTTTCCAAAATTTTAGTTTCCTTAGATGTTTCACCTTTATGCATGTATATTAAACTCAACAGAAATTCACTTGTTGCTTAATTGAAATTTGGATTAGACTTTTGCATTTAGGGCACGTGTCTATTTCAATTCATTTCAATTTCTGTTAAAGAGTGCTGGAGAAAAGTTACGTGTGCATTCATATAGAATAGGACCAACATTTTGAAGTGATTTACCGCTTTGAATGTTAACTTGTTGTGAATAAATTGCACACTTGCACAATTGACATTAAGGGCAAAACCCAAATAAACAAGATAAGGTGGGGATTTCATCACCCTTCCTTAGCCCAAAAACCATCTCCAAGTGTACTCACACTATCCCAAGTCTTAACTAAAAATCAATAGACGTTGGCCCTAGGGACATCTCGGACTCACTAAGAGGTTAACCGAGGTTGGAAATTGCAAGAACTATACTCCTGCAAAATCGGTGTCTAAGGAAAGTGGATTGAGAGGTAAAGCCTCGAAAGCTCCGTGGTTTGGCGTAATTAGGCCCGTGGCTCTGCCTGAATACCTCCCCCCGAGCTTTGCGCTTTCCTGACCGATTAGCTTGTAGTCGAGTTCCTGCAACAACCTTTACGTTCCCTGGAGAATCGACCAGTTAGGAGTCGTCTAGGTCCAGGTACCTTAGACTAAGGCTTGTGGTTATTTTTCTTTCTTTTGTTTGTTTTTTGTTCTTTTTCGATTGTTTGTTGTCTTCATGTTGTTTGTGGTGTGCTGCATGCAAGAGTGAGTGAGAGATCCGTCAACTTCCAGATTAACAAGAAACACTTCTCTACCCTTGCATTCAGAACCGGTGATGGCGTCACTTCAGGATAGATTTTACCCGATCAGAACTTCACTTCCATCTTGCATAAAACTTCCTGAAGCAAACAGAAATAACTTCAAGTTAAAGCCCCAATTCATTAACACTCTTCCCAAATTTCATGGTTTAGAATCAGAGGACGCATACTTCTTTGTTAGGAATTTGAAGAAGTGTGCCTCATGATGCGTATACCCCAGCTAGGAGACGATGCCGTTAGGTTACGTTTCATCCCTTTTTCCCTAAAAGACCTAACTAAGAAATGGTTGTACAGCTTGGCAGCAGATTCAGTCACGATGTGGGATGATTTCGTCAAGGCTTTCTTGAAGAAATTCTACCCAATTCACAAAACTGCCCTCATTAGGAAGAACATCATGCAGTTTAGGCAAGAACCGAGCGAACCATTTTGGAGATACTTTGAGCGATTCAAAGATCTCCTAGCTCAGTGCCCTCATCATGGCATGGAGAAATGGCATCAGTGCCAGATTTTCTACGATGGTCTAGAATATCAAACGAAAACCCTTTTAGAGACCATGTGTCAGGGAGGGTTCTTACAGAAGGATGAGAATCAGGGTTGGGATTTTTTTGAGGATTTAGCGGAGAAAACCCTGCAATGGGAGCCAGCCTCGGAAAAACCCAGGAATTCACAATCTATAGCTTCAAGAGGAGGGCTCCTATCTCTAGAATCATCCATAGCTGCCGAGGCAAAGATTGCTACCCTAATGAGAAGGATAGAGGCTCTGGAAACTAAAGAGCCTGCCAATGTCAACCAGATCAACCCACCACCAATTCACAATCTGGGTTGTTCGTACTGTCAGGCACCAAACCATGTCTTTGAAGAGTGCCCTGTTTTCTATGCCCAGCAAGTGCCACCGGAACACATGAACGCGGCTTACTCACGGCCACCTCACAACCCCTACTCACAGACATACAATCCCGGTTAGAGGAATCACCCAAATTTCTCCTGGGCCCCAAACAATCCTCCCAGGCCTAATTTCTCCAACAGTTTTCACCATCCTACTCCTCCACCACCTTTTCCCAGTCAAGCCCCATCTTCCTCCTCCCAAAGCTCACCAATGGAAAAGAAAATCAGTAAACTGGAGGAGAGCATAGAGGCTTTCATGAAGTCCCAAACCGCTTTTATGCAAAACCAGGGACAAACTCTGAACAATCATTCACAGGCTATATCGAGATTGAAAATGCAGATGAGCCAGTTAGCTAGCTCCCTAAGTGAAAGAACAAAAGGTACTTTGCCTAGTCAGCCACCAGTTAACCCAAAAACCTCCAATCAAGCATATGAAATTCAGGATCCATCGATTAACCAGTGCAATGCTGTTCACACACTACGATCTGGAAAGAAGGTAGACAACCAGGTCTACGAACAGAAAAGTCCAGTCCATCCTGATCCCACTCCAGCCTCCACCTCTGCTAGTTCCTCCCAATCCGCTCCACAAATATCTGACGAGGACAAAGATGCTGAACAAGTTCATAAGCCTGTAGCACCCTTTCCCAATAGGCTTAGGAACAACAATAAGAATATGCACATAGAGAAAATGCTAGAGATGTTCAACTAGGTCAAATTGAATGTGCCACTTCTTGACGCTATCCAACAAGTCCCGGCTTATGCCAAATTTCTTAAGGATATGTGTACGAAGAAGAGAAAGACCAATGTGCCCTAGAAAGTGTTCTTGGCAACCAATATAAGCGAAATTATTCTGTCTTGTCCCATTCCGGTGAAATATAAGGATCCCGGATGTCCCACCATTTCCTGCACCATAGGACAGACCGAAATCAGTAGAGCACTTCTTGATCTGGGAGCAAGTATCAACTTGCTACCTCTCTCAGTATACCAGCAACTTGGGTTGGGCGAGCTAAGCCCAACTCGAGTCACCATTCAGCTAGCTGACCGATCTGTGAAGATCCCGAAGGGGAAAATCACAGACGTCCTTATCCGGGTCGGGGATTTCATTTACCCCGTTGACTTCATTGTGCTTGAGACCCAACCTGTGTCCAATCTTAGGTCTCAAACTCCCGTCATCTTAGGGCGCCCATTCCTTGCTACAGCCAATGCCATAATCAACTGTAAGAACGGGTCCATGCGATTGACTTTTGGAGACATGACGAAGGAAGTCAATGTCTTCAATCTTGGAAGACAACCTAGGGATGTCGATAATCAGATGGTTGAGGTCAATTCTATTGAAAACCTGACCAGTGAGCGTGAGGAAAGCATGGAGATAGAAACTGAGGTAGAGTTTGATCTGGAGGCTGAGGATTTTAATCTAGACCAGATCGTAGATTCAGCAGTGGATTGGTCATCAAGCCCAAGTGTACCTTATCATAGGATTGAAAACCCAGAGATTGCCTCCAATGAAGCAACACCTTCCCTAGAGCTAAAAGCCTTTCCTGAACACCCCAAGTACGCCTACCTGGGCGGAAAGGACACCTTGCCAGTCATCATAGCATCCCACCTGACTGAGCAACAATAGGACAGCTTAATGTCTATTCTGAAAAGACATAGGGAAGCCATTGATGGACGATAAAGGACATCAAGGGAATAAGTCCATCCATAGTGCAACATAGAATCCATTTAGTTGATGAAGCAACCCTAGGAGGGACCCACAACACAGGCTTAACTCTCTCATGCAAGAGGCAGTTAAGGCTGAAATTCTGAAACTATTAAATAATGGGATCATTTATCCCATTCCTGATAGCCAATGGGTTAACCTTGTTCATGCAGTCCCAAAGAAGGCTGGCTTTACGGTGGTAGAAAATGAGGAAAAAGAGTTGGTACAAACAAGACTACCTACCAAGGTTCGTGTTTGTATCGACTACAGGAAGTTGAATGCTGCTACCCGTAAAGACCACTTCCCGCTACCCTTCATCGACCAAATGCTTGAGTGTTTGGCTGGACATGAGTACTACTGCTTCCTAGATGGGTACTCGGGATACAATCAAATCCCCATTGCTGCAAAAGACCAGGAAAAGACGATGTTCACCTGCCCGTTCGGAACCTTTGCTTATCGGCGCATGCCTTTTGGATTGTGCAATGCTCCCGCAACGTTCCAATAGTGCATGCTTAGTTTGTTCTCTGACATGGTGGAACGTTTTCTTGAGATTTTCATGGATGACTTCTCCATCTACGGGGATTCATTTTATCAGTGTCTTCATCACCTAGAGTTAGTGCTACAAAGATGCATTCAGAAGAACCTAACTCTAAACTGGGAAAAATATCACTTCATGGTGAGACAGGGGATTGTCTTGGGCCATGAGATTTTGAGGAGAGGCATAGAAGTGGATAAGGCTAAAGTAGAAGTGATTGCTAAGCTTTCACCACCCAAAAGCATCAAGGATATTAGATCCTTTTTAGGGCATGCTGGGTTCTACCGACGGTTCATTAAGGACTTTAGCAAAATCGCGAGGCCCTTAACCAACTTGCTTTCTAAGGACGTGCTCTTTGATTTCAATGATGAATGTTTCAAGTCATGGGGGAAGCTTAAGCAAGAACTTATTTCTGCGCCTATTATTTCTGCTCCTAATTGGGCCCAGCCATTTGAAATCATGTGTGATGCATCTGATTTTGCTATTGGCGCTATTAAGGACAGCGCATCGATAATAGGCAGCACGTGATTTACTATTCGAGTAGGACCTTGAAAGACGCCCAACAGAATTATACAAGGACTGAGAAGAAATTCTTGGCCGTTGTCTTTGCGTTAGAAAAGTTCCGGCCCTACTTGTTAGGTTCGAAGACGGTGATTTTTACGAATCACTCGGCTCTGAAATACCTGATGACCAAGAAGAAAGCAAAAGCCCGACTAATTCGGTGGATCCTTTTGCTTCAAGAATTTGACTTAGAAATCTGGGATAAACGAGGTATAGAAAATGTGGTCGCTGATCATCTCTCACGAATTCTGAATGCACCAACCATCCAAGCTCCGATCAACAAGGATTTCCCAGACGAGCACATCCTAGCCATTCTTAAGGAACCCTGGTATGCGGACATTGTTAATTACCTGGCCACGGGATAATTACCCGCTGACTGGACAAAGCAAGACCAATACCGCTTCTTTGCCCAAGTACGGTACTTCTTCTGGGAAGAACTGTATCTTTTTAAGTATTGTCCCGATCAAATTATTAGACGATGCATACCAGAGGAGGAACAGAGGAGTGTGCTCAGCTTTTGCCATGACCTTGCATGCGGAGGACACTTCGGTCCTCGCAAGACTGCAGAGAAGGTTCTACAAAGTGGGTTCTACTGGCCCACTTTGTTCAAAGACTCATATCATTTTTGCAAGTCGTGCGCAAATTGTTAGAAAATTGGAAAATTTTCAAGAAGAGACATGATGCCCCTGAACCCGATCCTTGAAGTTAAATTTTTTGACGTTTGGGGTATCGAATTCATGGGGCCATTCCCCAATTCCTTCGGCAACCAGTTCATTTTGGTTGCTGTAGACTATGTCTCTAAATGGGTAGAAGCTGTGCCAACAAAGACAAATGACAACAAAGTGGTTGTCAAATTTCTCAAAGAGAACATCTTCTCCCGATTTGGCACCCCTAGAGCGATAATTAGTGATAATGGATCGCATTTCTGCAACAGAGTTTTTGAAGCTCTGATGCGAAATATTCCATCAATCACAAGTTATCTACTCCGTATCATCCCCAGACAAATGGGCAGGTCGAAGTCACCAACCGACAGATCAAGCTCATTCTGAAAAAGACTGTCAGAAAAAACCGAAAGGATTGGTCGGTTAAGCTCAATGCACTGCTTTTAAGACAGTTCTGGGGATGTCTCCTTATAGAATCGTGTTTGAAAAAGCCTGTCCTCTGCCAGTAGAGTTAGAACACCGGGCCCACTGGGCCATTAAGCAACTCAACTTTGATCTGACCAAGGCCGGTGAACCTAGGAGACTGTAGATTTCTGAATTAGAGGAGATACGGAATGAAGCCTATGAGAATGCCCGAATCACCAAGAGTAGGACTAAACTTTTCCATGACCAAATCATAACTCGGAAAAACTTTGCACCGGGAGATAGGGTTCTGTTGTATAACTCTAGGCTTCATATTTTCGCGGGAAGCTGAAGACTCGTTGGTCTGGACCTTTCATTGTGCGCACTGTTTTCCACACGGTGCTGTGCTTATTGTGGACCCTAAGACTAACACGGAATTCAAAGTGAACGGGCAAAGACTGAAGCCCTTCTTGACCACTGAGCCTATGACTCCGGATGAGAGTGTGCTGACTCTTTTTGCCCCTAGCCACAACAACTAAAAATAAATAAATAAATAACAATAAAAAAAAGTACAAAAAAAAAACAAAAAACAAAAAAAAACAAAAAAACAAAAAAAATTGTTTATATGCTTACCCCTTCTACATTCTTTTTGATATTTCTTTAGCCTATTCGCGCTTGGCCGGCCCGAGTCCACGAAGACGGTGACCTCATTTCTTCACCCAATTTTATTGCATTTGCATTTACATATGCATTCATTGAGGACAATGCATTAGATAAGTGTGGGGGGGGGGGTGCTAACACTTTTTTCTTTTTCCTTTTATTCTTTCTTTTTCTTTCAAAAAAAAAAATCTCTCCAGATTGAAAAGAAATTTCATACTCTTTATAAAAATACCAAAAGATTGTAGGAATTACAGGAACCTTATTAATGATTCTTTATTTTTGCCTATATAAACAAGAAAGATTGGTTTGACTAAAAAGATAGAAGGGATAAGGAAAATAACTCATACCTTTTATTTATCCTTAGTGGAATATGCATAACCCACACACACATGCTTGGGATTTAGAGACACAACTTAAAAAAAAAAAGCTGGATAATTATGCCTCAAGAAGCATGATTACTCACGCAAAAAAAAAATTCTATATACAATAATGTATAAATAAATCTTGATTTCGTGGCCTACTCCACTTGCATATTTAACCTGAAGGGTGTTTTTCCACCTGGTGCCCTAAGACCATCTGGTTTGGGAGTCATAGGTTTGATATGTGTTACATAAGTGAAGTAGAAAGCCTAATGGAACCAAGAAAAATAAGTAAATATTAATGAAATTAAATGATATTCAAAGTTGAGTTGAAAATCCCAAGCACATCACACTTACACATTATGCATATCTATCTAAAGCAAAATAAAAGAATGAGTTAGAAGTACAAGATCCTTTCTAAATTTAAAGAAAAATCATAGTTTCTTCTTTTATGAAGGCTAAAGTGTAAGAGGACTTATGAGGGTTAAACCAAATTCTTACATCATTCGATCATTTTTACTTAGATGATTGAAAGTTCTTTTTCATGAAATTTTTTTCTCTAACAACTAACTTCTTTTCTTTACTTACTGGATTCTGTGGGTGCAATCCGCTGAAAACCATCAGGAGACAACACTCCTCCTCTAGGGGAAACCTAGAGGTTTAAAGGCTTGTTGCACATGCTCAGTGCAATCGCGTCACCTGCGAAAGTGGTATAATAATTTTCTTATTTTTTTTGCTCGGGACGAGCAAAAGATAAGTGTGGGGGTGTGATTAGTCTCTAATTTTGCATAATTTTCCTCACATTCTCATATTTATTTCATGTAAAATTTTGCTAATAAAACCTTGCTTGCTTAATCCTAGGTCCATGGTGTGAAACTGAAGAAGAAGACCTAAATCACCATTTAATTGGTGATTAAAAGCCTACCAGAAGCCATTGACTTTACAGTGAAGATTTTGTCAGCCTAGGGCATCAAATCGCAAATCCAGAAGATCAAGGCGTCAGAAGACAGACTGGGCGACGCGCTGCCCGAAGCCAGGCGCGCGCGCCGCGCTTCGGGCCACGGGTCACCCACGTGGCCCCCTTTCCCCTGGTGCCTATAAATACCCCCCAGGGGTCTTCAGTTGAAGCAGATCCAGATAATAGAGTTTTAATTTGTGTTTTGTTGCTAGGAATTGTAGTTGCTTTAGTTTGCTTCTTCTAGTTTTAGTTTTAGCCATTAGAGTGAAAGAGAGAGTGTGTGTAAGTGTTGTATTTGAAGGGTGACAAGCTAATACAAGTACTACTTCTCTTTCTTTCCATTTACTTGTCTTTGCCATTTACTTTTACTTCCTTGTTGTAGTGTAACTTCCTTCTTCTTCACTTCTTTTCTTTTACTTTGTTGTAGTGTAACTTTCTTTCTTTAACTTTTCTTTTCTTTTGTTTTCTTGTAGTGCAACTCCCTCTCTCCACTTCTTTTCCTTTGTTGTTTCTTTTACTTTTATAACTAACAAACTTTTCATTAGCATGGCTAACTAACTACTAACCCACTAATTTCTGACACTTGATTGATAACCCACATGAGTCAATAGTGTCAAACAAGCCTTACGCAAACAAGAGCTATGGCATCTTAAGACGAGGGTTCTAACTCTAATTTACTTACAAGTATTTACTTTCTTATACTTCATACTTAATGAGTTTTTGATGATCTATGGGTTGTATACTTTACTTGTCATTATAAGTTAGAGACTTTTCCTTTTAACTTTACCGATACCGTTAGTGCACTCGTGTCTTTCCTTATTCTCGCCTTCTATTGGATCTTGATAAGGGAATGTCCGAGTTTTTGCCGTGTAAAGCTAAGTTTTAGGATGAACTTTCACTCGATTTCACGTGAATAGTTCCAATGCAAAAGGGTTGTGTTCGCCTATGATCCATCGTGAGGCTATCTTCCAAAAGTTAGAAATTAGTGGGAGCACTTAGTAGAAAGTTAGCCATGCATTTTTACAACTAAGAAAAAAATCCACTTTTACAAACCACCAAAACATTTTCCAACAATTCTTAAAAACAACTTGTTTTCATTTTTCAATTCTTTATTTGAAAACAAGAACTTTCTTTCTTCTTGAACTTTAAAGCCGCATCAAGCTTCCATCGCTCTCCCTCCTTGTGGATACGACCCGTATAGCCACTTCGCTACTATGGAAGAATCGCAAAAGCAGTAACATCAATCCACACTTCCTTCTCTTATTTTAGTGCATGCTTTTTGCCGATCATATATGGATAAGATCCAATAGACTATAAACCAATGTAAACTTATTTTGATGAAATTTATTCATGAAACCGAAAGATGTATTCTTGAAAATCCATAACCAAAACTTTATTTTTCAAGAACTAAAACTATTTAATATGAAAGTTATGAAATATTTTGTATGTGTGTGTTTATGTGCATATGAGCTTGAGCAATCCACAAGTAATCTATACTTTTACATTTTATCTAAAAACAAAAATCTTAAACTTACAAAGTAGGACTCAAGTCTTCTTGAAAATCTTCTCTTGAAAATCTTCTTTCTCCATCTTGAGTTGATCCAAACTTGATCTATGAGGTAGACTCTTTTTGAGTACTTGATGCAATCTTGAAGCGTGAGCTCTTGAATCAACACGTGCTAGCTTCAAAACTTGACTTCGAATCTTTTGTTGAAACTAAACACCGACTAAAATCTTGATAAATATCTGAAACTTAATAAACACAAGATCATTGTACAATAATTATATGAGTTAATCATCATCAAAACTAGAGTTATGGGCCTTTGGGCCAACACTTCGAGGAGGTAACTGAAGCGTTCCTCACCTAATACATCTCCTACCGAGAAGCAAAGAAGAATAACCATCACCACCTTTCTGTCAAGTTGAGGTAGGGTGACAACCTCAAGTCTTATATCGTCTACTTTCAAAGCCAGCTCACCAAAGTTCTCAATCGAGGTGAGAATGTCTCTGCACTCGCATTCATCAGTAGGTTGCAGATCTCTCACCCCCTGTACAAGCATCTGCTGAAACATGATGCCACTCAAATGAGTGAGCACTACATCCAGTTAAAGAAAGTAATGTAGAGATTCATCTACTATTCCTCAAGTGCGACAACTACGGGGAGTAAATAAACTCGCAGCACAAAACTTTGACCCCATGTGATTGTTCATCAGAAGTACATATTTTTAGTCACATTTTCATATTTATTTTTTTATAAAATATTACTATTTAATTATTTTATTGTTTAGTAATGTGCAGACCTCCATAATTTAAAAAAAAGAAAAGAGCCTAAGAGAAACTTCTTAATCTTGACCTTTTACTTTTTATTGTCTTTTCTTTACTCAATCAAAATTTTGGCGCCAATGCCGGGGAGGAAATTGAAAGTACACCTAGAGGGGGGGTGAATAGGTGTACGGCTAATCTAATGAACAATAATGCGGAATTAAAAACTAATTGCAACACACTTAGTGTAACCAAAGAGTGTAGCCGAATTCTCGGTGAAGGGCTCTGGACTATCTCCTCTAAATTCCTCTAAATAAGAGTTGAGGTGCTATATGAAGCTCTCTTGGTTGAACACAAGTGAGGCACACAAACAAACACAAGCATATAAGATATGAATGATATGATGCAATGCACAATGTAAGAGAGAGAGAGAGAGAGAGTTAGGAAAGTGGATCAAACACAAACACCAAAATATGTTTCGAGGTTCGAGCACACAGCTCTACGTCCCCGCCTTCATACAGAAGGATTTCCACTAACTCGTCCACACAGGACTTCCCACACAGGGAACCTCCACTGAGGATTTGGGGCAATTACAATCGGGAGTACATAACTCCTCTCTCAACCAATACAACCTCTACACTTAGAGGCAAGGTACAAAGCCAAACAAAGATCAACCTCACAAATGAGGGATAGGCACAAAGCCACTCAAACAACAATCACCTCACACTTGAGGATTCCAACACAATCTCCACCTCTCACTAGAGGGAGTCAAATACCACTTTCACAATCACCTCTCACTAGAGATATATCAACTCAATCACCTCTCACTAGAGGGATATCACAAAGATAGAAGGTTTACAACTTGGTGGTCGCTTTCAACCACAAACTAATTTTCTCACTAAAACAAAGATCCTATAGATAGGATAGAATGATAAGCTCAAGTGTGAGAAATAAAGAGTTTGAAAATCAAAAAATCAAAGAAAAACTCTTGAGAAAACATCTAGAATAGATATAAAAATGTAGATCAAAAACCAATCCCAAAGACTTTTCCTTTTCTTGATTTTTCCAACCCTTTTAAAACAAATAAAGATCAAATATTTTGGCCCTAAAACTCTTTTGAAAACTTACTGAAAGATGAAAAAATTTGCTCTAAAAATTCTTATTGAAAAACCAACTCAAATGGGGTATTTATATCCCATTTGAAAATCTGCCCGTTGGCTGCTGAAATGGGCCAGATTGCCCTTCCGGTCAACCGACCGGTCGACTGACCAATGGACAAAATTTTGACCGTTGCGCCTACCGGTCGATCACCCGGTCGACCGGAACTGGATCCAGAGAGCAAGGCTCTCTGGCCGGTCGACCGCCCGGTCGATCGAGCTAAAACAGAGAGCAGAGCTCTCTGCCGGTCGACTGGGTCGATCGATCGGGTCCATTTCCAGAGAGCAGAGGCTCTGTAGCGGTCGACCGGAACGGTCGACCGGCCCATCAGCCTGGCTGTGTGCATGTTCTTTGCACGTCGGTCGACCGGCCCGGTCGGCCGCCCACTGCTACTGTCGACCGGCCCGGTCGACCGGCAGTCAGCCAGTCCAGCCTAATATAGGTCTTAAAAACTTGGGTTTTTATCCTTTATAAAATCCCATAAAACCACATAAATTCCAAAAAAATCAGTTCATGTTATATCTTTGAAATACAAACATGTTTGAGTAAAAATCAAATCATGTTACAAACATTTTGAACCATTTTTGTGACTTGGAAAATTTGCCTTAAACCAAATTCTGCATTTTTCAAAACTTGGATTTTTGAAATGGAAATCCGATTTTTTCAAAACACATGTAAATACAAAAACATAATATTTAAACAACTTTGAAGCATATAGTATTTGGATAAAATCCAATATACATGAAATGTATTATATCTATGTTTTTGACATGAATTCCAAAAATATGTTTTGTCTAAGTACAAAACTCCAAACACATGAATAGTATATCAAAATAATTTTTTCTAAGTATATGAAGCATAGATGTATATAGATCAAATCTAAAATACATTAAACCATGTAAACTTGTTTTGATTCTATCTATTCATGAAAACCAAGATCGGTTAAACCGAAAACCAAAACATAAAACTTAAACAAGTGTGTGTGTTGTGAACTTGAGCATATCACACTATCTAATCTTTACAATGGATCTAAACTAAATCTTAACTAAACAAACCGAAGCCTTCTTGTCTCCAAGCTGACTCGATCCAAACGCGATTCACTGAGCTTGACTCCAACCGAGTGCTAGATATGAACTTTGACGCTTGAGCTCTTGAATTACCATGTGAAAGCTCCAAAACACCTTTGTTGAAGCTAATCACCTACTAATATCTTGATCAAATATCTGAAACTAAATATCATAAGATTATTAGTAAACTATAACTACATGAGTTAATCACCATCAAAACTAGAGTGGAAGACCTCTGAGCCAGCAATCTCTCCCTTTTTGATGATGAAAAAACTCATGGAGTTATATATGCATGGATTAAAGTTAAGCTTCAAATAAGCTCCCCCTTAACTCATACATAGCAATAAACAATAAGATATGCAATGAATGCTATAAAAATAAACATGCTTTTGATACCAAATATTAAAATAAACATGTTCTTGATACCAATAAAAATTCTTAAAAATTGTTGCTCTTGATACCAATAAAAACTTCAATAAGAACTCTTGATACAAAAAAAAAACAATATCAAAACATGTTCTTGATACCAATAAAAACAACAAAACAATATGCTTTTGATACCAATATCAACAAAGCACAAAACACAAAAACAAATGCTTTTAAATAAACATGCATATATACTAAAATACTTCTCCCCCTTTTTGTCAATCATCAACAAAGGGGTTAAAGTAAACAATAAAACAATGTTCTCCTCCTTTTTGTCCGAAACAAAAATCAACAAGGGGTGAAATTAAATCAAAACATTATGATACCAATTGAAAAAAAATATATCAATTTAGTGCAAAGGTTTACATAGAAACATCATGAGACCAAATGATGATACCAATTGAAAATAAACAAAACATTTTGAAGATAACAAACAAAAATTTTGATATCAATTGAAAGATATAAACATAAAGGTAATCTTGATACCAATTGTAAAAATTAGTACCAATTGAAAATATTTTACACTTTTGATGCCAAATGAAAAACATAAACCAATCTTTTTGTTAAACATTAAACACATTTTGCAATAAGGATATCAAATAGAGAATAATATCAATTTAACATTTTTGACACCAATATTGAAAATGAAACATATATCAATTGAAAATAATTTTCATTAGGAGCGTATGATACCAAAAACATCAATATCATTTTTCAATCATTTTTCAACATAAAGTGTGGGAGTAAGATACCAAATGTAAACAAAACCAATTGAAAGGTGAAATATGAATTTTCTCCCCCTTTATGAAACACTAAACAAAATGATGCATAAGCTTGTATAAGATACCAATTGAAAAATAACTAATTGAAATATAATTGTTATTTAAGGAATCAAGCTTAGCATAACTAAAATTTGTGCTCAAAGGTATAGAGATATAGTAAGTACAAATAAAACATATATATATGTATGAAAAATTGAATACCAATCGAAGTTGATACTATTTGAAGTGTAAGCATACATATATAAAAAAAACATATATGAGTATACAAAATGAATGTCAATAGTGATACCAATTGAAAAGATACAATGATATCAATTGAAACTATAATGAGAATCAAGTGTATAACTCATACTTCTTACCACCCATTCATGCACATGTTTTAAATAGATTTTCAATAAGAGCATACAAGGCATGGTCGCCCATCCAACTACCCTTGGAAGGAAGGGATTTTCAAAAATAGGTTTGAAAATAGTTTAGCATAATTGAAAATTCTTCCAAAATGAAGAATACGAACTAGTTTTATGAAAAACTTATAAACTAGTACGAAATCCTTCAAGCAAGGAATAAAACTTGAATATATCTCATGAAACATGAAAATCACTCAACCAATGACACTCAAAGTCTATATAGCACATATAATACTCATGAAAACAAAATCATGAGAAAACATCAAGTAATATGAGTGTACAAGTTTTGTGAAAGACATAGTCATGGAAATAGGCAATTTGGCTCAATGTGAAATTCCTTAAAACGTGAAAAACATCAAAACTAGAATCTTTCAAAGTATATGTATGTTTTGTACAAACTAGAGTATACATACATATCCAAACATGAACGAGTCCACAAAAGTATATGCATGAAGGCAAGTGGCTCAAGAATGTATATGTATAACTATTAGTTTAGACAAAATAGACATATACATGAAGTTTAACATAAACATGAAAAATATGTCAAAAATATGGAATACAAGTCAAATGTATGAATCATCCAAACTAGACTATACTAGTACATCTAATGGGTACAAATGAGCAATCAAGTACAAACATATTATAATCTATTTGTGGCTCACTAGTTATACAAGTATATACCAAGTTTTAATGAAAAATAACATCTAAACATGTAGTCAAAACATGAAGCATAAAACAAACTCATAAACATACATATGATCATTATGTAAATGCACATGTCTTAAATCTATGATATACATGATAGCTAAACAAATGTGAGAACACAAAAGTATAGTTCCATCTAAACATGGGTGTGTCTCAAATACTATACATGTATGTCACTAATCGAAATATCATGGCTTTTAACATAATAATCATAAACATGACATGCTAAAAATCAATGACATGAAAAGCATGTAGACTAAATGAGGAGTAAGATATCGTTACCAAAAACCATGAGGGTACATCTCTATGTCTCCAAACCACGGTGGTCCTCCCACCAAACTCCCCTTGAAAGTGATACATCCAAATAGTCCTCTTTAAGCTTGGAACACATCCACCTCAAGGCACCATCACTCTCACGTCATGTGAGAGCCCACACATACATCAAATAAAATAGGAGTGGTCTTTTGTACCCAAACTCTTTTAGGTCCATGGGGGTTAGCTCCTTTCCTAACCCAAACAAATTTATTTGCTAAATCTACATCATGTATCTTATCATAATAAAATTTAGCAAGGTGGCCCTTACGTCCACAATGTGTACATGTGTACACATGAGCATACAAAGTGTGATGGGTGTGAACGTGGGAAGCATGTGTATGCCGTGATTTGTGTGCATACATAGAAGGAACTTGTTTCTTTTGATACATAGATTCCAACCGTGAGTGATTCATGGCACAATGGCTCAAAGTGGAGCCCAAACAATCAACACTCTTCTTTAACAAGCAATTATCATTTTCAATTATAGAAGAGGTGCATGCAATAGGTAAGCTAGATGATGAAGCTACACTAGCATGGTAAACATGTGTGTCTAAATCTTTTTTCAAAGAAATGTTTTCATTAGACATCAAATCCAAATCCTTTGAAATAGAAATAATTTTATTTTTCAAAGAATCATTTTCTTTTAAAACAAAAATAAGTTTTGAAGATAATATCTTATTTTCTTCAACACATTTTCACAATCATTTTTACTTTTTAGAATCTTGTTTTCATTTAGGGCAAGATCAAGCTTAGATTTTAATGAATCCCTTTCATTAGAAATCTCATCTCTTTCTTGCAAAATAATATCCAATTTTGAAGACAAGACCTTATTTTCTTTAGTTAACTTACAAGTTTTCTTTCTCAAAACTTTGTATTTTTCAAGGAGGTTCTCACAAACAATAGATAGTTCTTCATTCAAAGCATCGGGATCAACATAATCATCACAAGAAGAACTAGCACTATCTAGTTGAGTGTCCAAATGTACCTCAAGAGAGTCATTCCCTTGGACCATGAAGCAATGATGTTCGGATTCTCCTCCGCTAGATTTTCCCCTTTTATTGATTTGCGTTTGTAGCTCGGGAGATGTCAAAATGTTTCACACTGCAAAGGCAGAATCACAATGAGAAACCATATTTAAATATTCTTTACTAAGTGATGCTCTAAGTGCCTTTAGGGCTCGTGCATTGGCCTCTATATGCATGCTATTACTAAGGTAGGATTCCTTGGTAATTGTAAGGTAAACTTTATAACCTATGACTTTTAAATGATAACTCATCATAACCTTCCATATATCAATTTTAGAGATATCAAATATGAGAGGGACATCCATGAGTGCAAACTATATGTGTGCAAATGCAAATGATAGATTAGCAAACTAAGATCACACTCTTAGGTGGTTAAACCTAATATCAGGAGCGTAGGCTCTGATACCAATTGAAAGTACATCTAGAGGGGGGTGAATAGGTGTACGGCTAATCTAATGAACAATAATGCGGAATTAAAAACTAATTGTAACACACTTAGTGTAACCAAAGAGTGTAGCCGAATTTCCTGTGAAGGGCTCTGGACTATCTCCTCTAAATTCCTTTAAACAAGAGTTGAGGTGCTATATGAAGCTCTCTTAGTTGAACACAAGTGAGGAACACAAACAAACACAAGCATATAAGATATGAATGATATGATGCAATGCACAATGTAAGAGAGAGAGAGAGAGAGAGAGAGAGAGAGAGAGAGAGAGAGAGAGAGAGTTAGAGAAAGTGGATCAAACGCAAACACCAAGATATGTTTCAAGGTTCGAGAACACAGCTCACGTCCCCGCCTTCATACAGAAGGATTTCCACTAACTCGTCCACACAGGACTTCCCACACAGGGAATCTCCACTGAGGATTTGGGGCAATTACAATCGGGAGTACATAACTCCTCTCTCAACCAATACAACCTCTACGCTTAGAGGCAAGGCACAAAGTCAAACAAAGATCAACCTCACAAATGAGGGATAGACACAAATCCACTCAAACAACAATCACCTCACACTTGAGGGATTCCAACACAATCTCCACCTCTCACTAGACGGAGCCAAATACCACTTCCATAATCACCTTTCACTAGAGGGTATCAACTCAATCACCTCTCACTAGAGGGATATCACAAAGATGGAAGGTTTACAACTTGGTGGTCTCTTTCAACCACAAACCAATTTTCTCACTAAAACAAAGATCCTATAGATAGGATAGAATAATAAGCTCAAGTGTGAGAAATAAAGAGTTTGGAAATCAAAAACTCAAAGAAAAATTCTTGGGAAAACTTCTAGAATAGATATAAAAATGTAGATCAAAAACCAATCCCAAAGACTTCTCCTTTTCTTGATTTTTCCAACCCTTTTAAAACAAATAAAGATCAAATATTTGGCACTAAAACTCTTTTAAAAACTTGCTGAAAGATGAAAAATTTTGCTCTAAAAATTCTTATTGAAAAACCAACTCAAATGGCGTATTTATATCCCATTTGGAAATCTGCCCATTGGCAGCTGAAAAGGGCCAGATTGCCCTTCCGGTCAACCGGTCGGTCGACCGGCCAACGGTCAAAATTTTGACCGTTGCGCCTATCGGTCGACCGCCCAGTCGACCGGAACTGGATTCAGAGAGCAACGGCTCTCAGCCTGTCGACCGCCCGATCGACCGAGTTGAAACAGAGAGCAGAGCTCTCTGCCGGTCGACGGGTCGGTCGACCGGGGCCATTTCCAGAGAGCAGAGGCTCTCTAACGGTCGACCGAAACGGTCGATTGGCCTATCAGCCTGGCTGTGTGTACGTTCTGTGCACGTCGGTCGACCGGCCCGGTCGACCGCCCACTGCTACGGTCGACCGGCAGTCAGCCAGTCCAGCCTAATATAGGTCTTAAAAACTTGAGTTTTTATCCTTTATAAAATCCCATAAAATCACATAAATTCCACAAAAATCAGTTCATGTTATATCTTTAAAATACAAATATGTTTGAGTAAAAATCAAATCATGTTACAAACATTTTGAACCATTTTTGTGACTTAGAAAATTTGCCTTAAACCAAATTCTGTATTTTCCAAAACTTGAATTTTTGAAATGGAAATCCGATTTTTCCAAAACACATGTAAATACAAAAATATGATATTTAAACAACTTTGAAGCATATAGTATATGGATAGAATCCAATATACATGAAATGTATTATATCTATGTTTTTGACATTAATTCCAAAACTATTTTTGTCTAAATACAAAACTCCAAACACATGAATAGTACATCAAAATAAGTTTTTCTAAGTATATAAAGCATAGATGCATATAGATCAAATCTAATATACATTAAATTATGTAAACTTGTTTTGATTCTATCTATTCTTGAAAACCAAGATCGGTTAAACTGAAGACCAAAACATAAAACTTAAATAACTGTATGTGTTGTGAACTTGAGCATATCACACTATCTAATTTTTAGAATGGATCTAAACTAAATCTTAACTAAACAAACCGAAGCCTTCTTTTCTCCAAGCCGACTCGATCCAAACGCGATTCACCGAGCTTGACTCCAACCGAGTGCTAGATATGAACTTTGACACTCGAGCTCTTGAATCACCATGTGAAAGCTCCAAAACACCTTTGTTAAAGCTAATCACCTACTAATATCTTGATCAAATATCTGAAACTAAATATCACAAGATTATTAGTAAACTATAACTACATGAGTTAATCATCATCAAAACTAGAGTGGAAGGCCTCTGGGCTAACAGAAATGATATAGTTTTCTTTATTAACCCCTAATTTCTCTGTTTTTGTGTGCAGGATTGGAGAATAGGAAAATCTTCTGTAGATACATACATATAAGTGACCCTGAGACTTTGTATCCAAAGCAGAGCCTCTAAACCCTCAACAAAGCCACGCAAATGCGGCTTGTTTGAGTTTACTACTTACCTGTCTTCTGCAGGGCTGCCAGAAATTGTAAAAGTTTACTTTCTGTGATTTTAGATTTTCTATTTGAATATTTTAAATACTGCTAGTATTTTAATAGTAATTTATTTGTTGATTAATTAAAAAAACTATCTAAACTCTTACATCGTAGGCATGCGTCTATTTAAATTCTTTAATTTCTGTTGAAGAGTGCTGGAGACAAGGTATGTCCGCATTGCATATAGATTAGGAAGTACTTTTGGCTGATGTACTGCTTTTGAGTATATTCTTTTCTATTTGCTTGTACACATGCATTAAATTCATTTTAAGAGTAAACCCCTAAATAACATAAGGTGGGAACATCATTACCTTTACTTGGTCCATAAACCATCTCCTTGCACTCGCAACCTAATCCTAATTTAAAATTAACTACACATTGGCCTTAGGATAACTCAGACTCAATAGGAGATTCTCCTAAGGAGGAAATTGTTAGAATTTAACTCATACCAGATCGTTGACTAAGGTAGGGGATTGAGAGGCGAAACTTCAAAGGTTCGTGGTTTGGCTTAATTCGATCAATCGCTTTTGCGCGTGTAACACCCCATTCTCAGAATATGTACTTAGATACGTATTCAGATTTTCAATTATATTTTTCAATTTAGTTCCCGCATTTTTTTTATTTTATGATTATTTATGCGATTATTTTGCAATGGATTCGGATTTATGGACTCAAAGTCCGCCCTAGTCTGAACCGTGACCCGATCTTAGTGTATTTCTCAATTTAGTCTTTTCGGTAGTCAAATTTGACCGATCTTAGAGTTTTTCATGATTTTCTTGAATTTTTCTGAATTAAATTGTAAAATATTCAAAATCAGTGTCAACCGGGATCACTGGTCGATTTGAAGATTTTTAATTTACAAACAGAGTTGAATTTCTAAAACCTGCTTTTAAATTATTTCTTAAAAATATTTCTACTTTAGAGATTTTTGGCGGTTTTTCTGAATTTATCGAAACTCGGCCGGATTTGGTGTCGGCCGGTATCATCAGTTGAATCCCGAATTTTTTAATTTGAAAATGAGATTTTATTTCTGACAACTAATTTCATATTGTACCTCAAGGTGATGTTTCTACCTCTAGGTATTTTTGGAGATTTTTCTGGAATAGTCGATATTTTCCAATATTAAAATAATATTAATTATTTTAGAATCTTTCTAGTTCTTTTTTCTTTCCTCCCATTCCCATCACCTACCGCCCACATGGGGCCTGCCCCACATAACTCCTCCTCACATCTCTCTCTCTCTCTCATTTTCTCTTTTTTCCTCTCCCCCTCTCCCTTCTCTCCCCCTTCTTCATCTTCTCCCTGGGAGCGCCGATGCCACCACTGCCTGGCTGCCACTGTGCCGCCGTTGACCTCCCCCAACTCTGGCGACCCCCGAGCTCTCTCTCTTTCCTCTCTTTCTCCCCTTCCTTCTATTCTTTTCTCTCTCTTTATCATCTCTCTTCCCCTCTCATCAAAACCCGGCCACTACCACTTGATGCACCACCACCGAGGCCAGATCCGGCCACTATCGACCTCCGCTGACTATCCCTAACGCATCTGACCTCCTCTCTCTCTCCTTCTTCTTCCTCTTCCCTTCTTCTTTTTCTTCTTTTTATTTTTCTTCTTTCTCCTTTTCTTTCTCTTTTCTTTCCCTCTCCTCCTTCCCCTCTAGTTGTGGTCAGCGACGGTTCTGTACGGCAACGGTTCTGTCGCCCACCACCTGGCCAGCCGTCGGCCGCTAGAGTGGCCAGCCTCCTCTCCCCTTCTTCCATTCTTATTCACCTTCCTCTTTCTTCTTCTTCTTCTTCTTCCTCCGCCTTTCCCTCCTCTCTTTTCTATCTCTCTCTTTCTCCCGCACCATCACTTTCTCTATCTGATTTTGAGTCGCCAGCGGGCTGAACCGATGCTGGCCAACCCCCTGGCCGGCCTCCCCTGGGCCGGCCACCCACCTCTCCTTCCCTCTTTCTCTCTCTTAATTTCACTCTCTAGCTCTCCCTCTCTCTTGCTGTCTCTCTCCCTCTCTTGATTCTCTCTCTAAATATATATAATTATATTTTAATATATATTGGTAGCGTGCACGTATTCTTGGGATTCCAATTTTCGTGAAGTTTTTTCGAAGACTTTTTAGGTGAGTGTTCTCGCCTCTTTTCTGGGTTTTCCCGCTTCGACGGGTGATTGTATTTTATTCGTGTAAATTGTGTAATTTCTGGGACTGTATATTCATATTGGTATATTTGTATTCGTGTGTGGATATGTGTGTGTACCATTGTGAGTGGGTATCAGTATTTGTATGTGGCCAAGTGCCCAGGACTGTAAATGCATTAGATCTATGACGAATGCCTATATTAGTGTAGTTTACTTCATGTATATATACACCTCCTGTGATGTGCTTTATTATTACTCTATATCACGCCTGTCGACCCTTCGTGGTCATTTAGCCTCCAGGCTATCTACTCTGCCTCCGGGCCCTATCAGCCTCCGGGGTTCACTACTCCACGGTAGTCTAGTTATTATCACGTTTATATGTGTATTTGTGTGTGCTAACGTTATTTTATGCATGTACTTACTTAGCCCTATTAGACCTTCTGGTCTCTCTTATGCCCACTTCCTCGGAGAGAGAGTGCGGTAGGCTAGTCTAGCGCTCACCACTTTACCACGAACTCCGTCCAAGTGTAGTTACACCGTGAGCGAACAGGTACGTTATCGTGGTTTCTCCACGAGCGGTAACTACGCCGAGCGTGATAGCGTCTAGCACTGTGCTCTAAGTTCGCTCCAGCCTTGCTTAGCTCTGCTTGATTGTTCGCATGTCTGCTCGCTTACTTTATTCCTGTCTTACTCAGCCTCTGGGTTTCACTATTCTACTGATAGCTTAGTTATTACCTGTTACTGTGTATACATGCATGTGTTTGGTACTAAACACTTTTGCAGGTACCTACTTGGTCTTCCGGTCCTTCAGCCATTTAGGCTTTTACCCACTTCCTCGAAAGAGGAGTGCGTTCAAACCGTCAGGTCTTTTAGCTACGCCTGGTAGGCATACCTAGCACTCAGTGCTTTGCTACTAACTCTGTTTGAGCGTGGTTACACCATGAACGCAGCTTTGCCACGCGCGGTAGTACAACGTTCATACGCTCACTCCGTCATGCGCGTTTAGCTGTGCCGTGAGTGGTAACCATGCCGAACGTGATGGCATTTAGTGTTGTATGTTAGTTTCGCTCTAGCTTACTTCGCTTGGATATATGCTTGCTTGCATGCCTACTTGTCTGCTTGATAATTCAACTATTATTTATATCTTGATGGTTGTGTAGAGTTTGAAACCTGTGCTTATACAACTTATAGAATGTATCTAGTACTCAATTTGGAGTCTAGCTCGAAGAATCAAGTTTAGATGAAGTCTACTTAAAGAAGAAGATTTACAAGAAGACTTGTTTAGAGTTTGTGAGTCTAGATCTCTAAAGAATAGATTAGTTTTGTTTGCTTAAGCTTACACACACAAAAGTTTTCACATCAAGTTTTTCAGTTTTGGTATTTTACAAAGTTTGGTGTTTGATACATGTCTCATATTTTTTCAAATTTATATATCTTGTTTCTATCATGTATCTCATAGTCTATATATTGTCAAATCACTTTTCAAACATTTAGAAAATATTTAAAAATGAGTTTAATTTCAAAAATTACCTGAAAATGTGTTTTTAGGCTAGGTCGATCGACCGGCTGGTCGACTGAACCTTGTGGCCAATTCTGGCCATCAGATTGTGAACGTTGTGCACGTTTGTCGGACGATCGACCGGTCGACTAGCAAACCAAGCGGTCGACCGACTAACACTAGTTTTTGTCTTGGTTGAGCTTAGTTGACCGGGCGGTCGGCCGAAGTTAACAGATAGTTCTAAAGTTTGAACTACCGGTCGATCGGCCGGTCGATTAAAGTTCTAACAGAGCTACAACAATGACTAGTTTATAAAATCTGAGATTTTTAACTTATTCTCTAGCGGATATTTTTCTTTTTTTGAACCTAATCTCTTTCCTAATGACCTGATAAGCTATACTAACATTGTTTATCACTTGCCTACAAGTATATATATCTCATTTGGAGATGATTAAACATAGAGAAATCTTTTGATTTTGGAAAATATTTTGAAAAATCAAGTTTATTCAAAAGAGAAAGTTTTCTAGTTTTCTTGCTTCAAGTGATCTCAGTTTTAAACCAATTTTTGCAAGTTTTCAACTCTTAAATTCATTCATTTCAACTGAATTTTCTCTCTCACAAACTTCTTGAGCCTCACTTCTCATCATATACTATAGAAAGTTGTAAAAGAGAGTGTGATCTTTGTGGTCACCAAGAGCTTGTAAACCTCATTGATTTTGTCCTACCTCTTTTATAGAGATTGAGAATTAGAGTTGTGCACTTCGGTCTTGTGCTGACCATTGTAGTTCCTTTGTGGAGGCTTCTTTGTAGAAAAATCCTTAGTGGCGAGTGAAATCCTTCACACGGTGAAGGTGGGGACATAGATGAAATTACACCTAGAAGGGGGTGAATGGGTGTACAAGCTAATTTAGGACAAATGATGCGGAATTAAAAACTACTTATGCAAACTAAAGTTATTAAGCTAACACACAAGGTATGATCAAAGAGTATAGCCGAATTCTCAGTGAAGGGCTCTGGACTATCTCCTCAAGATTCCTCTAGATTAAGAGTTGAGGTGCTATATGAAGCTCTCTTGGTTCAACACCAAGTGGGTACACACAAACTATATCCAGCATATAAACATGTGCAATATAAATCAATACAAGTTATAAGAGAGATAAAGTTGAGAAATAGAGGATCAAACGCAAACAACAAAATATGTTTCGAGGTTCGAGCCACTACTCTACGTCCCCGCCTTCACACAGAAGGATTTTCACTATGTCCACCAGGACCTTCCACAAAGGGACCTCCATAAAGAAATTACAACTCTACACTTGGAGTATATTATTCCTCTCTCAAACACAATCACCTCTACACAAGAGGGATAGGCACAAAGGCAAAGAAAAAAAAAGATTACAATCTTGGTGATCCAATGATCCTAAGCAACACTTGGTGATCACAATAGACCACAAACAATTTTTTTTACAAAAACAAGATCCTATAGATAGGATTAGAGATGATAACTCAAGTGAGAGAAAACAAAATATTTCAAAAAGAGAATAACAAAAAAAACACTTGGGAAAAACACTAACTAATTTGTAAAGAAAGATCAAAACCAATTTCCCAAAGACTCCCTTCTCTTTGATTTTTCAATACTTTAAAAACAAATAAATGATAAAGATTTTAGGCTCAAAAACTTCTTTTAAACTTGCTGCAAAACATTAAAAAAGATGGGAAGAATAGCTCTTAAAAATCTTAATTAAAACAGCTCAAGAGAACCCCTATTTATAGGCTCTCAAGAATATAGCCGTTGGGGTCCAGAAATGGTCATTTTTGACTTGTTGGTCGACCGGCCGATCGACTGTCTAACGGTCATATTTCTAACCATTGAGCCACCGGTCGACCGCCCGGTCGACTGCCCCAGGCAAACTAGCCTACCGGTCGACTGCTCAGTCGATCGAGCCTAAAGGCACTCAGCCTTGTCGGTCGATCGCCAGGTCGACCGGTCCCGAGAGTTGGGTAGCTATAGTCGGTCAACCGGCCTTATAGGCAAGGCCTTATGCACGTCATTATGCACATCGATCGATCGACCGAGCTCTGGTTCAGTCGACCGGCCGGTCGACCGCCAGCAGGCTCAGGCTAGGGATAGAAGGGTTTGAAACTTAGTCTTTTTAACACCTATAAAATCTTATAAAATCTCATAAATTTCACAAAAATAAGTTCTTATAAATATTTGAAGAACAAGATATATATATATATATATATATATATATATATAATATATATATATATATATATATATATATATATATATATATATATATATATATATATATATATCTGTGTGTGTGTGTGTGTGTGTGTGTGTGAGGCCAGATCAAACAAATATATGCTTATAAGCAATGAATTAAAGCGTATTTAAACTAAAGTAGAGGATAAAGATAATTACCAACACTAATAAAGATAATCTCTATTTCTCCAAATCAGGGTGGTCTTTCTACTTAAACTCCTTCATAGTGATGCACTAAATTGATTTATCCATAAAGCTCCAATTTGCATCCACTACAAAGGCACCAAAACTTTCTCACGTTTTGGGAGGCCAACACCTACATCAAATACAATTGGTGTGAACTTTGATACCCATATCTTCTTGGGTCTTTGGATGTTAGCGTTTCTAATCTAAATATTTTTATATGAAATATTTATTCTATCAAAACAAAACTTAGCAAGGTGACCTTTGCGATCATAATGTGAACAATTATACACATGGGCATACTTGTGAGTGTAATGTGTTTGTGCATGCCATGTCGTATATACATGAATGTGTGGAGCTTGTTTCTTTTAAAATAAGGATTCCAATCTCCTATAGTCAAAAAAATAATAGCTCAAAGTTGAGCCCAAACAATCAACTTTATTTTTTAAAGCACAAATCTCATTTTTATCAAAACTAGGAGTTTTTACATTAAAAGAAACTTTGTAAACATCAAAATTCTTTTTGATATTTTCAAGAGAAATAGATATATTTCCTTTTTCTTTTGAAATGATATTTAATTGACTTTGCAAAACCTCATTTTCGTTCTTAAAATTTGAAAATTTCTTTTTGAGCAAATCATTATTATCGAAAAGTTGTTTGAATGCTTCTCCCAACTCATCAATGTTAATATCATCACAATCTAAATTAGATTCTGAGTTTAACTCATGGGGTCATCCCTTGAACCATGAAACACATGTGTGTTGAATCATCCTCACTTTCAGATCCATTATCTGAATCTCAAGTGGTGGCTTTCTTTTCTTTCATCTTGCCTTCCTTTTTGGGTCACTACTCCTTTCATTCTTGTGGTACATTCTTCTCATATTTTTCACTAGGAGAGTGAGTTTTTCATCATCTCCTCGCTCATCATCCGAGATGGTTGGAGTGGTAATATTTTTCTTCTTGTGTTCTCTTGAAGAGGCCTTGATTGCAACACTAATATTCTTATGTGGTTCACGATTTTCTCTTGCCTTCATCTCCATTTCATGGGTCTTCAAATTCCCCACGAAAGCGGTGAAGTTCATTTTCTCTTTGTCGTTGAGCTCTTTTAAGGTGGTAGTTTTTACCTCTCAAGATTTGAAAAGTTCTCTAAGGATCTTTCGCACCTTTTGATCATTTGAAATGTGTTTACCTAAAGAAACAAGTGCATTAGTAATAGCGGTAAGCCTGGTAAGTATTTTATTAATTGATTCACAGTCAAGCATATTGTAACCCCCTGATCCCTGATGTACGTATCACAGTATCAGTGCTCGATACGACGTACAAAATTGACTTGACCTCCTTGGTAGTCCAATTAAGCTAAGTTCAGTTACAAATATTATTTTCTAATATTTTAGATTTTTCAGGATTTTCTGGAATTTTTCTGGATTCTTTTAGAAAATCTCCGTAGTCGGTGTCGACCGATACCGATAATCGGCTCTACGATTTTTAATTCACAAACGGAAGAGAATTTTGAGAATCGGCTTTCACCATGTGTCTTAGAATCGTATTCTCTACGTTAGGGTATTTTGGGGCTTTTTCTGAATTTATCAAAATCGGGCCAAACCGGTGCCGCCCGGTATCGACTAGACACTCCGAGATTTTTAATTTGCAAATCAGATTGAAGTTCTTCAAACCGTTTTCATATTATGTCTCAGGATAATATTCTCTATTTTCTGTAATTTTTGGGTACCGTTCGGAGCTGGTCGAATATTGGGCCAATATAAATAATAATAAAATATTATTTTTATAATCTCTCTTTTTCTTTTCTTTTTCCCTTCTCTTCTCCCTTTCTCTGGAAATTTCCCCCCACCGACTTAACCCAACCGCCTACACTTTTCTCTCTCTTCCATTAAAATCTCTCTCCCTCTCTCTTTCGTTCAATTCCCCCCTCTCACTCTTAACTCTCTCTCTCTCTCTCTCTCTCTTTCCATTTCTCCTTCTCACTGCAACTCTCTCCCTCTCTCTCTCTGTTAGCCGCCGGCAGGCCGGTGGCCGGCGCGCCACCGCGCCTCTCCAGGCCGCGCCCCCAGCCCAGGCCCCCTCTCCTTCTTCCTCTTCTTCTTCTTTTCTTTCCTTTTCTTTTCTCTGTTTCTCTCCCTCCATCTCTCTGTCTGTTCTCTCTCCCCTCACCCTCTTTCTCTCACTCTCTCTCTCTCGGCCAGAGCTGGGACCGTCGCCGACGGCCGGGACAGCCGTCGGCAGGCCATCCAGCGCCGCCGGCCAGCTGAGCCGGCCGGCCGGCCCGCGCAGGAGCACAGCAGCAGCAAGCTGCTGCTGCTGCTGCTGTGGCTTCCTTTGTTGGTTTGGGTAGAACCCAAACCCAATAACCCTATTGGGTTAAGTGTTAAACCCATAAACCCCCGTCAACCCATTACCCATTAATTTAAGTTATGGGTTTGGGTTATCAGATCTAAACCTGACCCGTTATGAGCCCAAACCCGCAGCCAAACCCATTAAAGGTAAACTTGCAGAAAACCCCCTGCTCCTTATTAATTGCATTTGAAATATTTTATTTACATATTTAACCCATTTCTATTACTTTTAGTATTCGGGCGATATCTGGAGCATCCGGACTCCGATTTGGACGATTCTGGAACTGTTGCGATCGTGGGAACGAGAGCTACGTTCCCATGGCCAGTTTGTGAGTGTTTTTCTTTTATAAATTAAGTTATCATGTTCAATTAAATTGATTGATACTTTAACCAATGAGTCGTGTTTATCAGTACATCACTGTAACTATTATGTAAATCATAATTCTCAGAATATCACTGTAAATAGAATTAAATAGAATTCTTGAGTTATTATAAACTATAGATGACTTATTGAAATATCGGGATTTCTTAAGTTAAGAATGTTACTAAGTAAGGTCCCTAATAAGTTGATAATCTTGGGATCTTGATCATATTAATAATATTGGAATAATTATTACAATAGGGATATATGGTATGATCCCCATTACGAGACTCATACTGAACACCAGTTCTACATGCATTCGTCTTATCATTACACGAACATTCTAGCACACTGGACATTTTTGAAATATTTTATTTACATATTAAACCCATTTCTATTACTTTTAGTATTCGGGCGATATCTGGAGCATCCGGACTCCGATTTGGACGATTCTGGAACCGTTGCGATCGTGGGAACGAGAGCTACATTCTCATGGATAGTTTGTAAGTGTTTTTCTTTTATAAGTTATAGTTATCATGTTCAATTAAATTGATTGATACTTTAACCAATGAGTCGTGTTTATCAGTACATCACTGTAACTATTATGTAAATCATAATTCTCAGAATATTACGGTAAATAGAATTAAATAGAATTCTTGAGTTATTATAACTATAGATGACTTATTGAAATATCGGGATTTCTTAAGTTAAGAATGTTACTAAGTAAGGTCCCTAATAAGTTGATAATCTTGGGATCTTGCTCATATTAATATATTGGAATAATTATTACAATAGGGATATATGGTATGATCCCCATTACGAGACTCACACTGAACACCAGTTCTACCTGCATTCGTCTTATCATTACACGAACATTCTAGCACACTGGACATTGCATTTAGGATAATTACCGATTACACTAGATACTATTATGTTATGTCAAGTGTCACTGTTACGCAGACACTGATACACATGACACTAGTATAGCATGTTCATTGATCACGGTTATATATATTCACCGGTATACATGCATTGCTTGTTTTTATATTCTTGTCATATAGATCATCGTTCATATTGCATGTATTATTGTTGCATGTATCTTCCTGTATTCCCGGTACATGAATATTTCCCGTTACTGATATTGATATTCCCGTTATTGGATAGATAGCTGTTGATATGCGATGTGTGGCATCCCACATCTACTGTTTCCTGTTTCCCGTTATCATGCTATCAACAAAGCGCATATCCTTTTATCGTATTACTTGTACCATGCCCTATTCTAGTACTTGATATACTGTGTAGTTCATACTTATATTCTGGTACACCAGTTATTAGCACAGTCACGCCAGCGTCCGGCGGAACATGTGTGGAACTAAGTGCCACACGGAGCAAAGTGCCACATCACACCTATCCGTGGTGGGGGCCACCTCTTGAATCCGTGGGGGCCACCTCTAGAATCCTCACTCCGTCTGGTGTTGGGTGACGAGGATGTCTCCGGTGTTCTTGTTATTGATTATTGTTACTGACCAGACTCAGTATTCTTGTTATATATGGTATTCCCGTTATACGCACGGTCATGCTGGCGTCCGACACTTGGTGTGTGGAACTAAGTGCCACACAGAATAAAGTGTCACACCACAGACATGGTGGGGGCCACCTCTTGAATCCGTGGGGGCCACCTCTAGAATCCCACATCGCGGGGTGTCGGCATGATGGAGGCATCCTTAGTGCACTGACTATTCAGACCCAGTACATGATACATTTAATAACCCAACAATAGTTACGTCAGGAACACTTGTTATTTGGTCACTCTCTCGTTTGGATAATGATACCCGTATGCCATGTCCGGATGGGTTCGACTGGAGTGCGGGCTCCAGTATGAACTGCCAGTGGTATGGGACACTGGAAGAGATTGATTAAAATACCGAGTGATACTGCTTGTTATTATTGTATAAATAACATGACCTACCTGATACATGTATACTATTGTGTAGTTGTACTTGTTACTGTTCCTGTTCTTTTATCCACTATCATGTTACCTGTAGACTTTGCTACATTACCTGATACTTGTTACACTTCGTGTGGTGACACACTCTTCATGTACACGTATGCATTGCATGCCTTTAGTTCCTGTATATCCTATAGACACTATGCCCGTATGCTCACATCGCTATAGAATGGTTGCATACTTCATCTACATGTTCATTTCCATCACGGCACCACTAGACAACATATTTATTATATCAAACTGGAGACTACTGTGGACATGACCCGATGATAACATGCTAGGTAGTGATGGAATTACGAGATGACATGTTTATATATTTCTACTGCTTATTATATGCTTATTATATGGTATCACTAATACAACATCATGTATTATATATTATTATCGTGTTTGTATTACTATTGTATATATTACCTCCTCCTTCATTTTACCACTCACTAGGTCGCTTTCTAACGACCCTGGGTTTGCGTGCCCAGGTTGGAGATCCGAGTTATCGTTTTGATCAGAGAGTCCATATGGTTCACATCGGGACTCATCATTGAGACCATTCATAGGTATCCTTGTGCTTTGTTTCTGTTATCATATGTATCCCTGTTTTCCTATCTGTTATGATCACTAACCTCTTTCTGCAGGTATTCTTGTACTTATTTCCTGCTGGAACCCTTGTGTATATGGAGGCTATGTCCTGTACTGAGGCTTAACGTACGCGTGAGGGTGTTTTCACCTCACGTATGTACGTCGCCATAACGTCCCCGTACCTGCGGGATCGGGTGTTACACATATAAATTCTATCATATTTTTAATTAAGCAAATCAATTTTTGCTTTCTTCACTTGTGAAGTGCTTTCATGTATGGTGATCAAACATTGCCATATATCCTAGGCCGATGTGCAATCGATGACCCAAGATAGATCATTATCATTGAGTGATCGCATCAAAGCATATGATGCCTTTGCATTGGCTTCATATTCTTTGATGGTGCTATCAGACCAGGTGTCATTATCATAAAATGCGGGTTCAACAAATTCTTTTATAATTGCTTTGGCCACTCTACTTTCTTGTGATCTAAGGAAGAGTGACATCTCAACTTTTCAAATAGGAAAGTTGAGACTATCAAACTTGAGTAGACAATCAATTGATCTATTGGCCATGTGTGTGTAGCAAAATAATGATTAGCAAAAATAGGATCTCTCTATGGTAGTTAAACAAATATCAAAAGCACCAAGCTTTGACACCAGTTGAAATCACCTAGAGAGGGATTGCATAGGTGAATTGCTAATCAAATGTGAAATTTAAAACTTTAACTACTAAAAACTATTATATAAATAGTTATCAAGAAGTAAAGCCGAATTCTCTGTGAAAGGTTCTAAAACTTCTCCTTAATATTTCTCTTGAATAAGAGTAAGGTGCTTTAATAGCCTTCTTGATTTAAACAAGTGTAAGCATACAAGCTAAATCAAGCATAACAAATAGATAATTATGAGCAAGCAAGACACAACACACACACACACATACACACAAACACAGGTGAGTAGAGTAGAGTTGAGAGAAAATAGAGCGATCGCAAATACGGGAGAATTATTTTGAGGTTCGAGCAACTTACTCTATGCCCCCGCCTTCACCTCAATGAAGGATTTCACTAGAACCGATCTCGCAAGATTAGTTAGCGCCACGACATCTACAACCTTCCTTGTTCATTCCAGTAGGAACTTCAACAATGATCCTACAAGCTCAGTCAAGACTGCAACCTCCAACAAGTTATAGAACAAAGGTTGAAACACTTAGTGATTACTTCTTGACCACAAACAAACTCACTTGCAATCCCAGCTTATAGAATAGATAATAAATGAGAGATCCAGTGTGGGGAGAAAACTAGAGATTGAGAATTTAAAAACTCAAGAAAACTTTTTGAATAACTTTTTACAATGAATGTAGATGTTTTTTTACTCCCAAAACTTGTTTTTGGATTAGAGAGATAAGCCTATTTATAGGTTTACAAAAATAGCTGTTAGAAAAACCAAATTAAGTAAATTAACAATAAATACACATTTTTAGATTTGATAAAACTGTAAACATTTTAATATCACTGTCAATAGGCTAAAGAAGTTGTCGACAACTATGTATGCAATAACTACATTATTAGTCATTGTGGAGTTTACCTGTTGATAGTGTAATAGGCCTATCGACAGCTGACTGATTCATAATAGTATCAGCTTTCGAGAACTGAAAAGAACTGTCACAACTAGCTCCAAAAAATAGAGAACCCAACTTTCTGTAAATGCCTGTCAATAGCTTTGTCATCAGGGTTGTCGACGCTCTATTCCCTGTCGACAACTCTGTCATCAGGGCTATTGATAGCTATAGTTAGTTGCCTACAGAAAAGGGTTAAACACTTAAGTATTAGAATTTTTTTTAAACTAGTTTTTTTTATAAACATAGTAATGCATATTTTTAATAAAACTTGTATAAGATACAAAAGCAAGTTTTTCAAACTTTATTAAAGTTCGATGTGTATGGACACAACACCAATACACTTATAAAATATTATAAACTTGTTTTTGAGATTTTTCTCTCATAAAATAAACTTTTGATAAAACAAAATTTATAACTCATCAAAATAAGTTTATTTTATCAAATAAAGCTCTAATATGCATAGATAACGTCCATATACATATTTCAAACTGAAAAACTTATTTCTTTGAGATATAAATTATATAATGCTTATTTTGTTAAAATAACTCTTTTAAAATCAAAACACAAATTCAATAGATCAATTCCATCAAATTAAAACATAAAACTTGATTAAAAAAACTAAAAACTCGTGTGTATGAGCTTGAGCAATCAAATCTAATCTAAACTTTTCAAGAATCTGAACACTTACAAACAATAGATACAAATTTTCTACTTAATCTTGATCTTCTTTACTTGACTTGATCCAAACTTGAGTTAACTCCTTCTTGAGTACTTGATATGATTTTTATACTTGAACTATTGATTCAATACTAGTTAGCTTCAAAACTTGACTTTGAGTCTGTTGTTAAAGCTAAACACTAAACCATAATTTGAATAAATCTGAAACTAAAACAATACAAGTTCATTAGTACTGTAACTACATGAGTTAATCATCATCATAACTAGAGTGATGGGCCTTTGGGCCAACAGGTTTTCTCCCCCTTTCAGGTTTTAGGCGTGGCATTTAGTGAGGCGCTTCCGTTGGGGTCTCAGTCTGAGGGTAGAGCTTAACCCTTAATATTAGTTTAGAGTTGTTCACATTGGGTCCTACCAATTGTATTCATTATTTTCTTGATATATTCCTCATATACATTGTTTAGATTTCGCTCTTCTTTAGTTGATGAGCCTGTCTGTATTATTTCACTTTGAAGCAGAGGGCTTGTGTAGTAGTTGTGTATGTATTTCAGTATTATTGTATCCCAATATTCATTTTAGCTGAGAATTAGACTTTGTATCCCTATGTTGGGACTTCCTTGTATTTGGACTTGGGCTTTGTTTCCCAATGTTGGGACTCCTTTATATTTGAAATATATACCCTTTACCCCAAGTGAGATTTCTATATATATGTTTAAGTAGTCTCTCTTTATTTTACATATCAGTGATATATGTTTAAGTTTTCTGTCTTATATATATTATATATATATATATATATATATATATATATATATATATATATATAATATATATATATATATTGTGCGCCATCTTGTAGCTATCCATTTTTGTATGAGCCGTTAGAATCCATCATCTACTATGCTTGTAATGTTCATATTTGATCCTTTTGTGATTTATACATATTGTTGAAATGTTTTTATCTTCCTGAGTATGTACCATATGACAGCTAAATAGACCTATGGCCAATGGTTGGTATATGGTGAATTTAGCCACTATAAGGTTCACACTCATTCTGCAGCTGATGTGTGGATATTAGGGGCATTACAGTTAAAGAAGATGAAGAGGAAATTGCTACGAAGCTCTGCAAAAACTAAAATAAGTGAGGTAAGTTGAAAATTTAGGGTTTCAAATTTACTAAGAGTAAAAAAGGTGAGTTGAGGATACCAATTTCAACTTTAATTTGAATTACTGAATATTTGGATTCTTGATTGTTGAATAAGGGAATGAGAGGAGGTGTAGATTTTAATGGAGGGAGGAGGTTGGTTTCAATGGAAGAAGAAAGAAAAGAGAAAATAATTAATATTGACATATAAGGGCATTTGTGTCTAAAAAGGTCACGTGTGGTACGGATTTAACAAAACCGTGACGGAATATATAATATTAAAAGAAAATATCGTTAAGAATACCAAGTTGTAAGAGAAAATAGTTCAGGGTATATAGTCAAAAACACTCTGCATAGTTCCAGGTATATTAGTGCATTTTCCCCAACCTATATATGCTGCAACTTTTTGGCGTTTGAATTAAATTAATAATTCAGATATATCAAAGTAAATCAATGGTCCAAATTTTTACTAGACAAACACAAGATGTTTTTATAGTAGTAGGGATTAAATTTTTTCCTTTTTAGAAGTTTCATTTGAGAAAAGCATGATAGAAGGAAGAGAAAAAAAAATAAGATTAGAATTAGGGTATAGATTGATATGGAGAGGTAGATTAGTCTTTTTTTTGTTTTTTAATAGCCAAAAAGGAATATTCTCTTTTGATTCTTAATCAATAAAAGTAGATGGGTAAACTTTACCAATTCAAGAGATTTGAAAGGTAAATTAACAATATCAATGATTTAATTGGTAAATTTCAAAAATAGGTAATTTTTGAGGGTATATATTTTGAAACCCTTTATTTATTGGCAAGTTTTTCAAATTTGAATATTTATGCACGTATTAGACTTGTGGGATGAGATATGAGAAGACCTTTCTTGATCTATATGGTCAAATCCTCTTTATGCCCTAAATTAGTGGGGTAAGACATGTTTACAAACTTTTATCGATTTACATGGTCAAATCTTCTTTATGGAAAGTTTTCGATTTCAAATATTGTGCATATCTTATTTAGCGTTTTTAGTATATAAACTCCAATTTTTTAAAATTAGAAATTTAGCCCACAAATAATTGATATTAGAAATTTATCCTCAAAATCTTCTATATCTTAAAAGTTTACCTGCCTTTTATAACAATGGAATGTTTTGGTTTGATTATGTTAATTTGCCTATTATTTTTAAAAATGACTAAATGTCCTTACGTAAATAATTAAACACTTTATCCAACTTAAACCTGTAAACTAATATTCTTTCTTATTTGTTTCTCCTCCTCCACTTCTGTGTGTTAAAATAAATACATTTCTATTTCATTCATTTATCCTAAATAAACTTGCACCAAATCATTTTAAGGCATGCTAATTAAAAAATTCAAGAAATTTTTAGAGTGAGATTTGAGAAAATTTTGAAAATTTTAAATTTTATACGATTATGAGAGAAGATTTTGAGAAACTTTAGGTTTAAGAGAATTAGGAGTGGTTTGGGGGGGGGGGGGGGGGGGGGCTAGAAGAGAAATGAAGAAGACAAAGGACATGACTTTGGTTTTGATAGAATTTAAGTTAGATCATATAAAA
>JAVJIF010031500.1:0-35054 GCA_038442645.1 Agave tequilana
AGAAGATGAAGAGAAATTGCTACGAAGCTCTGCAAAAACTAAAATTAAGTGACGTAAGTTGAAAATTTAGGGTTTCAAATTTACTAAGAGTAAAAAAGGTGAGTTGAGGATACCAATTTCAACTTTAATTTGAATTACTGAATATTTGGATTCTTGATTGTTGAATAAGGGAATGAGAGGAGGTGTAGATTTTAATGGAGGGAGAGGTTGGTTTCAATGGAAGGGAGGAAAAGAAGAGGAAAAAATTAATATTGACATATAAGGGCATTTGTGTCTAAAAAAGGTCACGTGTGGTACGGATTTAACAAAACCGTGACGGAATATATAATATTAAAAGAAAATATCGTTAAGAATACCAAGTTGTAAGAGAAAATAGTTCAGGGTATATAGTCAAAAACACTCTGCATAGTTCCAGGTATATTAGTGCATTTTCCCCAACCTATATATGCTGCAACTTTTTGGCGGAGTTTCTATTGAATTAAATTAATAATTCAGATATATCAAAGTAAATCAATGGTCCAAATTTTACTAGACAAAACACAAGATGTTTTTATAGTAGTAGGGATTAAATTTTTTTCCTTTTTAGAAGTTTCATTTGAGAAAAGCATGATAGAAGGAAGAGAAAAAAAAAATAAGATTAGAATTAGGGTATAGATTGATATGGAGAGGGTAGATTAGTCTTTTTTTGTTTTTTAATAGCCAAAAGGAATATTCTCTTTTGATTCTTAATCAATAAAAGTAGATGGGTAAACTTTACAATTCAAGAGATTTGAGAGGTAAATTAACAATATCAATGATTTAATTGGTAAATTTCAAAAATAGTAATTTTTGAGGGGTATATATTTTGAAACCCTTTATTTATTGGCAAGTTTTTCAAATTTGAATATTTATGCACGTATTAGACTTGTGGGATGAGATATGAGAAAGACCTTTCTTGATCTATATGGTCAAATCCTCTTTATGCCCTAAATTAGTGGGGTAAGACATGTTACAAACTTTTATCGATTTACATGGTCAAATCTTCTTTATGGAAAGTTTTCGATTTCAAATATTGTGCATATCTTATTTAGCGTTTTTAGTATATAAACTCCAATTTTTAAAATTTAGAAATTTAGCCCACAAATAATTGATATTAGAAATTTATCCTCAAAATCTTCTATATCTTAAAAGTTTACCTGCCTTTTATAACAATGGAATGTTTGGTTTGATTATGTTAATTTGCCTATTATTTTTAAAAAATGACTAAATGTCCTTACGTAAATAATTAAACACTTTATCCCAACTTAAACCTGTAAACTAATATTCTTTCTTATTTGTTTCTCCTCCTCCACTTCTGTGTGTTAAAATAAATACATTTCTATTTCATTCATTTATCCTAAATAAACTTGCACCAAATCATTTTAAGGCATGCTAATTAAAAAATTCAAGAAATTTTTAGAGTGAGATTTGAGAAAATTTTGAAAATTTTAAATTTTATACGATTATGAGAGAATATTTGAGAAACTTTAGGTTTAAGAGAATTAGGAGTGGTTTGGGGGGGGGGCTAGAAGAGAAATGAAGAAGACAAAGGACATGACTTTGGTTTTGATAGAATTTAAGTTAGATCATATAAGAATAAAGAAGAAAAAAGGAGAAGAACATAACAGGCAAAAAATACTCTTATTACATTCAAAATCTAGTTGGAGGGTTAGTTATTAAGATGTAGAAGATTTCAAGTGTAAAATTTAATATCAAAATTTTTTGGAGTAAATTTCTAAATACTAAATATTTGGGACATATATATCTAAATAGCCCTTTATTCAAGAATTTTCAAATTTAAATTTCATGCACATGTCCTAAATTTTGTGGGATGAAACATAAGAATATCTTCCTTGATCTGTATGGTCAAATTTAAATTTCATGCACATATCCCGGAAACAGTGGTTTGTTAATTCAATCATCTTCAGCAAATCAAGCTATAATGTTACGAAAAATAAGTTGAATAAAAAAAAGAATAAACGAATCTCCCAAAAGTGGCAACAAAAATGAAAAAATATTGAAAGGATCTCTATTGTGCATAATTCAAGTCGGATTCATTGAATCTAATCATATAATTCATAATTTTCCTCTCATATAGAACCTAATTAAACGGAGTGTTTTCCCAAGTCTCTACATAAAATTGCAGAACGTAGAATCTCATAGTTAGTGCCATGGAACTAATTTTTACTTCTAACCGATAACATAGATTTTCTTCTTCTTCTTCTACATTTTTTGTCTTTTGTTCTCTTTGATCACAATGAAGGAGGTCATCATTGTCGGAGCCGGCCCTGCAGGCCTCGCCATTGCATCGTGCCTCAACGTGCTCAACATCCCCAACATTGTGCTCGAGAAAGAGGGCTGCTATGCTCACCTATGGAAAAAGAAGGTCTATGATCGGCTGAAGCTTCACCTGACCAAGGAATTCTGCGCGCTGCCACATATGCCTCATGCTGATTCGGCCCCAACCTACATCCCCAAGGATGATTTCATCCGGTACTTGGACGAATATGTAGTAAAGTTCAATGTCAACCCGGTCTACAACACTTTGGTGGAATCTGCGACGTATGATGGTGTCGCCAAGGCTTGGAGCGTAAAAACTCGAAATGTAGTGACAGGCAAAGGAGAATACGTGGCGCGATTCTTAGTGGTGGCAACAGGCGAGAACGCTCAGTGTTTCATATCGGATCTTCCAGGCCTGAAGAGCTTTAATGGGGATGTGGTTCATTCTTCGCAATATAAGACCGGGAAGTCTTATAACGGCAAGACTGTTCTTGTGGTGGGGTGTGGGAATTCCGGCATGGAAATTGCTTATGATCTCTCTGAATTTGGTGCCAAGACCTCCCTTGCTATCCGATCCCCGGTGAGTATTTTATTAAAAAACAGATAAATTATATTTGTAAATAAGAAAGGAACAATTTCGTAAATATTTTGTATGATTGATGTATATACAAAACAAATGGTTTCCCTTGTATCTTAAAGTGGCATGGATGTAATTTTCCTCGATCTATTTCTATAAACAGGGGTAAGTCATCTAAAAGAAAAGAAGTAAAATAAAATGAACAATTTAGTTATAATACACCTTGTGTTTTTTATGTGTAGTTAAATGTCATGACAAGGGAGTTGATACACTTGGGCATGTCACTAATTCAGTACTTTCCGGTCAAGTTGGTCGATAGCCTTCTTCTGATGCTAAGCTGGTCCTATTATGGGGACTTGTCCAAGTATGGGATTGTTCGGCCGAGCATGGGCCCATTCGCTCTCAAGGCCGCAACCGGCAGGTCTGCAGTGATCGACGTTGGCACAATCAAAAAGATCAAGACTGGCGAGATTCAGGTAATTAACTAATTAATATGTCAATTTTCTGAGTTGGAATTTGATAAGGGACATATTAATTATACCATGCTAAGTACTACGTAAACATCATCATCTTCTCTTTTTCTGGATCCAAAAGGTTTTTAAAGAACCGGTGATGGTGAGTGGCAACATGGTCACCTTCAAAGACGGCAAGGCAAGACTCATCAGTTCGATGCAATAGTATTTTCCACTGGATATAGAAGCACTCCGAACAACTGGTTGAGGGTATGAATTATAACAGTCTTTTTTTTTTTTCCTTCTTTCACTTAATTAGGACGATATGCTTTTGATATATGCTTGTAATTAGTGATATGCTTTCAATTTATGCTCGTAACTAATGAAGCGATTGATGGCAATGCAATGCAGGATGAGAAAGGATGGCTGCTGAACGAAGATGGATTCCCGAAAGAAAGGTTTCCGAATCACTGGAAAGGAAGGAATGGCCTGTATTGTGTGGGACTTGGTAGAAGAGGACTGTTCGGAATCGCCAAGGATGCTGAAAACACTGCAAATGACATTGCCATGGCTTTTAAGATCGAGCAGTCGATCTAATTAATTTGTCTATATCTGTTTGTTTGTTCCTTTCTAAAGAGAGGATTGATCTAATGTGACGTACACGAAAAGGAGTTTTTTGAAGCAAATAATTATGTAGTAGTAGTAGTTTCTTAATATTAGAGTTGATGCATAAGATGTGGCAGTCTGAGATACTTGAATTAACATATGGCTTTTATATGTAGTAGAGAATATATATGTTTTCTTAACATGTGGCTTTGATATGTAGTAGAGAATATAAATATTTTCTCAAAGAGGTGCTATTATTTTCGTAGTGGTCAATTCCCGACCCCGAAGCGCGAGATCGCGATACGTGTGACGCCCGGGATACCACGAGGGAATGGCCGCCATTCGACAGTCGACCGTGTGTCTCTTTCATATGGTCTCAGAACAAGCGCCCTTGAGCTCGGGTCCAACCCAGACGGTGGCCCCGACATCACCTCAAGTTTAGCGTCCAAGAGCTAAGGTCCAACCCTGACTTCGTGGCCCGACGTCACCTCTCGAGCACCAACAAGCCCGATTCTCCCTCGATAGTTGAAGCCTCTATAAGACTCTTCCAGCACAGCTTAGCTGCGGGATTTCTGAAACTACCATATCAGATTTTAACTGCTTAAATTAAACAGATCATATCTCCGGCCAACGGATCAGGCAGTTACAACCAACGAATCAAATAGCTATAACCAATAGATCGAGTTGTTATGATTGCGGCCAACCGCCCAGTTTAAACAGTTATCCATAGTTCTCCTCTCATGTATAAATACTTTACCCTTCCCAACGAGAGAGGGGTTAGTTTACAAAAACCCTAGCATACCTCTAAATATAGAGCCGTTGATTTCTGCTTATAATTCTTTTTGATTAAAGTGGAATTTCTCTCTCCCATAGTTTTTCTCTTCCAGGTTTTCACATAAATCTCTGTATGTTTGCTGTGATTATCGATCTATGCATTCTTTATAATTTTGGTGCACGTGGGAAAGTTCTTGAAGAATTTTCCTCCGCATTTGATGCTTTCATTGAGATCCTTGAATCCATACTCAAGATCTCCTCCCCTTCTTTAATCCCTTCCTCATAAGGCCTTGTCAGACGGAGAAGGTCCGATAAAAAAGAAGCTCTTCTTAAGTCGCTATCGCCGCCACCTCAAACGGTATATCAATTGTCACTGGGGGCACAGGGGGCGCCAATCCCCCTTCTCCTCTCCTTGTCGTCCTCATCGAAGACGTCAGGAAAGTACAATCATCTCTATCAGAAGTAGGAGGCAACGAACAAGGGGCTCAGCTTTCCCCCAAGGGCCAACTCTTCCAAATACTCACCAACCTCCGGAAGCAACTGGACAAGTAGTTAGTAGAGGCGGTTCGTGAATGTGAGCGAGAGGAGGTCACACTAGAGAGGAATTAATTTGGTTGAAACCAAACACTTGAAAACGTGTATTCTGTAAAATCAGTATAATTATGTATGTGTGCTAATGTTCCCTCGATACTTTTGTTATAGCATTGGCTCAACGGGTCGAATCCACAGGGACGGGAGGCGATAGAAGCATTAACAGTTCTTATTCACGTCGTACGTTAACAATTTTGCTTAGCTAAAGAATGAGAAAAAGAAGAAAGAAAAGAAATTCAGAAGTGATAGATGAGAAGATAATGAAAACAGCGATGTGAAAATAGAAGAGAAGAAATTGTGAAGTCGGTAAAATAAAAGAAATAAAGGTGAAGTGAAAAGCGAAGTGATTTAAGAAGTGGGTTTGAAAACAAAATAGAAAAAGCGAAGATGAAACTTGTAGTAAAAAAAAAAAACAATGGTGAAGAAGATGAAAACAAGGATGAACTAAGAAGATGGTAAAAACAACGATAGGAGAGTGGTAAAAAGATTTAGGAAATTATTTTTGAAATAAAGTAAAAAGAAAACTCATGGCTACTAACTACTAATTGCTCCACTAACCATGCTAACCTCTTAGTGAGAGTTACCTCACATGGATCCTTGGTCATCACTAGTCCTTGGCTTCAAGAGACGATACAAAGAATGGAACATAAGATTGTTCTTTTACATTCAAACAACACATTCATAGCACACAACAAGTTGCAAGCTACTATTAAATCATCAAAACCAAGTAGAGGTGAGCATAAAATAAAAAAGACATTGCAAGTTGCTCGTTAGTGATTAGATGTTAGAATGTTAGAATCCATCATCATGAGCCATCAATGGTTCTTACAAGAGCAAGGCCTTGTACAGGCCATTAGATTCATGTGGATTATCAAGTAAGAAGTTAGATAGTTAGTGGCTAATAGTTAGATAGTTATGAGAAGAAAAATTAGCTAAGCATCATGTAGAAGATGGAGAAGATTACAATGAATAAGAAAGGAGACACCGTTACATAGATTGTCACCATCTATTACATCAATTTCTCTCTTTCTCTCTCTGAATCTCTCAGCCCTAATACATGATCTAAAAATGAAATGAAAATATAAAAGAAAAAAAGAAAAGAAGAGCACCAACACTAACCTACACTAAAAGAGAGAAAACCTAACTTATTTCTCAATCTGCTTCCATTTCAGATCTCTGCAAGGCTTTATATAGGCAAAAGGAGCTTCTAGAAGATGAGACGAGGCCATGCGTCGAAAATCGACACGTGGATCGCCAATATGGCCGCGAAAACGCGACCATAGCCGCATTTTTGCGGCCATACCAGGGACTTAGGTCCCTGATTTTGGCGAGTGGTTTCGTCTCACTTCGGGGACCTTCCAGATATTCTTAGATATCTGGTATTTGCGTCTAAATTTTCGTCAGACACCCGCCAACGTCTAAATTCAATGTATCTTCTAAAAACTCTTTAGCTTGGCCTCCAAAAAATCCAGATTTAATTACCCAAAATGAGTTTAATTAAGCTCTTATTACCCTTTTGCCCTTCTAGTCTTGATTATCTGCAAAAGAGACCAAAACACAGTTAGAAATGATATTTTATTCATAAATCGGTAGGAAAATGTGATATAAAAGTGCAATATCATAGACTAATCATACCCCCACAGTTATCTTTTTGCTCGTCCCGACCGAAATAAGAAAAAGAAAAACTATACTATAAATGTTATTACACCACTTTATAGGTGACGCAATTGCACTGAGCGTGTGCAGCAAGCCGTTAAACCTCTAGGTTTTCCCTAGAGGAGGAGTGTTGTCTCCTGAGGGTTTTCAGCGGATTGCAGCCACAAAATCTATAAAGAAAGGGAACAAATGTTAGTGTTTGAAAACATATTTTGAAAGAGAAATAAGTTTACGAAATATTTTTGCAAAAATTTAAGCGATCTAAGATCATAAGTCCGCCAAAAATTATTCTTCCTTAAACTTAGTCTATATGTAAGATCTTGTCTTCAATTAAGGTAAAAATTCAAAATTGGATTGAATATTTTATCTTTCATAAAACTTAGATAATATGCACTCTGTGATAGTGAAGATTTCTGGGATTTCAACTCTAACCATCAAGCCATTTATTTTTATATATTTTTCTTTTTTCTTCTCTTAGTTTTCTTAGGTTTTCTAGTTCACTCGGTTAGTGAGCCTTTAACCGATGACTCTCAGACCAGATGGTCTTAGGCACCAGATGAGAAAAACATCCCTCGAGTTTAAGGAATTGAGTAAACAAGGCCACAAAACTAAGAGGGATTATTTATTTCTTATGACTACCTTTAGGCGTGAATAATCATGCTTCTTGGGGCATAGTTATCCAGCTTAAAAGTGGTTCTTTTTTTTCATATATACCATATATTTTTTTTATTTTTGCTTTATGGCATTTTAGGTCTTTGTTTCTATCTCAAAAATGTGTAAGTGTGAAGTGCATACTATTTAAGGCAAAAAATTCAAGATAAAATTATCTCTCCAATTTATCTTACTTAGCCTATAATTTTAAACAAGATCTATTATTTCGACTAGATTTAAAATGTCATAATTTAAGGCTTCCTTAGTTTCTAAGATCATCTTAATTTTCTTAAAAATAGATCAAAACTTTGTCTCTTATTTTAAAATATTTTTTTAAAGAAAAGGAAAAAATTTCTATACAAAAAGAATTTTTTTAAAAATATCCTAAAAGAAGTGAAAAGAAAGAAAATCTAAAAACTCTATGTTAGTAGACCCTCCCCCACACTTATCTCATGCATTGTCCTCAATGCATCGTGAATGTAAGTATGCATGAAACAAATAGAGAGGGAAGAAAAATTACCTCAAGGTGGTGATTCCGGTGGTGGTCTGATTGGTCCACGAAATACGGTCCAATTCAATTTGCATGGAGTTCGGAGGAACCCACCAAAATCCCTCTAATATAACCCACTATAATGATGTATGCATTTATGATTTTTATTAAGAATTTTACCCCATCTAATTTTCAAAATTTTTAACTAATTTCAGAGTCATTATTTTTAACACCTTTGTCCCAAAATGGAATATGAAAAGATGGAATGATTGATCTGGAATCAGGAAGGATATGAACTACATTCGACTCAGGAAATTGACTGAAGTTAAGTAAAGGCCGAACAGTCAAAATTTGTTCAGGAAGTGGGTCCAAATCAAGAAGTTGAAATCCTATTCCACGTTCATTTTTCACAATAGAATGTGACTCTCTAAGATTGGTGATTCAAGTTCAAGAATGACAGGTATGAGAATCAATACTAACTCTAAAATGTTTCTCAAATCAAGTAGCAAAATAGGAGTCAATAATGATTCAGAAATTTGAACTGGATCACAAATTTGAGAATCTAGGTCACATACTTGATTGAGTTCAATTTCATAAAAATGAGAACTTTCAATTTGTCAATGAGATATTCAAAAGTATGAAATTGGTCAAGTTCAATTTGTTGATCAAAAAAAGATTGGTGATTCAATTTCATGATGGATTGGCACAGGATCCAATATTGACTCGGGAAAAGGATTGAAGAGAGATAAAGATATCAGAGTCGAAATTGAATCAAGAAGTGGAATTGAATTACCAAGTTGAGATTCAGGATCACATTCATGCTCAAGTTCAATTTTAGGAAAAGGATAACTTCCCAAACTGTTAATGGGATTTTCAAAAGTCAGAGTTTGGTCAAGTTCAATTGGGTGCGCTGAAATTGAATCTTAGTTTCCAAAACAACATGACTCTTTGGCTCTAACAGAATGGTTAGCGACATCGAAAATGGTCAAAGGATGAGAATGGAGAGTTTTGACCATTATATCGATATCATCATTATGAGCAATTTGAGCCTGAGTCATGGCTTCAAGCAGCTTTTCATAGTCAATTGGTTCATCATTTTATTGCGATTGGACTTGAAAAGATGAAGATTTATTTTAGAAACTGTGGTGAAATGTGAGTCCATCAGATTTTGTGATTGTTGCTCGGACTCACGCATACTCATTTCTAAGATTGATGGTTTTCTTTTTGAACTGGTGGGACTGAGTATGAATCTTGGAAATATTGTAGAATTGGGGAGGCTAACATTTTCTAAAATAGTCGCTCGGCCTCTTTCATGTTGGCTTCTATACTCTTTTCTAACTCAGATTTTTCTTCAATGTGTGGTTCTGAAAAAGGATTATAGGAAGCAAAATTAGGGAATGAATTGTGAAATTTGTGAAAATTGTGGACAAGGTGATTGAAAATTTGACTCGGGGGAGGTGAATCCCAATTAACTCTGTGAAGAGTTGAAATTATTTTTGAAATGTTGGTCATCAAATAAGCGGTATGGGTTATACTGAGTCGAATACATCCAATCCAGATTATTTAGTTGGGTCATGTTTTTCAAAGTTGGGTTGGAGCTATTCGACAAGGTGGTGGTTGTGAAGTATGGATTCATATTACGATTGAAAAAAATATTGTTGAATTCCATTTCACAAACAATCACAAATAAAAAAAAAAAACAAATAAACAGATAAAAAGAAAGAAAAAATCAAAACCAAGTATATAATACGGTTGACCTAGACCTAAAAGACTCCTAACTAGTCGATTACCCAGTGGAGGTTCTTGTATGAATCTAACCATAAGCTAATCGACCAAGTAGGGGCAAAATATGATGGGAGTTATCCGTGCGTAAGTAACGGGCCATAATTACGCTAAATCACGGTATCTTCGAGGTGTAACCTCTTAATCCCCAACCTTAGACACCGATTTCACAAGAGTATGATTCAAACAAGTTTCATTCTCGGTCAATCTCTTAATGAGTCCGAGATGTCCCTAGGGGCCAACGTCTATCAATTTTTATTAGGGATTGGGTTGTATGAGTGAGGGGTGATTTTGGGCTAAGGAAGGGTGATGAAATTCTCACCTTATCTTATATTGGGTTTTGCCCTTAAGTCTAATTCATGCAAGTGTGCAATATAAATAAGAATATAACACAAAGCGAGAAAATCACCCACGTGTTTGTCCTATGCTATATGCAATGCCATATGTAAACCTCAGTCCAAATCACAACAACAGAACAAAATACAGTATATTGGAACTGAATTGACACGTGCCTAAATGCAAATGTCTAAACCGTTTTAAAAGCGTCCAATCACTGTTCTTTAGTTCTTTAATTTATTATAGTGTGTAGGTAAGAATTACAGAAAAATAGCAGCAGATTTCAACAAAATATAGCAATAGATGAAACTTGCAAGATCCCTACAAAATTTGGGGACCAGGGACCAAGATTGGCCGCGTTTCCGCAGCTCCCAAGTCCTTGCGCGACAATTTAATAAAAGTAGCTTCCCTTCTTTCTAGAGCAGAGATCTACAGGCAAAGGGAGTCTTCTATAATATATAGTTTCTGTAAGAATGACCTGCACACAAAAAATTGAGAAGAAATGTTGACAAAAATGTGAGTTTAAATTATTCCCATCCCTGGCAACGGCGCGAAAATTTGATCGGGGAATTACCGGTACTTAAACTTAGTCTATAGGCAAGATCTTGTCTTCAATTAACGTAAGAATTCAAAATTGGATTGAATATTTTATCCTTCACAAAACCTAGATAATATGCACTTTGTGATAGTGAAGATTTTTGAGATTTCAACTCTAACCATCAAGCCATTTATATATATGCAAGATCTTGTCTTCAATTAAAGTATGTTAATAATTCTTCTTAGTTAAAGAATGAGAAAAAGAAGAAAGAAAAGAAATCCAAGTGATAGGTGGAGAAGGCAATAAAAACGACGATGTGAAAATAAAAGAGAAGTGGTTGTGGAGTCTGTAAATAAAAGCAACAAACATGAAGTGAAAAGCGAAGTGATTTAAGAAGTGGGTTTGAAAACAAAATAGAAAAAGAGAAGATGAAACTTGTGGTAAAGAAAATAAAAACAATGGTGAAGAAGATGAAACAAGGATGAACTAAGAAGATGGTAGAAACAACGATGGGAGAGTGATAAAAAGATTTAGGAAATTGTTTTTAAAACAAAGTAAAAAAGAAAACTCATGACTAATAACTACTAATGTCTCCACTAACCATGCTTAGTGATAGATGCCTCACATGGATCCTTGGCTTCAAGAAACGATACAAAGCATGGCACATAAGATTTTTCTTCTACATCCAAACAACACATCCATACCACACAATAAATTGCAAGCTACTATTAAATCATCAAAACCAAGTAGAGGTGAGCATGAAATAAAGAAGACATTGCAAGTTGTTTGTTAATGAGAATATTAGAATGTTAGAATCCATCATCATGAGCCACAATGGTTCTTACAAGAGCAAGGCCTTGTAGAGGCTATTAGATTCATGTGGATTATCAAGTAAGAAGTTAGTGGTTAGTAGTTAGATTGCGATGAGAAGAAGCTAAGCATCATGTAGAAGACGGAGAAGATTACAATGGAGAAGAAAGGAGACACCTTTACATAAATTGTCACCATCTATTACATCAATCTCTCTCTTTCTCTCTCAACCTTAATACATGACCTAAAAACAAAAAAAAATACAAAAGAAAGAAAAGAAAAGAAAAGAAAAGAAGAACACCTACACTAACCGATACTAAAAGAGAGAAAAGCTAGCTTATTTCTCAATCTGCTTCCGTTTCAGGTCCTGCAAGGCTTTATATAGGCAAAAGGAGCTTCTAGAAGATGAGACGAGGCCATGCGTCGATTTTCGATGCGTGGCTCGCCAATATAGCTATGGAAACGCAGCCATAGCCATGTTTCCACAACCATACCAGGGATTTCGACACGTGGTTTGCCAATATGGCCGCGGAAACGCAGCCATAGCCATGTTTCCACAACCATAGGGATTTTGACACGTGGCTCGCCAATATGGCCGCAGAAATACGACCATAGCCATGTTTTCGCAGTCATACCAGGGACTTAGGTCCCTGATTTTGACGAATGGTTTCGCCTCGCTTCGGGGACCTTTCAGATATTCTTAGATTCGGGTATTTGCGTATAGATTTTCGTCAGACACCCGCCAACGTCTAGATTCAATGTATCTTCTAGAAACTCTCTACCTTGGCCTCCAGAAAATCTAGATTTAATTACCCGAAAATGAGTTTAATTAAGTTCTTATTACCCTTTTGCCCTTCTAGTCCAATTACCTACAAAAGAGATCAAAACAAAGTTAGAAATGATATTTTATTCACAAATCGGTAGAAAAATGCGATATAAAAGTACAATATCGTAAATTAATCACACCCCCACACTTATCTTTTTGCACGACCACAAAATAGAAAAAGAAAAACTATACTACAAATGTTATAACACCACTTTCGTAGGTGACGCAATTGCACTGAGCGTGTGCAACAAGCTGTTAAACCTCTAGGTTTTCCCTAGAAGAGGAGTGTTGTCTCCTGAGGATTTTCACTGGATGCACCCACAAAATTCATAAAGAAAGGGAATAAATATTAGTGTTTGAAAATGCATTTTGAAAGAGAAACAATTTTACGAAATATTTTTATAAAAATTTAAGCGATCTAAGATCATAAGTCCACCAAAAATTATTCTCCCTTAAACTTAGTCTATATGTAAGATCTTGTCTTCAATTAAGGTAAGAATTCAAAATTGGATTAAATATTTTATCCTTCATAAAACCTAGATAATATGCACTCTGCGATAGTGAAGATTTCTGAGATTTCAACTCTAATCATCAAGCCATTTATTTATATATATATTTTCCTTTTTTCTTCCCTTAGTCTTCTTAGGCTTTCTAGTTTATCCGGATAGTGACCCTTTAACCGATGACACCCAGACTAGATGGTCTTAGGGAACCAGATGAGAAATATCCCTCAGTTTAAGGACTCGAGGAAACAAGGCCACAAAACTAAGGGATTATTTGTTTCTTATAACCACCTTTAGGCGTGAATAATCATGCTTCTTGAGGCATAGTTATCCAGCTTAATAAGTGATTCTTTTTTTCTTCATATATACCGTATATATATTTTATTTATTTTTACTTTATGGCATTTTAGGCCTTTTTTTCCATCCCAAAAATCTATAAGTGTGAAGTGCATACTATCTAAGTCAAAAAATTCAAGATAAAATTATCTCTCCAATTTATCTTACTTTTATAATCTTAACCATGATCTATTATTTCGACTAGGCTTAAGATGTCATAATTTAAGGCTTCCCTAGTTTCTAAGATCATCTTAATTTTCTTAAAAATAGATCAAAACTTTGTCTCCTATTAAAAAAAAATTTTTAAAGAAAGGAAAAATTCCTATACAAAAGAAAACTTCTAAACATATCCTAAAAGCAGTGAAAAGAAAGAAAATTTAAAAACTCTACGTTAGTAGACTCTACCCCACACTTATCTCATGCATTGTCCTCAATGCATCGTGAATTTAAGTATGCATGAGACAAATAGAGAGGAAAGAAAAAATCACCTCAAGGTGGTGATTCCAGTGGTGGTCTGATTGGTCCACAAAATACGACCCAATTCAATTTGCGTGGAGTTTGGAGGAACCTACCAGAAACCCCTCTAATATAATCCACTATAATGATGTAAGCAATTATGATTTTTATTAAGAATTTTACCACATCTAATTTCCAAAATTTCATACTAATTTCAGAGTCATTCTTTTCAACACCTTAAATGGAGTATGAAAAGATAGAATGATTGATCTAGAATTAGGAAAGATATGAACTACAATTGACTCAGAAAATTGACTGAAGTCAAGTAAAGGCTCAGGAGTCAAAAATTTTCAGGAAGCGGGTCCAAATCAAGAATTTGAAATTCTATTCCACATTTATTTTCCCACAATGGAATGTGACTATCTAAGATTGGTGATTCAAGTTCAAGAATGACAGGTATGGAAATCAAGACTGACTCTAAAATATTACTTAAATCAGGTAGCAAAATAGGAGTCAATATTGATTCAGAAATTTGAACTGGATCACAAATTTAAAAATCTGGGTCACAATCTTGATTGAGTTCAATTTCAAAAAAATGAGAACTTACCAATTTGTCAATGAGATATTCAAAAGTATGAAGTTGGTCAGTTCAATTTGTTTATCATAAAAGATTGGTGATTCAATTTCACAATGGATTGGCACAAGATCCAATGTTGACTCGGAAAAAAATTGAAGTGAGGTTAAGATACCGGAGTCAACATTAAATCAAGAAGTGGAATTAAATTACCAAGTTGAGGTTCAGGATCACATTCATGCTCAAGTTCAATTTTAGAAAAATGATAACTTGCCAAACTATCAATGTGATTTTCAAAAGTTGGAGTTTGGTCAAGTCCAATTGGGTTGCTGAAATTGAATCTTGGTTTCCAAAACAACACGACTCTTTGGTTCTAACAGAATAGTTAGCGACATCACGAATAGTCAAAGGGTGAGAATTGAGAGTTTTGACCATTATATCTATATCAAGATTATGAGTGATTTGAGCCTAAGTCATGGTTTCAAGCAGCTTTTCATAGTCGATTGGTTCATCATTTTGTTGCGATTGCACTTGAAAAGATGAAGATTTATTTTGAAAATTGTGATGAAATCGTGAGTCCATCAGATTTTGTGATTGTTGTGCGGACTCACGTATACTCATTTTCAAGATTGATGATTTTTTATTTTGAACTGGTGGGACTGAGTATGAATCTTGAAAATATTTTGGAAATTGGGGAGGCCAACATTTTCTGAAATTGTCGCTCGGCCTCTTGCATGTTGGCTTCAATACTCTTTTCTAATTTAGATTTTTCTTCTATGTGTGGCTCTAAAAAAGGAGCATAGGAAGCAAAAATAGGGAATGAATGTGGTGAAATTTGTGAAAATTGTGGATAAGGTGATGAGTGAAAATTTGACTCCGGGGAGGTGAATCCCCATTGACTCTGTAAAGAGTTGAAATTATTTTTGAAAGGTTGGTCATCAGATACGCGGTATGGGTTATATTGAGTCGAATACATCCAATCCAGATTATTTGGTTGGGTCATGTTTTTCAAAGCTGGGTTGGAGCTATTCAACAATGAGGTTGATGTGAATTATGGATTCATATTAAGATTGAAAATTTTGTTGTTGAATTCCATTTCACAAATAATCATAAAAAAGAAAAAACAAACAATCAAATAAAAAGAAAGAAAAAATCAAAACCAAGCCTATAATAGGGTTGACCTAGACCTAAACGACTCCTAACTAGTTAATTACCCGGCGGAGGTTGTTATATGAATCCGACCACAAACTAATCGGTCAGTAGGGGCAAAATACGGTGAGAGGTATCCGTGCGTAAGCAATGGGTCTTAATTACGCTAAACCACGGTATCTTCGAGGCGTAACCTCTTGATCCCTAACCTTAAACGCCGATTTCACAAGAGTATGATTCAAGCAAGTTTCACCCTCAGTCAATCTCTTAATGAGTCTGAGATGTCCCTAGGGGCCAACGTCAGTCAATTTTATTAGTGATTGGGTTGTGTGAGTAGGTGATTTTTGGGCTAAGGAAGGGTAATGAAATTGCCACCTTATCTTGTATTTTGCCCTTAAGTCCAATTCGTGCAAGTGTGTAATATAAAAAAGAATATAACACAAAACGAGTAAATCACCTACGTGTTTGTCCTATGCTATTGCAATGCCATATGTAGCCATATGTACACCTCAGTCCAAATTACAACAACAGAATAAAATATAGTATATTGGAGCTGAATTGACACGTGCCTAAATGCAAATGTCTAAACTATTTTAAAAGCGTCCAATTACCGTATTTTAGTTTTTTAATTTATTACAGTGTGTAGGTAAGAGTTACAAAAAACTAGCAGCAGATTTCAACAAAATATAGCAATAGATGAGACTTGCAAGGTCCCTACAAAATTTGGGACGAGGGACCCAGGATTTGCGGTGTTTCCGCGGCTCCCAAGACCTTCGCGTGGCAATTTAATAAAAGTAGCTTCTCTTCTTTCTATAGAATGGAACTATAGGCAAAGAGAGTCCAATATATAGTGTCTGTAACAATGACCTGCACACCAAAAACTGAGAAGAAATTCACAAAAACATGAGTTTAAACCATTCCCATCCCCGGCAACGGCGCCAAAATTTGATTGGGGAATTACCAGCACTTAAACTTAGTCTATATGCAAGATCTTGTCTTCAATTAAAGTAAGAATTCAAAATTAGATTGAATGTTTTATCCTTCATAAAACCTAGATAATATGCACTTTGTGATAGTAAAGATTTCTGGGATTTCAACTCTAACCATCAAGCCATTTATCTATATGCAAGATCTTGTCTTCAATTAAGGTATGTTAACAATTCTTCTTAGTTTAAAAATGAGAAAAAGAAGAAAGAAAAGAAATTCAGAAGTGATAGGTGGAGAAGGCAATGAAAACGGCGATGTGAAATAAAAGAGAAGTGATTGTGGAATCGGTAAAATAAAAGCAATAAAGGTGAAGTGAAAAGTGAAGTGATTTAAGAAGTGGGTTTGAAAATAAAATAGAAAAAGAGAAGATGAGACTTGTGGTAAAGAAAATAAAAGCAATGGTGAAGAAGATGACAACAAGGATGAACTACGAAGATGGTGAAAACAACGATAGGAGAGTGATAAAAAAGATTTAGGAATTATTTTTAAAACAAAGTAAAAAAAAAACTCATGGATACTAACTACTAATTGCTCCACTAACCATGTTAACCTTTTAGTGATAGTTGTCTTACATGGATCCTTGGCCATCACTAGTCCTTGGCTTCAAGAGACAATACAAAGCATGACACATAGGATTATTCTTCTACATCCAAACAACACATTCATACCATATAATAAGTTGTTAGCTACTATTCAATCATCAAAATAAAGTGGAGGTGAGCGTGAAACAAAGAAAACATTGCAAGTTGCTTGTTAGTGGTTAGATGTTAGAATGTTAGAATGTTAGAATCCATCATCATGAGCCATCAATGGCTCTTGCAAGATCAAGGCCTTGTAAAGGATATTAGATTCATGTGAATTATCAAGTAAGAAGTTAGATAGTGGTTAGTAGTCAGATTGCCATGAGAAGAAAAATTATCTAAGCTTAATGTAGAAGATGAAGAAGATTATAATGGAGAAGAAAGGAGATACCTTTACATAGATTGTCACCATCTATTACATTAAACTCTCTCTTTCTCTCTTTGAATCTCTCAGCCCTAATACATGATCTAAAGATGAAATGAAAATACAAAAGAAAAGAAAAGAATAGAAGTACACCTATACTAACCTATACTAAAAGAAAGAAAACCTAGCCTATTTCTCCTTCTGCTTCCGTTTTAGATCTCTATAGGGCTTTATATAGGCAAAAGGAGCTTCTAAAAGACGAGACGAGGCACACGTCGAAAATCAACATGTGGCTCGCCAATATGGCTGCGGAAAAACGGCCATAGCTATGTTTTCATGGCCATACCAGGGCTTAGGCCCCTGGTTTTGGTGAGTGATCTTCCTCACTTTGGGGACCTTCCAGATGTTCTTAGATTCATGTATTTGCATCGAGATTTTCGTCAGACACCCGCCAACGTCTAGATTTAATGTATCTTCTAGAAACTCTCTAACTTGCCTCCAAAAAATCCAGATTTAATTACCCAAAAATGAGTTTAATGAAGCTCTTATTACCCTTTTGCCCTTCTAGTCTTGATTATCTGTAGAAGAGACCAAAATACAGTTAGAAATGATATTTTATTCATAAATCGGTAAGAAAATACGATATAAAAGTGCAATATCGTAGACTAATCATAGCCCACACTTATTGTTTTGCTCATCCTGAGCAAAATGAGAAAAAGAAAAACTATACTACAAATATTATTACACCACTTTCGTAGGTGACGCGATTTCACTGAGCGAGTGCAACAAGCCGTTAAACGTCTAGGTTTCCCCTAGAGGAGGAGTGTGTCTCCTGAGGGTTTTCAGTGGATTGCACCCATAAAATCCATAAAGAAAGGGAACAAATGTTAGTGTTTTGAAAACAAATTTTGAAAGAGAAACAAGTTTACGAAATATTTTTGTAAAAATTTAAGTGATATAAGATCATAAGTCCACCAAAAATTATTCTCCCTTAAACTTTGTTCATATGCAAGATCTTGTCTTCAATTAAGGTAAGAATTCAAAATTAGATTGAATATTTTATCCTTCACAAGACTTAGATAATATGTACTCTGTGATAGTGAAAATTTTAAAAATGAGTTTAATTTCAGAAATTACCTGAAAATGTGTTTTTAGGCTAGGTCGATCGACCGACCGGTCGACTGAACCTCGTGGCCAATTCTGGCCATCAGATTGTGCACGTTGTGCACGTTTGTCGATCGACCGACCAGTCGACGGCAAACCAAGCGGTTGCCCGGGTGGTCGACCGACTAACACTAGTTTTTGTCTTGGTTGAGCTCAGTCTGTAGGATCTATATTCAAGCAACACATACACTAGAGGGGGTGAATAGTGTTTATAAAAATTTAAATGAAACTACTTACAAGAAATTGAAATTCACAAGATAAAACTCAGAAAATAATGCAAACGCAAAGACAAGAGATTTATCCTGGTTCGGTCCTTGTGACCTACATCTAGTCCCCAAGCAATCCGCTTGAGATTTTTCTTTCCTGATTTGGATACACCCAAAACTAATACCTTATACACCACTTGACAAAACACCCTTTGCCAAATGTGTACAACTCCTCTTACAACCAAGAGAACAAACACCTTGTATAACTTCTCTTCTACACCAAGAAGACGCCCTTGTACAATGCTCCTCTTTGAATGATTACAACTGATCCTATAAGTCTTGAATCTGAATGTGCTTGTGGACAAGGTCTCTTATAGGTGGACTTTCAGAAATTTTCACAATAGAGTAGGAATTGGTGAAGAAACAGAAAGTGGAACAGTTTTCAGAAAAAAACATAATTTTGAAGAGAGGTTTTAGGCTGAAAACTTGAGATTTGAATTGGTGAATTGATCCTAGGACAATATCCCTATTTATAGCTGAAATCTATAGCCAGTTAGGGAAGTTATCAATTCAAATTTGAAATTTAAACGTTGGATAAAATACCAGAAATCACCAACTGTATAACAGTCAGAAACTGCTATTAGTCGACTAGGGTAGGAGGGTTAGTCGACTAGAAGAGCAAAATTTCAAAGACTAGTCGACTAATATATGTGGTAAGTCGACTATACCTAGACTGATACGGATACAAGTTTCTGAAAAACTGTTTGTAATCGACTATATAGACAAGATTAGTCGACTACATCAGGGGTTAGTCAACTATACTTTAGGGGAAGTCGACTAATTCTGATGCCAGAAAACAAACAGAAAGTTGGGATATTCTTTTAGAAGAACTTATTCGACTATAGGTTAGGTTAGTCGACTATACTTAGAGGTCAAGTCGACTATATAGGTATTTGTGTGTGTGTGTTCAAGGTTTTTAACAATTATTCTAAAAATACACAAAAATACCCAAAACTTTCAACTGAGGTTGAGTAAATATAACTCTGTATAAATGCTTGTCCATCATCAAAATCTTTCAATCTTGTCGGCTTCAACATTCTCCCCCTTTTTGATGATGACAACCTGTGTTTATGAAAACTCCCCCTGCAGAGAAACTCCCCTGCAGTAAATAGGTTATAACAAATAGATATGTAACAAGTCAAGTATTCTTGTTCTCCCCTGCATAAAGTTAAGTGTTCCTTGTATTGCCATATGTCAATATCCATCATATATCTATTGCCATAACACACATGTCAATATCCATTGCCATAACACATATATATATGTAACACAGAATTTTCTTAGATATGTAACACAGTGTAACACAGAATTTTCTTAGATATGTAACACAGATTTTTCTCCCCCTTTGTCATGAACAAAAAGAGAAATAGCATAGATCATAAAAGATACATTGTATCCAAACAACCATTGTTTCCATAATTAAGTACAAATTAAAAGAGTCTTAAAAAAGAAAAGATACACAAAGATGCAAGAACTTCAAAAAACAAAACACGTAGCAAAGCCAACTCCATAATCATCAAATGTCGGATCTGGGAGGAGGAGGTGGTGGAAAATTGGTCTTAAGGATATTCAGAATCTCCGTTTGAGTGGATGCAAATGACTCCATCTTCAGTTGCATATGCTCAAAATGAGTCATCAGTAAAGATTGATTTTTGAGCAATGCAGTCTGAGAGTCCTGAATGAATTGTTGTTTGGCATGTAGAGATTCTATCTCAACAGAAAGAGAGTTGTAGAAGGCATCTGCATATGAAGGAGGTGGTTGGGATGAAGGGGGTTCAGTGAAAGGAGGTTGAGTAGAGAAAGAAGGAGCTTGAGTTGAACTTTGTGGAGGAGGAGAAGGTAGTTGTGGTGGAGGATGAGGAAAATCGTGAAGTTTCATACGATGAAGAACGACACGATCAAAAGGTTCGAAGACTTTGATAACACTAGTTTCGGAAGCAAGATCTATGTGAAATTTTTGAAACATGTGTGATAGAAAGGCTCCATATGGTAGGAAGGAGGTATGATTCTTAACAAGAGTATCAAAAATAATCTTTGCCCAATTGATTTCTAGTCCAGCCATGATGGTATAGACACAGGTGGCTAAATCACGGGAATAATAGTTATAACTCCCGTTTTAGGGCAAATATTATTGGCAAGGATACGACCTATAAGACGGGAATGGGTTTCAATTTATTGTTCGACATAGGTAATCCTTGACCTGAAAGAAATATATTTGATAAGACCTCCGCATTATCCATAGTAATGTCATTAATAGAGAGGCCGTGATAAGGAATTGAAAAGATACGGCCTATGGATTTAGGAGATAACTTGATATTAATTTAACCATAGAATATATATGAACATCATCCTCATTGTCTTCATAGGTTAAATTGGTATAAAACAAGTGAATCGAGAAAGGATAATAGCCTTGCCTAGAATCCGTAGAGAACATATGATAAAGAACATAATTTTGTAAATATGAGATAATATCATAGTCATTAAAGTCCTCATATTTAACAAACCTACCAGGTAAAATTTCTAAGGAGGAAATTCTAAGGAAGTCATCTTCTAGGGCAGGATTTTTCAGAAAAGCCCTGAAATTAACTTGAGATGAGGAAGAAGATGGAGTAAATTTGGTTTTCTTAGATCTAGACATAATTAGAACTAAAATTAAAGGAATATAAAGCAAGAATTAGAAGGAAACTGCAGAGATTGGAACGAATTTACCAAGAAATTGAAGGAGGAAAGAAATGGGTTCACTGCAGCTGTCGGTCATGTAGTCGACTGGTGTTATCGGCTGGGAAGAAGAAACGGGTGAAAACTAGGGTTTTTTTTAGGGTATAGGGTAGAATAGAGAAGTAAAAACCAAATCAATGGTTAGGATTAAAAAGAGAGTGAGATCGGATCCAAAAATAATGATATGGGTCGGGTTTCGAAAGTTAAAAACCAATAACAGAACACAGTTTTTCACAGGGTTAGTCGACTTGGTGTTTGTGACTAGTCGACTAATCCACTTACTAGTTGACTAATTGGTCAATATAGTCGACTAACTTTTAATAGATCAAAAAATTCATGTTTCTGTTAGATGCAATTTAGTCGACTGTGTCGCTGTTAAGTCGACTAGGTGTTTAATAAGTCGACTAATAAGTCTTGATAAGTTGACTAATTGTTGAAAAATGCCTTAAAATAATTCTGAAAAAATATTCAAAGATCAGAAATATTGCAAATACCCAAATCTCTTCGAAATTTCATAAAAGTATCTTCTTTAAGAGTTTTTGTAAAAATATCTGCAATTTGATTATCAGTTAATATAAAATTTAGAGAAATATCACCTTTTAAAGCATGATCACGTAGAAAATGATGTCTCATATCAATATGCTTAGTACGTGAATGATGACTGGATTTTTAGATAAGTTAATAGCACTGGTATTGTCACACACAATAGGTGAGTTTGTCATAGACATGCCATAATCAAACAAGGTTTGTTTTATCCATAAAATTTGAGCAATGCAACACTAGCAGCGATATATTCTGCTTCGGTTGTTGATAATGATACAGAATTTTGCTTTTTACTGAACCATGATACTAGTGAATGTCCCAAAAAGTGACAAGTACCACTAGTACTCTTCCGGTCAGATTTACATCCAGCAAAATCAACATCACTATATGATAGTAAATCAAATGTGCTTGACTTTAGATAAAATAAGCCATAATTGATTGTGTTATTAATATATCAAAAAATCCTTTTCACTGCTTTAAGATGTGATTCCTTAGGATTTGATTGATATCTAGCACATAAGCAAACACTGAACATAATATCAGGTCTACTTGAAGTAATATATAGTAAAGAACCAATCATACCTCGATATAGTTTCTGATCAACATTCTTACCATTTTCATCTTTGTTTAGGAATATAGTAGTACTCATGGGAGTATTCTTATGACCAGAATTTTCATACCAAATCTTTTCAGAAGTTCCTTTGCATACTTGTACTGGGAAATGAAGATTCCATCCATCATGTGCTTTATTTGCAGACCGAGAAAGTAAGTAAGTTCGCCTATGTGGCTCATCTCAAATTCACTCTGCATGGTCTTAGAAAATTCTTGATAAAGATTATCGTTAGTAGATCCAAATAAAATATCATCAACATATATCTGAATAATTAAGATATCTTTATTAACATGTTTAATAAAGAGAGTTGTATCTGCTCTTCCCATCTTAAAATTAGAATTTAAAAGAAAACTTTTTAATCTATCTACCAAGCACAGGGTGCTTGTTTTAAACCATATAAAGCTTTCTTAAGTTTAAAAACATGGTTTGAAAATTTTTCATGTTCAAAACCTGGAGGTTGTTCAACATAAACAGTTTCCTTAATAAAACCATTTAAAAAGGCACTTTTAACATCCATTTGATATAGTTTGAAATTCATAAAGCAAGAAAAAGTAAGTAAAATACGAATAGATTCAAGCCTAGCTACTGGAGCATAAGTTTCATCAAAATCAATACCTTCTTCTTGATTGTATCCTTATGCTACTAACCTTACTTTGTTCTTAATAACTTGACCTGATTCATCAAGTTTGTTCTTAAAGACCCATCTGATACCGATGATTGGATGATCAGTAGGACGTTGTACAAGATCCCAAACATCATTTCTGACAAATTGATTCAACTCTTCTTGTATTGCAATTGTCCAAAACTCATCGCACATGCTTCTTTGATATTCTTCGGTTCAATGAGTGATATGAAAGCAATTTGTGTCATGTAGTTCAATTTGGATCTCGTCTGAATGCCTTGATTTATATCTCCAATAACCAAATCATGTGGATGATTTCTTACTTCAACATATGCTTTAGGTAACTCGGTAGGAGTCTCATCAACATTAGAAATGTTAGTATCATCAGAAGATATAACAGTATTATCAATAGGAGTATCTATGATATGATCATCATCATGTGGAGAAGTATTAGAAATAGGCTTAGTCAAGGATTCATCAAATTTAACATGTAATGATTCTTCAAAGTAAATGTTTTCTTATTAAATATTCTATATGCTTTACTTTGAGTAGAGTATTCAATAAAAATACCTTCATTGGATCTAGCATCAAATTTATCTAAAGCATCTCTTGTATTTAAGATAAAATATTTACATCCAAAAATCTTGAAGTAAGAAACTTTTGGTATCCTGTTATAAAACAATTCATAAGATGTTTTGTTTAAAATAGGTCGAATAAGCACATGATTTAAAATATAACATGTAGTAGTAATAGCTTCAGCCCAAAAAAATTTTGGTAAATGACTGTCCATGAGCATAGTTCTAACACATTCTTGCAAGGTCCTATTCTTTCTCTCCACAACACCATTTTGAGCAGATGCTCTAAGAAATTCAAAGCTATGTGTAATATCATACTTATCACAGAAATTAGCAAAAGATTCATTTTCAAATTCTCCTCCATGATTACTTCGAATAGTGACTATGTTTAGAGACTTTTAATTTTGAATTCTTTTACAAAAACTTGAAAACTCATCAAAAGTATCATTTTTATTTTTTAGAAAAATTATCCATGAAAAACGTGAATAATCATCAACAATAACAAAAACATACCTACTTTTGTTTAAAGAAGAAACACGAGTATGACCAAATAAATCCAAATGCAACAGTTCTAAAGGTCTATTGGTAGAAACTAAATCTTTAGATTTAAAAGAAGATTTAATTTGTTTTCCTAGTTGACAAGAATCACAAAAATAGTCCTTTTTAAAAGCTATTTTTGGAAGACCTTTAACTAAATTAAATTTAGAAATCTTAGAAATTGTTTTCATATTCAAATGACCAAATCTTTTATGCCATAAAAAATAATCATTATTAGAAGTAAGTAAACATAAGTTATCATTAGATGATATACAGGTTATTGATAACTCATAAATATTATTGTTACGAAAACCTTTAAACAAAATATCTTTCATGTTAGTATCATATATAAGACATGCATCTTTTTCAAAAATAATTTTATAACCCTTATCACATAACTGACTAATACTTAATAGATTGTGTTTTAAACCTCTTACCAAAAGAACATTTTCAATAAGAGGTTTTGAAATGTTACCAACCATGCCTAACCAATACCTTCCTTTGTTATTGTCTCCAAATATTACTGTACCTCCCTTTTTGATTTGAACGGAAGACAGAGTTGAATGTGTCCGGTCATGTGTTTGGAACACCCACTATCAAGTATCCACTTTTCTTTATAAGGTACCTATAAGATAAAACAATTTGTATGGTACCCATCATAATAGGGTCCGAAAAAGATTAAGCTTTAGGAACCTAAATCCAATTAGAATTTGGTTTCCATTTGTTAGTATAAACATAATTATCAGAATTACACACATCATGTATATAAGATGCAATATAAGCATTTTGTCAACATTATTTAGATTTTTAGGAACCAATATATATTTGCATCTAATTCTTTTTGAAATAGTATTTCTTTTCACAAAAGAATTATATGAATTATTATTATAAAGATGTGTAGATTTTACAAAATTAGTTTTTGAAAATCCAAGACCAACATGTGTAGATTTGTAAATCTTATCTTTTGAAAAACCAAGACCAAAATGATTATTTGACATCTTTGATAAGATAATAAATCATTTAAATTCTCTTTTCCTTTATTAAATTTAGTCACATTTTTCAAAAGATTTCATACTTAATTTTGAAACTAGTCATTTCTTTATCTAAAATAGTAATTCTAGAATTTAAAGAAATAGTTTCTTTTTTAAGCAAAGAATTCTCTTTTAAGAAATTTTCATTATCCCTTTTTAAAGATGAAATAAATTTTTCAAAATCATCTTTTTCAGAATTTAAAGAAGATGTTTGAGAAACAAAATTGCATTTTCATTGTTGAGTCTTTCATTTTCCTTCGTTAAAACTTTATTTTTAATCTTTTCATTTTGAAATTATTAAAAAGTTCATTAAAAGCTTCTAATAATTCATCATAATCTTGTACCTCATCTTCTTGGGCCATGAAGCAGATATTGGCGGTTTCAGTGGCTTCTTCTTCGTCAGAGGAAGATGAGTCGCTATCATCCCAAATTGCTTGGAAGGCTTTCTTCTTCTTGTTGAACTTATTGAAATTCTTGAAGTGTCCTTTTGATTTCATCAATGGGCAATCTTTCTTTATGTGACCTGGTTTGTTACACTTAAAACAAATAGGATTATCATTAGTATCTTTATTCTTTTAAACTTACCTTATTTTAAGAACCTTTGAATTTTCTTGAAAGCATCGCCATTTCCTCTTCATCGTCATCTGAATTGTCCATATCTGAGGTTGTATGGAAGACAAGTACTTTTCTTAGATTGAAGTTGTTGTTCGTCCTTCTTTCTATTTTCAAGTTGTACTTCATATGCCATTAGATTACCAATAAGGTTTTCTAATGACATTGTTGAGAGATCATTTGCTTCTTCTATTGCAGTAGTTTTCTTCTCCCAATCTGGTGTGAGTGCGAAGGATCTTTCGAACTTTTTCGACTTGGGTGTATTCCTTTCCAAGAGATGCTAAGGAATTGGTTATATCAGTGAATCTTGTAACCATTTCTGAGATGGTTTCATTCTCCTTCATTTTGAATAGTTCAAACCTGTGGACAAGAAAAGAAATCTTAGATTCTTTAACCTTATTTGTGCCTTGATGTGTTACCTGAAGAGTGTGCCATATTTGATTTGCAGAAGTGGCTGTTGACACACGGTTGAATTCTTCTTTGGTTAAGGCACAGAATAAAGCATTCATCACTTTAGCGTCAAGGTTCGCATTCTTCTTTTGATCGTCACTCCAAGCGTTGTAGTTGGTTGTCGGTTTGGCGTATGGTGCTTCTACAATGTTCCAAAGTTCGTAGTTGAGCGATTGCAAATAGATCTTCATTCTACACTTTTAATAGTTATAGTTGGATCTGTCAAATAGCGGTGGACGTTGTGTAGAATGTCCTTCTTTGAATTGTGATGAAGGGAACTCCGTTGCCATCCTTGCTCTGATTCCAAATGTAGGATCTATATTCAAGCAACACAAACACTAGAGGGGGGGGTGAATAGTGTTTATAAAAATTTAAATGAAACTACTTGCAGGAAATAGAAATTCACAAGATAAAACTCAGAAAATAATGCAAACGCAAAGACAAGAGATTTATCCTGGTTCGGTCCTTGTGACCTACATCCAGTCCCCAAGCAATCCGCTTGAGATTTTCTTTCCTGATTTGGATACACCCAAAATCAGTACCTTGTACACCACTTGACAAAACACCCTTTACCAAATGTGTACAACTCCTCTTACAACCAAGAGAACAAAACACCTTGTACAACTTCTCTTCTACACCAAGAAGACGCCCTTGTACAATGCTCCTCTTTGAATGATTACAACTGATCCTATAAGCCTTGAATCTGAATGTGCTTGTGGACAAGGTCTCTTATAGGTGGACTTTCAGAAATCTTCACAATAGAGTAGGAATTTGTGAAGAAACAGAAAGTGGAACAGTTTTCAGAAAAAACATAATTTTGAAGAGAGTTTTTAGGCTGAAAACTTGAGATTTAAATTGGTGAATTGATCCTAGGACAACATCCCTATTTATAGCTGAAATCTATAGTCAGTTAGGGAAGTTATCAATTCAAATTTGAAATTTAAAACGTTGGATAAAACACCAGAAATCACAACTACATAACAGTCAGAAACTGCTATTAGTCGACTATAGTAGGAGGGTTAGTCGACTAGAAGAGCAAAATTTTCAAAGAGTAGTCGACTAATATATGTGGTAAGTCTACTATACCTAGACTGATACGGATATAAGTTTCTGGAAAACTGTTTGTAGTCGACTATATAGACAAGATTAGTCGACTACATCAGGGGTTAGTCGACTATACTTTAGGGAAGTCGACTAATTCTGATGCCAGAAAACAAACATAAAGTTGGGATATTTTTTTAGAAGAACTTAGTCGACTGGGGATTTTCCCAAGTCGACTATAGGTTAGGTTAGTCGACTATACTTAGAGGTCAAGTCGACTATATAGGTAATTGTGTGTGTGTGTGTTCAAGGCTTTTAACAATTATTTTAAAAATACACAAAAATACCTAAAATCTTCAACTGAGGTTGAGTTAATATAACTCTGTATAAATGCTTGTCCATCATCAAAATCTTTCAATCTTGTAGGCTTCAACACAGTCGACCTGGCGGTCGACCGAAGTCAACAGATAGTTCTAAAGTTTGAACTACCAGTCGATCGGCTGGTCGATTGAAGTTCTAACAGAGCTACAACAATGACTAGTTATAAAATCTGAGATTTTTAACTTATTCTCTAACGAATATTTTTCTTTTTTTGAACCTAATCTCTTTCCTAATGACCTGATAAGCTATACTAACATTGTTTATCACTTGCCTACATGTATATATATCTCATTTGGAGATGATTAAACATAGAGAAATCTTTTGATTTTGGAAAATATTTTAAAATCAAGTTTATCAAAAGACAAAGTTTTTTAGTTTTCTTACTTCAAGTGATCTCAGTTTTAAACCAATTTCGGCAAGTTTTAACTCTTAAATTCATTCATTTCAACTGAATTTTTTCTCTCACAAACTTCTTAAGCCTCACTTCTCATACTATAGAAAGTTATAAAAGAGAGTGTGTGTGTGTGATCTTTGTGGTCACCAAGAGCTTGTAAACCTCATTGGTTTTGTCCTACCTCTTTTATAGAGATTGAGAGTTAGAGTTGTGCACTTCGGTCTTGTGCTGACCATTGTAGTTCCTTTGTGGAGGCTCCTTTGTAGAAAATCCTTAGTGGCGAGTGAAATCCTTCACGCGGTGAAGGTGGGGACATAGATGAAATTACACCTAGAAGGGGGTGAATAGGTGTACAAGCTAATCTAGGACAAATGATGCGGAATTAAAAACTACTTATGCAAACTAAAGTTATTAAGCTAACACACAAGGTATGATCAAAAAGTATAGCCGAATTTCCGGTGAAGGGCTCTAGACTATCTCCTCAAGATTCCTCTAGATTAAGAGTTAAGGTGCTATATGAAGCTCTCTTGGTTCAACACAAAAGTGGGCACACACAAACTATATCTAGCATATGAACATGTGCAATATAAATCAATATAAGATATAAGAGAGATAGAGTTGAGAAATAGAGGATCAAACGCAAACAACAAGATATGTTTCGAGGTTCGAGCCACTGCTCTACGTTCCCGCCTTCACATAGAAGGATTTTCACTATGTCCACCAGGACCTTCCACAAAGGGACCTCCACTAAGAAATTACAACTCTACACTTGGAGTACACTACTCCTCTCTCAAACACAATCACCTCTACACAAGAGGGATAGGCATAAAGCCAAAGCAAAGAAAAGATTACAATCTTGGTGATCCAATGATCATAAGCAACACTTGGTGATCACAATAGACCACAAACAAGTTTCTTTACAAAAACAAGATCCTATAGATAGGATTAGAGATGATAGCTCAAGTGAGAGAAAACAAAGTGTTTAAAAATAAGAATAACAAAGAAAAACACTTGGGAAAACACTAACTAAATATTTAAAGAAAGATCAAAACCAATTTTCCAAAGACTCCCTTCTCTTTGATTTTCTAACACTTAAAAAAAAAATAAATGATAAAGATTTTAGGCTCAAAAACTTCTTTTAAACTTGCTGTAAAACACTGAAAAAGATGAGAAGAATAGCTCTTAAAAATCTTAGTTAAAACAGCTCAAGAGGACCCCATTTATAGGCTTTCAAGAATATAGCCGTTGAGGTCCAGAAATGGTCATTTTTAACTTGTTGGTCGATCGGCGATCGACTGTCCAACGATCATATTTCTAATCATTGAGCCACCGGTCGACCGCCGGTCGACTGCCCCAGGCAAACTAGCCTACCGGTCGACTGCCCAGTCGATCGAGCCTAAAGGCACTCAGCCTTGTCGATCGACCGCCCGGTCGACCGGCCCCGAGAGTTGGGTAGCTATAGTCAGTCAACCAGCCTTATAGGCAAGGCCTTATGCACGTCCTTGTGCACATCAGTCGATCGACCGTCGACCGAGCTCTGGTTCAGTCGACCGGCCGGTCGACCGCTAGCAGGCTCAGGCTAGGGATAGAAGGTTTGAAACTTAGTCTTTTTAACACCTATAAAATCTTATAAAATCTCATAAATTTTACAAAAATAAGTTCTTATAAATATTTGAACAATAAGATATATATATGTGAGGCCAGATCAAACAAATATATGCTTATAAGCAATGAATTAAAGCATATTTAAGCTAAAATAGAGGATAGAGATAATTACCAACACTAATAAAGATAATCTCTATTTCTCCAAACCAAGGTGGTCTTTCCACTTAAACTCCTTGATAGTGATGCACTAAATTAATTTATCCATAAAGCTCCAATTTGCATCCGCTACAAGGCACCAAAAACTTTCTCACGTTTTGAGAGAGCCACACCTACATCAAATACAATTGGTGTGGACTTTGATACCCATATCTTCTTGGGTCTTTGGATGTTAGCATTTCTAATCTAATTTTTTATATATGAAATATTTATTCTATCAAAACAAAACTTAGCAAGGTGATCTTTGCGATCATAATGTGAACAATGATACACATGGGCATACTTGTGAGTGTAATGTGTTTGCGCATATCGTGTCGTATGTACATGAATGTGTGGAGCTTGTTTCCTTTAAAACAAGGATTGTAATCTCTTATAGTCAAAAAAAACAATAGCTCAAAGTTGAGCTCAAACAATCAACTTTTTTTTTAAAGCACAAATCTCATTTTTATCAAAACTAGGAGTTTTTTGCTTTAAAAGAAACTTTGTAAAGATCAAAATTCTTTTTGATATTTTCAAGCGAAATGGATATATTTTCTTTTTCTTTTGAAATGATTTTTAATTGACTTTGCAAAACCTCATTTTCGTTCTTAAAATTTGAAATTTCTTTTTGAGCAAATCATTATTATCGAAAAGTTGTTTGAATGCTTCTCCCAACTCATCAATGTTAATATCATCACAATCTAAATTAGATTCCGAGTTTACCTCATGGGGTCATCCCCTTGAACCATGAAGCACATGTGTGTTGAATCATCCTCACTTTCGGATCCATTATCTGAATCTCAAGTGGTGGCTTTCCTTTCTTTCATCTTGCCTTTCCTTTTGGGTCACTTCTCCCTTCATTCTTGTGGTACATTCTTCTCATGTTTTTCACTAGGAGAGTGAGTTTTTCATCATCTCCTTGCTCATCATCCGAGATGGTTGGAGTGGTAATATTTTTCTTTTTGTGTTCTCTTGAAGAGGCCTTGATTGCAACACTAATATTCTTATGTGGTTCACGATTTTCTCTTGCCTTCATCTCCATTTCATGGGCCTTCAAATTCCACGAAAGCGGTGAAGTTCATTTTCTCTTTGTCGTTGAGCTCTTTTAAGGTGGTAGTTTTTTACTCTCAAGATTTGAAAAGTGATCTAAGGATCTTTCACACCTTTTGATCATTTGAAATGTGTTTGCCTAAGAAGAAAGCCTGATAAGCATTTCATTAATTGATTCACAGTCAAGCATATAAAATCTATCATATTTGAATTAAGCAAATCAATTTTGCTTTCTTCACTTGTGAAGTGCTTTCATGTATGGTGATCAAACATTGCCATATATCCTAGGCCGATGTGCAATCGATGACCCAAGATAGATCATTATCATTGAGTGATTGCATCAAAGCATATGATGCCTTTGCATTGGCTTCATATTCTTTGATGGTGCTATCAGACCAGGTGTCATTATCATAAAATGCGGGTTCAACAAATTCTTTTATAATTTCTTTGGCCACTCTACTTTCTTATGATCTAAGGAAGAGTGACATCTCAACTTTTCAAATAGGAAAGTTGAGACTATCAAACTTGGGTAGACAATCAATTGATCTATTGGCCATGTGTGTGTAGCAAAAATAATGATTAGCAAAAATAAGATCTCTCTATGGTAGTTAAACAAATATCAAAAGCACCGAGCTCTGACACCAGTTGAAATCACCTAGAGAGGGATTGCATAGGTGAATTGCTAATCAAATGTGAAATTTAAAACTTTAACTACTAAAAAACTATTATATAAATAGTTATCAAGAAGTAAAGCCGAATTCTCTGTGAAAGGTTCTAAAACTTCTCCTTAATATTTCTCTTGAATAGGAGTAAGGTGCTTTAATAGCCTTCTTGATTTAAACAAGTGCAAGCATACAAGCTATTTCAAGCATAACAAATATATAATTATGAGCAAGCAAGACACACACACACACACACACAAAAAAGTGAGTAGAGTAAAGTTGATAGAAAATAGAGCGATCGCAATTACGGGAGAATTATTTTGATTTGAACAACTTACTCTATGCCCCCGCCTTCACCTCAATGAAGGATTTTACTAGAACCGATCTCGCAAGATTAGTTAGCGCCATGACATCTACAACCTTCCTTGTTCATTCCGGTAGGAACTTTAACAATGATCCTGCAAGCACAGTCAAGACCGCAACCTCCAACAAGTTGTAGAACAAAGGTTGAAATACTTAGTGATTACTTCTTGACCACAAACAAAACTCTCTTACAATCCCGGCTTATAGAATAGATAATAAATGAGAGATCAAGTGTGGAGAGAAAACTAGAGATTGAGAATTTAAAAACTCAAGAAAACTTTTTGAATAACTTCTCTAAAATAGGAAAATAAGGCTATAAACTTTTTACAACGAATGTAGATGTTTTTACTCCCAAAACTTGTTTTTGGATTAGAGAGAATAACCCTATTTATAGGTTTACAAAAAATAGCTGTTAGAAAAACCAAATTAAGTAAATTAACAATAAATACACATTTTAGATTTGATAAAACTGTAAACATTTAATATCGCTGTCGATAGGCTAAAGAAGTTGTCGACAGCTATGCATGCAATAACTACATTATTAGTCATTGTGGAGTTTACCTATTGATAGTTTAATAGGCCTATCGACAGCTGACTGACTCATAATAGTATCAGCTTTCGAGAGCTGAAAAAGAACTGTCGACAACTAGCTCCAATAAACAGAGAACCCAACTTTCTGTAAATGCCTGTCAATAGCTTGTCATCAAGGTTGTCGACGCTCTATTCCCTATCGACAACTTTGTCATCAGGGCTATTGATAGCTATAGTTAGTTGCCTACAGAAAAGGGTTAAACACTTAAGTATTAGAATTTTTTTTTAAACTAGTTTTTTATAAACATAGCAATGCATATTTTTAATAAAATTGTATAAGATACAAAAGCAAGTTTCTCAAACTGTATTAAAGCTCTGATGTATATGGACACAACACCAATACACTTATAAAACATTATAAACTTGTTTTTGAGATTTTTCTCTCATAAAATAAACTTTTGATAAAACAAAATTTATAACTCATCAAAATAAGTTTATTTTATCAAATAAAGCTCTAATATGTATAGATAACGTCCAATACATATTTCAAATTGAAAAACTTATTTTTTGATATATAAATTATATAATGCTTATTTTGTTAAAATAACTATTTTAAAATCAAAACACAAATTCAATAGATCAATTCCATCAAATTAAAACATAAAACTTGATAAAGAAAACTAAAAACTCGTGTATGAGCTTGAGCAATCAAATCTAATCTAAACTTTTCAAGAATCTGAACACTTACAAACATATAGATACAAATTTTCTACTTAATCTTGATCTTCTTTAATTGACTTGATCCAAACTTGAGTCAACTTGAGTTAGACTCCTTCTTGAGTACTTGATATGATTTTTATGCTTGAACTCTTGATTCAACACTAGTTAGCTTCAAAACTTAATTTTGAGTCTGTTGTTAAAGCTAAACACTAAACCATAATCTTGAATAAATATGAAACTAAAACAATACAAGTTCATTAGTACTGTAACTACATGAGTTAATCATCATCATAACTAGAGTGATGGGCCTTTGAGCCAACAGGTTTCTCCCTTTCAGGTTTTAGGCGTGCATTTAGTGAGGCGCTTCCTTTGGGGTCTCATTCTGAGGGTAGAGCTTAACCTTAATATTAGTTTAGAATTGCTCACCTTGGGTCCTACCAATTGTATTCATTATTTTCTTGATATATTCCTCATATACATTGTTTAGATTCGCTCTTCTTTAGTTGATGAGCCTGTCTGTATTATTTCACTTTGAAGCAGAGGGCTTGTGTAGTAGTTGTGTATGTATTTCAGACTTATTGTATCCCAATATCATTTTTATGTAGCTGAGAATTAGACTTTGTATCCCTATGTTGGGACTTCCTTGTATTTGGACTTGGGCTTTGTTTCCCAATGTAGGGACTCCCTTATATTTGAAATATGTACCTTTTACCCAAGTGAGATTTCTATTATATATGTTTAGTAGTCTCTCTTTATGTTTACATATCATGATATTTGTTTAAGTTCTGTCTATATATTATATATATATATATATATTGTATACCATCTTGTAGCTATCCATTTTTGTATGAACTGTTAGAATCCATCATTACTATACTTGTAATGTTCATATTTGATCTTTTTGTGATTTATACATACTGTTGGAATGTTTTTATCTGCCTGAAACCATATGACAGCTAAATAGACCTATGGCTAATGGTTGGTATGTGGTGAATTTAGCCACTATAAGGTTCACACCCAGTCTGCAGCTGATGTGTGGACATTAGGGGCATTGCAATTAAGAAGATAAAGAGGAAATTGTACGAAGCTCTGCAAAAACTAAAATTGAGGTAACTTGAAAATTTAGGGTTTCAAATTTACTAAGAGTAAAAAAGGTGAGTTGAGGGTACCAATTTCAACTTTAATTAAATTACTGAATATTTGGGTTCTTGATTGTTGAATGAGAGAATGAGAGGAGGTGTAGATTTTAATGGAGGGAGGAGGTTGGTTTTCAATGGAAGGAAGTAAAAGAAGAGGAAAATAATTAATATTGACATATAAGGGCATTTGTGTCTAAAAAATGTCACGTGTGGTACGGATTTAACAAAACCGTGACGGAATGTATAATATTAAAAGAAATATCATTAAGAATACCAAGTTGTAAGAGAAATAGTTCAAGGTATATAGTCGAAAAACACCCTTGCATAGTTCCTGTATGTATATTAGTGCATTTCCCCCAACCGATATATGCTGCAACTTTTTGGCGGAGTTCTATTGAATTAAATCAATAATTCAGATGTAACAAACTAAATCAATGGTCCAAATTTTTACTGGATGAAAACACAAGATGTTTTTATAGTAGTAGGGATTAAATTTTTTCCTTTT